>WBMV01009416.1:79058-243877 GCA_013396655.1 Campylorhamphus procurvoides
GGAAATGGCCTTAAGCTGAGACAGGGGAGAGTCAGATTAGATAATAGAAAAATTCTTACACTGTTAGGGTGGTTGGGCTTTGGAATAGGTTGCCCAGGGAGGTGATGGAGTCACCATCCCTGGATGTGTTTAAGAGGTGTCCGGATCTGACACTAGGTGATATGGTTTAGTGGTTACAGCGGCAGTTCTGGATTGATGGTTCAATTTGATAATCTTAAAGGTCTCTTCCAGCACTGGTGATTCTATGATCTAGTTCCAAAGCCCCCACTGTAGGCAGGGATGCTTTTCACTAGACCGGGTTCCTGAGAGCCCTTTCCAACTTAGCATTGAACATTCCAGGGCCACTTCTTTGTGCAACATGTTCCAGTGCCTCACCAACCTCACAATAATTTCTTCCTAATATCTAAACTAAACCCAGTTTGAGCCCATTGCTCCTTGTCCTGTCACTAACTTGTAAGTAGTCCTTGTATATCTTTCTCATAGGCTCCCTTCTGAAACTGAGGGAACTGTGAAAGGCCACAGTAGGGTCATCCCTAAGTCCTTTCTTTCCTAGGCCAAATTTCTTCTCTCATAGCCTTTCTTGATAGGAGAGGTACTCCATTCCACTATCCTTCCTGTGCTGAGGATCCCAGAGATGGATGCAGCACTCCAGGTGGGGTCTCACCAGAGGAGAGTAGAGGGTCAGAGTCACCTCTCGACCTGCTTTTGATGCAGCCCAGGATACAACTGGTTTTCTGGGCTGCAAGTACACATTGTTGGCTCATGTCCAGCCTATCACCAAGCAGCTTCCCCAAGTCCTTTTCCTTGGGGCTGCTCTCAGTCTATTCAGCTTTCAATCTCTCAGCCTGTATTGATATCAGGGTTTGCCCCAACTCAGGTGCAGTGTCTTGCACTTGGTCTTGTTAAACCTCATGAAATTCCCATCACCCCACTTTTGGAGCTTCTCCAGGTCCCTCTGGAAGGCATCCCATCCTTCAGGTGTGTCAACAGCACCACTCAGCTTGATGTCATCTGCTGATTTTCTGGGGGTGCGCTCAGTCCCTTCATCTGTGTTATTAATGAATATATTAAGTAACACTGGTCCCAGTACAGACCCCTGAGGGCACCACTTGTCATTGATGCCCAGTGGGACTCTGGTCCATTGACCATCACCCTCTGGATGTGACTGTCTAACCAATTCCTTATTCATCAACAGTTCAACCATTGAATCCATCTTTCTCTGTTTTAGGAGTTGTGAGAGACCATGGCAAAGACTATACAGAAGTCCAGATAAACGACGTGTAGACCTTTCCTTGCCCTAATGAAGTTACTCCATCATAGAGGGTCACTGAGTTAGTCAAGCTTGGTAAAGCTGTTCTGGCTGTTCCGAATCACTTCCCTGTCCTCCATGTGCCTTAGCAGAGCTTCTAGGAGGATCTGTTCCATGATCCAGGCAGAGGGGTGACAGGTTGGTAGTTCCTAGAGTCTTCCTTTCTACCCTTTTTAAAGATGGGTGCAATGTTTCCCTTTTTCCAGTCATCTGGGACTTCACCTGACTGCCATGACTTTTTGAATAATGTGGAGAGTAGCTACTGCATCACTCAATTCCCTCAGGATTCTAGGATACGTCTTATCAGGTCCCATAGACTTATGTACATTCAGGTTCCTCAGATGGTCATGAACCTGATATTCACTTAAAGTGGGAAGTACTTGGTTCCCCCAGTCCCTATTCTGCTGTCCATCTACTCAAGAGGTGTGGGAAGAGAGGTTGCCAGTGAAGACTGAGGCAAAAATGTTGTTGAGTCTTCTCCTCATCCACTGTTACTAGTTTGCCATCGTTGTTTGTCCGAGGCACTGCACTTTGTTTGACCTTCCTTTTCTGGTTAACATACCTCTGAAAGCCCTTTGTCCAAGCCCAAGAAAAGTCCATCCCAATATGAAGAAATCAAGAAAAGGAGTCAGTCCTGCTTGGTGAATGGATGAGCCAGCAAGTCCTCAGTGAACTCGGTCATGACAGATACAGGGGGTGCTAATGCAGGCAGGTAACTCAGGACCAGTGTAGTGTTATTGTCTGGTCTTGTGTGAATAGGGCTAGGAAAGCCCAGGCTGACTTGGAGTTGAATTTGGCTTTTTCTTTTCTGAAAATTGAGTTTTGTTGATTGAAAATAATTTTTTTTTAATTCAGTCTTCGCTGGTTTTATTCAGCCTTCTGCGTGTAAGTGCACTCTTTGCCTCCAGTGTCTCTTTTGAAACCACTGGAACATTTCAGTTGAGAAAATGAATTGTATTTCAGGTTGATGATGCCAATATTTTTTGTGAGAAGTGACCATTTCATACATGAATTGTAAGAACTTCACACTTTAAGTAGTTTATTTTGTGACTGTTTCTTATGCTTCTGGGTGACTGGTTTTAAAATTCACAAGTAGATACTTTCAAATGGGCATTAGTATTTCACTTCTAACAGAGACTTCAGAACTATTATTCTCTACATTAAGCAGAAGCACTTTGTTATTTTAGAGTGGTACTGTCACAAAAATGTAGTGGGAGGAGTGGAAAAATTCATTTTGAGGGCAAGTGGTAACCAAGGATAACCATGATATTAAACATATTCATAGAGCAGTTTAAAGGAAGAAGCAGAAATCCATTACCATTTAAAGACCGTTTTTAAAAAAGTGAAGGGAGCAGCCCTCATGGCCAAATAGGGTCAGTGGCTGACAGGAAGTAGTACTCCACACTTTAGGTAAGTGGCATGAAAGCAGCAGTGGAAATAAGTATAAATACAGGATATTTTCCATACTTGACTAGTTTAATGGCCTTTAACAAAATATGGCTAAAAAAGAATAATGCGTTGTTTCATTTAATCACCCCTCACAGGTAGAATCTCTTGTTATTATATGGAAAATTGCTAAATAAGGAATGAGCTTGTAGACATTAATGGTTATAGTAACTCTGGTCCCTGTGTGCAAATACAACAGCATGCCACAGTGAAGAGGAAAGGATATGGCTGCAGTGCACTCAGTAGAAGCTGCACCTCTGTGCATGGTACCTCACTTAAAGCACTGCTTTTCTTACTAGTGTGAGCTGACAAATGGGTAAGTGGCAAAGCCAGGCAAGATTCCTTCTAATGCAAAAGCTACGATGTTAGCAGTTGAAATAAATGCCATCACCTGCTTTTATTAGAGCTTGTCTGCGGATTGCATCTGAGGCAGCAGCTGTATTTTACACTCCAAATGCACACTGAGTGTGCAGTATGACTGCTGCCCTATTTTGGCCTCTCTTGATAATAGATAGTACAAACAGTGGCATTATAGAAATAAGTTATGATAATGGAGCAGTGTGTGTTCTTGCTCTGTATTCTAGTGATGTTTCTGTCCAGTTTTTCCTTCCTGTTATATGTATGTGTACATATGTCATTTACAAAGGGAGAATGTTTGATCTGGTTTTGATCTGCGTGTTGATGAGTCCTAAAGCATATAGAAAGAGTTAGCTTGTATGAAATAACTTGAACAATTGCCATATAAGCTAGAGTGCAATGAAGCAGGCATATTAATTTTGCATGACTGTGGATATTTTGTATTAAGAACAAATAACCATGTAGTAGTTCAAAGGGAATAAAATCATAGATTAATCAAAGCCAACAAAATTTCTTCAGCATATCAGTTGATATCTTATTTGTTTTGATCCTATCATTAAAGTTAAGCAGACACTGTGTCAGCTTTGTACAGTGCTTGAATTGTGTATGCTATTTCAGTTTTGAAATAACAGCTATTAATTTCCAGCCTCAAGGCTACTTGAAACAAACAACGTTATTTTTCTAGGCCTCATTCCAAAACACCCAGGTGTATATTTCTGGCTGAATGCTTGGAGTCCAGTTTTCTTCATGCTTGAATGTTGAAGGAAATATAAAACTGAAGGGTGGAGGAATGGTTTTATTGTAAGGATTCTCAGGTGGTTTGCAATGAGCTGATGTCTTCCAAGTTGTGTTACAGTAGAAAGAACTCTTCAATTAGTTAGAGAACTCAGTAGCCTGATTATTAGTTTCTTTTTTGTTACATTGCTGTGTTCTTTTGGAAATGAAGAAGTAGAATCACTCTCTTTTAATATTAAATGTAATGATTATTCATGTGACAACTAAATGGACTAGTAGAAAAGCAAGAAGGAGATGCTTCCTAAGTGCCATATAGATCCTCCGTACCTTAAGGTAGATAACATCTTAGTCACACACATATTAATGACAAAGACTGTTTTTACATTACTGCAGCTCAGATGTCATCCTTAGGGTAACACTTGCAGGAAGTTATTTGGAATACTATTCAGTGAGCTAGAAAAAAGCAACCCAACAAGCAAGAGGAACTGTATCTTAATAAGGATCGTTTATCTCCATTCTGTGCATGCTGACATACATTTTACTTACAGACTACATAGCATTAGTCTTTATAATGGTTAAAAATACTTGATGGTGAAAAGCCTGAAGTTGTGGTGAATTTTCATAGAAGGTAGAGTAGGTGAACCGTATACTATTACCTACAACGGTATGACTTCTTTGAAATCGTAGAATCATAGAGTGGTTTGGGTTTGAAGGGACCTTTAAAAGTCATCTAGTCCAGCTCCCCTTTAATGAGCAGGGACATCTTCAATGAGATCAGGTTGCTCAGAGCTGCATCCAACCTGACCTTGAATGTGTACAGGTGTAGGTTATCTACCACCTCTCCGTCCTGTTCTAGTGTTTCACCGCCCACATCGTAAAGAATGTATTCCTTAGTCTAAACTGACCCTTCTTTATGTTTATAACTAGTACACCATGTTCTATCACTACAGGCTCTACAGGAAATTCTGTCCCCATCTTTCTTGTAAACTCCCTCTGAAGTATCAAAAAGCTACAGTAAGGTCTCCCTGGACCATTTTCTTCTTCAGTCTGAATATCCACGACTCACTTGACCTTTCCTTACAAAGGAGGTATTCCATCCCTCTGGCTATTTTTGTGGCCCTCCTGCAGACCCTCTCCAGCAGGTCCTGTGCTGAGGGCCCCAGAGCTGGATGCAGCACTCCAGGTGGGGTCTCACCAGAGGAGAGTAGAGGGGCAAAATCCATGCCCTCGACCTGCTGCCCTCATTGCTTTTTGATGTAGCCCAGGGTACAATTTGCTTTCTGGTCCACAAGCACACATTGTCTCAACATCTGCCTTAAGGCTACATAGAATTGAATCATAGAATCATAGAATATCCTGAGTTGGAAGGGAAACACAAGAATCATTGAAGTCCAGCTCGTGTCCCTGCACAGGACGGCCTCAAGAATCACACCATGTGTCTTATGAGATTGTTGCCCAAGTGCTTCTGGAGCTCTGTTAGGCTCAGTGTCATGACCACTTCCCCGAGAAGCCTGTTCCAATTCCCAATTACCCTCTTGGTGAAGAATCTTTTCATAATATCCAACCTAAACCTCTCCTGGCACAGCTTTATGCAGTGTGCTTGACTCCTGTCACTGGTCACCAGAGAGGAGATCAGCGCCTGCTCTCCTCTTCCCCTCAGTTTCCTCTTCTTCAGGCTCAACACACCAGGTGCCCTCAGCTGCTCCTCATTCGGCTTCCCCTCAAGGCCTTTCATCATCTTTGTAGCCCTCCTTTGGACGCTCTCTAATGGCTCTAGATCCTTCCTATACTGTGGTGCCTGAAACCACACAGAGGACTCAAGGTGAGGGTACACCAGCACAGAGCAGAGCAGGACAATCACTCCTTTATATGCAAGCAACATGGATGAACATGGGTTCTTGAGGTCCAGATATGTGACTAGGAGAAGTTAGATTATGCTTGGCCAGGAGCAAATACATTTGTTCTTGTCTTTTGCTTTTCTGAATTCAGTCTTCTTGTCCTCTCAGTGAAGCTTGTGCACTGATGGTACTTGAGTAGTGATTAAAAGCAGTGCTTTTGTTTGTACTTGCTTTGGAAGCATTGTACAATTATGAATTGCTGTTGTGAACTTTTAAACTCAGGAGTAGTTCTGAATAAATACGATAAGGGATTAGGTAATCCTGGTCACAGAATTCATTCCTTTACTGAAATAAATCACACAATTTTTCAGCCTCACTGTAACCTTTTTTCTTTTTTACAATAAATTGTTACTTAAAATTCATTTTAACTCTTTAATACCTCCTACTGCTTCCCTTTATATTTTTATATTTTAAATTTGACTGGATAATTTCAGTGACAAGTCATAGAAAAAATATTGCATCATGTAATCAGGAAAAACACTTTGGGAACCCTAGAAGGTAAAAAAAGTTGGTTGTTCAATGCACTTCAGAGTACATTATGAAATCACAATCCCTTATATGACTTAAAAGTGTCAACATAGTCTAACTGCATGTTGTGTTGCCATTTTATTTGAATGCGTGAAGTTGAAGTAGTAAGCTTGAAAAACAAATAAACCTCCATTTGAGCATCATTGTCACTTTTTATATTAAAGTCTGTGCTTGAAAATTTATGGATTATACCCAAATTTAAATTTGAAGTATTACTCGTAACTAGATGATCATTGTAGGGCCTTTCCAACTGCACTATTCTATTCTAACTGCACACTTTCTATGTTTTTGATGTTTTCTCCTTCATGTCTGTGTTTATCACCTGCAAAGGCACCATTTGTATCTAGCAAATTAAGATTTTCATTTATCCTGGGGATCAGCTATAAAATTTCAAATGGTACCTCTTCCAGAGCCCACTGTATTTGTATCATGTTTATTAATTACTTTTGCACCACAAACCTCTGTTAATAGACAAGGACATGAGCTATATGAAAAGCTAAATAAATGTGGAGTGACCACACACTACCTCTCAAGTGACATGTAGGTTTTAATGAGACAACACACAGCTAGGCACCAGGAAACTCAAGAAGCAGTGATAGATGGAGAGGTGGTAACCCAGACTAGCTCTGCTAGGAACGAGGGATCAGGCTTTCTTGCCTTCATTTGATAGTCCCTCTCTCACATCTCCAGATTATGACAGAGCTCCTGAACATCCTGTAGTGCTTTCTTCACACTGTGTGTAAAATAAGGTTGAAAGGAGAAACTAATTTTTGGTAGAACTTCACTGTTTCAGTAGAATTTGAGAATGAAGGATCTGAATTCAATTTTAGATATTTCCTAGTGCTGAAAAGGTGATGTGCCTTCCTCAGCTGTAGATTTTAATTGGGTGCTGGGCTTTTCATAGCATGCTAAATATATTCAACATATTGTAACATTACGTTCTTTTGTTTGTTTGAAAGTTAAGAAATTTGGGGTTATGATCTTGGTATTTCTTAATGTTAGGAAATAAAATTCAGACACTTACCAGATTTCAAACATAAGCTGAAGCACGTACTGTGTGCTTAGATTAAAGATGTAAAGCCTTTCCTTTCTGCCCACAGATCTTGTTCCTCTTGAGCTACTATAGCTCCCAATGCTTAGGAAAGAGTTATATGTTTATTTTCTTAACTTAGACCTTTAATTGAAAAATATAACTTCTCCCCTAATTAAAAAGCAACTATCTTGGCATTCTGACATTTAAAACCTTAACCTCTAATATTAACTGTTCTTAAGAAAACAGGCTTTTGCATCAAATACTTAGGGGTATTTTACATCTGATTCACTTTATATTTGATTGAAAGTTTAAGTAAATCCCCAAATATTTTGTTATAAAAGTTCTGAGATGTGGAAAATAAGATCCCCTGTGGCATTTAGCAGGATTTCTGTGATTTACGACTGAAATAAACATTTAATTCACAGCAGATCCTTTATTGTTATTTGTTCTTGTTATTTGTGTATACATAAATAATTAAAATTATGCATTCTCAATTACTTGTTTTGTTTTGGCTCAATAAAGGATATTTGCCCTGTCCTCCCTCTTGGATTTAGTCTTTCACATGCCACACTGAGACTACATTTGTCTTAGGTCCTGAATCAGTTTCCTTTCAAAGCTACTGAATTCACTGCAGCCTTGCTGCAAAGAGGTCACTACAAATCAGTTGCACTTTTTTTGTTCCACAGTTTGGCACTGAGTAATTAGAACAAGAAATTGAACATGATGTTTGCTTATATTCTGCCTGTCATATCAGTGTCTTCATTCATTCAGTTAATTTCCAGACCACAAATGCTTGTCTCTTTGGCCTTGTTCTTGCTTGATGTACACTGGGGTCGAGTAGGTGATGGCAGCTGAACTAATTTTTAAAGCATTCCTGCCATTCCCATATTGAGTCTCCATCATCCTCAAAAGGCACACCAGCCTCTAGGGATTGCTGATGATGTGACTGTTTGTTTGAGACTGGGTGAAGGGAAAAAGCCAAGGCCTGATCTACCTTAAAAATTAAACCTGTGAACAATTGTAAGCATTTCTTAGGTAGGTAATACATCAATCCAGAGTGGAGTGTTAGTGTTTGCAAAACTTGATGGATTTGTTACCTGCATCTAATAATTCACTGCTACTATTATTAGTAACATTAGCATTATTAATATTATACTAGAAATCACTTTTTTGTCCCTTTTTTCCTCATTCACCTGATTTTATTGAATGTTTGTTAGCAACGGGACTTGAGCTCAGACATCTAGTTTTAGCTGAGAAGGACAACAGCAGAAGAAATCTATGTTGCTTGTGTTCAAAAAGAAGGATGAATTTGGTTTTGGATACTATTTATTATCTGTTGCAATGTAACATACACAATATGTTATTGTGACAATGCTAATGTTACTACATTTCTGTGTGGTAATTGTTATTTTGGTGGTTTCTTCTGGTGATCTGTTTCACAAAACTATAAGAAGCCACCTTTTCTTGAAAACATCTGGTGATGTTTATGTGGTTTTCTTCTTTTGGGTGTGAATTCTGAGAGCAGGCCAGATTTCTTTTACCTGTAAAAAATATACGTGGATGTGCATGTGTCTCTCTGCAAGTCAAATTGCCAAACAAGAAATGCCCTTTTTTGGGTTAAAATTTCGTGGAATGTTAAATTACTAGCTTCCAAAATACAGTTAGGAAAATTTATAAGTTAAATGTCAGACATTTCTGCTGACAGGATGGAGACAGTCATCTGTATTGCTTTGATGTTGGTTCTGGAAACACATTATTCATCTCACGTCATCAGTTGCTGGCACTTGCAATTTTGGTTGCAGTTTTTTTACCTTGAATTTGACCAGTTGTGCTTATGAACTTGTGAATGCTATTCAGATTGTTTATGCTTCTGGTAATATGCTGGTTTCAGCCATTGCAAAGCTCTTGGAATAGTCACAACTCAGTACTATCCTTACCATGTGGTTTGCATTATGCATAGTGTAGTTCTACTGTGTTAAATTGTATCAAAAAGTGCACCTTTTGACTAAAACTCCAAGTACAGTCATGAGAAATCTTACTTAGTTGTAGTATTTTCCTTGAATTTCTGTCCAGTTTTACCTCATCAAGAAAAATATTAAAATTTTGTATCACACAGATTACAGTAAACTCTTGCCCTTTCTTTTCATGTAACTGAACACTGTCTGCAGAAAGTTTTCCGTAAAGAAAATATGTTTGTTTTAGTTACCAACTTTCTCTTCAGCCTTTGTCTATTTCATAGTCTTTATGTGTTTGAAAAGACAGAAGATAACATTTTGAGGAAGTAATTATACAAGACTGTGGACTGTTTTCAGGGTCTTATACATCACTAGGTAAAATGCAGACCTTTTGTCAGCTGTACATGAATACAGGAGGGGTTTTTGCCTCAATGACTTCTTGCAATTTAGAAAAGTTTGAAAGGTTGAAGTCTTTTTGTTCTAAAATCTTGACGTATGTGGTAACCAAGAATTGTAGTTGTTTTACTAAAGCTATGAAGGTTATTTTACTGGAGTTTTTATTAACTGAATAAATCAATTGTAATTGAAAAATAAAAACTCTGGGTCACTACTTGATTTTTGCTTGCATGACAGGTTTATAGTAGTTTTATTTATCTCTTCCCTTGATTTTTAAATGTAGTGGATGGCTGCTTTTTTATTCCATTTAATTCCAGTGAAAAACTCACACTCATTGAATCTTCAGTTTGTTTTCAGACTATTTTTATTTTCTATGGTTCATAGATGTTTTTAACATTTAAACTATTATACTTTAATCCCAATTCCTACTTCATACATCTATCACCTTATGTAATAAGGTGATACAGTTCTTTAATTTGTGTAGAACAGTACATACAGAGTCATAGAATCATGTAATATTTTAATTTCTAAGGGGCCTACAAGGATCGTTGAATCCAACTCCTGACCTTGCACAGGGCACTTGGGTAGAGCATGGTGCTAATATCACCAAGGTTATAGGTTTGATCCCTGTATGGGCGATTCACTTAAAATCTGGACTTGATGATCCTTGTGGGTACCTTTCAACTCAGAGTATTCTCTGAAATCTGTAAAACCACACCATATGCCTGAGAGAGTTGGCCAAACACTTCTTGAACTCTCAGTCTCTCTGGGGAGCCTGTTCCACTGCCCAACCTCCCTCTGGTGGTGGTCATATATAGTCAACATTTGTCAAATTCATTTGACATATACAGTCAGCATTTGCCTTACTAAAGCTGACTTACTAATTTGTTTAGAGCTGTCATAAAAGATGAGTCACAGTGATAAACTGACAGCAAGTCTCTGCCTCTGTGGGGAGCGGTCACAAGTTCTGCCTGCAAACTGCTCCCACATGGGCTCTACTCTTTACGGGTTCACCGGTGCTGCCAGGAGCCTGTTCCAGCATGGATTTTCCACACGGCCATAGCCTCCTTTGGGCATCCATCAGCTCAGTCTTGGAGACCTCTATCAGCTGTAGGTGCCTCTCTGCTCCACCATGGACCTCCATGGGCTGCAGAATGACAGCCTACCTCACCATGGTCTGCACCACAGGCTGCAGGAGAATCTCTGCTCCAGCACCCGGAGCATCTCTTCCCACTCCTTCACTTGACCTTGGTGTCTGCAGAGCTGTTGGTCTTCACATATTCTGACCTCTCTCCTGGCTGCTGTTGCACAGTAACTTTTCCCCCTTCTGAAGACTGTTATTCCGGAGGTGCTGCCACCATCACTGAGGGGCCCAGCTTTGGCCACCAGTGTATCTGTCTTGCAGTTAGCTGGTTCCATCAGACACAGGGGACGCTTACAGCTTCTTGTCACAGAAGCCAACCCTGTAACTCTCCCACTACTTGCCATGCCAACCCAATACACTGGCAGTAAACTTTGCCACAAATAATCTGTAATGTCTCCCAAATGCATTAAAGCATAAACTGAAATTTTATGTTTCTCTTAAGCAAAATCTGTAACGTGGAAAATAATCTACTGTAAACTTGAATGGGTCATGCCTTTTCACAATAGCTATTTCCTTTCATTGTAAGGCTTTTGTGATTTTGGTGCTTCCTTCTGAGAATAAACAGTATTTGGGAATGTAGAAAATGAAAAGCTCCTGATGAGTTTCACAGTATAGATACTTGTGTTTCCTCATATCAAGGTCGACTGAGAGCATTATACAGGTTTTACATTTTTGTACCATGTCTTTTCCCACTGCTTCACTCAAATCTGGAAGTCACAGTGAAAGCACATAATAGGTAGCCAAGGTTATTTTTACATGCTGCCATCCTCATCAGTTTCTCCTGCACATGGATTCATGAGTTCCTTCTTATATTGCATGGAACAGAAGTATCCTAGTACATTAAAGAAACCATGGTTTGGGTTTGGTTTGGTTTTGGTTTTGTTGGTTTTTGGGTTTTTTTGGTTTTTTTTTTTAATTATTTTTCATAGTTGTGGTTTGACTCCAGCTGCAACTAAACACCACACAGCCGCTTGCTCATCCCCCCTGAAAGAGTGAACGTGAGAAAACTCATGTATTGGATCAAGGCAGTTTAGTAGGGAAAGCAAAATCTGTGCATACAAGCAAAGCAAAATGAGGCATTAATTCACCACTTCCCATGGGCAGGCAGTTGTTTGGCCCCCTGCAGGAAAGCAGGGCTCCATCACACTGAATGGTAACTTGGGAAAACAAGTGCCATCACTCCAAACATCCCTCCCTTCCCCCTTATTCCCCAGCTTTATATGCTGAGCATGGTATGGAATATCCCATTGGGTCAGCTGGGGTCACTTGTCCTGCCTGTCCCAAGTCCTTGTGCACACCCAGGAAAGGCCTTGTCTCTGGATAATTACTGCTCATAAGTAATGAAAGCACCCTGAATTATCAACACTGTTTCCAGCACAAATCCAAAACCCAGCCCCATACTACCTACTGGGCAAAATATTAACTCCATCACAGCCAAAACCATCACATTCATTTAATGAGAAAATGATGCTAGTAGTGCTTTAACTTTCATGAATTGGTGAGAAACAAAACTTTTCCATCTGTTTCAGCTTAAAACTGTAGATGCCTCTTGGTTCTCCTTCTAATAATGTCTCAAGAACCGGTGTCTTAAGGTCAGCTTGGTGCTTGGATAGTCTGTTATTTAGGGAGATAAATGACTGAGATTTGTTTGCCAATGACACCTGCAGAAAAACATTTTTTTTCAGACCCCTTGTCCTAGAAGAGTCTTACATGCATGTGAGTGTTTTACACAGTGATTTTATTTAGACCTGCACAGCTGACTTCATTATTCATAAGCATATTCTTGGCAGTTGTCATATGAATAAACTGGGCTTGTGTTATTTTTTTCCCTCCAGGCATTTCCTTTTGTTACGTACAAGTACTAGAAGGATTTAATTTTCTTCCATAATAATACTTATCACTTATGTAATGCCTCACAGTATTTAAAATTCATTACATTTTTCTTGTTCAGCTTCCTTTAAAATAGCTTCCTTTTCTGCATTTTCTTCTATTGTACTTGCCTGTAGTGATAACACACACCTTCATTCAAGTTAAGATTAAGAATGAGGAGTTATTGTTTAAGCTCCAATTTATTCAGATCTACATAATGACTTTTCCAGTCAAATTTCTTGCTTTGCAAGAGAATTTTCTGTTCTTTTTCTCTCGCTATGAGAAAATGATTGAGGCCCCTGCTAATTCGTGCACACTGATAAAATTGTGGCTTTGCCTTCATTACTGTTTTGGGATATGTGCACTTGCAGGCTGAGGAGTAGTTCACCATTCATCTGTAAAGCACTGGCAGCACAGTGTGTTTTTTCCTGCCATCTTGGGCAGAGGAAAAGTTTAGTAACAGAATCTGTTCTAAGTTAATAGCATCCTTAAGAGAAGATGCATCATTAACACAGAAACAGTTGCAAGGTCATGGGGGTGCTCAGCAGCTTAGATCTTTACACCGGTATTGAATTTCTGGAGGGATGGAGTGATGCTGAATCAAGTATTTTTGACTTCCATTTCAAGTACTGCTTAGCTATTCCCTCTAAAAATTGAAATGTCTGCTTCATGATATGCAGAGTAGACATGGCAAATCATATTTAGCTTTTAGGATTTAGTATTCAAGTATTTTCAGTAATCTGCTAGTAGCAGATACAGTATACTGCTACGTATACCAACTGTATGAAACAATTCCTATGTGGTTTTGACTCTTTAAAGACAATCCATTTCTCTTTTCTTTGTTAGGTCTTTGCTAGTGTGCTGACTCATCCAAAATGTCCATAGAAGAATAATGGAAGCCCCTGAATACCTTGATTTGGATGAAATAGATTTTAGTGATGATATATCGGTAAGTGCAAGTCTTATTTTATTTGTTCAAGTTGAGACAGTCTTAGATCTCTCAGCCATGGTATAACAAACAACACTTGTAAGGAGCCACACTTTTTACTGCATATGTAGAAATATTTAAATACATTGAATCTAGAATAAAATAAGATGATTATTTAAAGAAAATCTCTGACAAGCTTGGAAGAAAGACTTGGTTCCTGTCCTTCAGGTAGTAAAAATTACTTGCCAATCAAATTAATAAACTAATTTTATTTCTGTGTTGCTTATTTCCATTATTGCCCTGAGTTATATGTACTATAGTGCTAGCCTTAGACACCAAAATTGTAAGTTTACCTTTCTTAATTGAATGTATTTTAGTTGTAAAAAAAACCCTCCTGCTTCTCTCACCTCTGCCCTTTCCACCAGTAGCTGTCTCCAAATACCGCAGGATTTTATCCATGGGTGTGATGTAGCTACCTAGGACATGGTAGAACACAGAAAGAGATAGAAAGACTTCTGGGGATTTGTAGACAGCACTGATCCTTAGTGTTACAACTGAAAAAACTGCAGCCATAATGGCAAGCAAAAGTGCAGTTCATCTACATTTTTAGTGTTCTTGTAGGAAGCACTGATACAGTATAGTTGTCTGTTACTCATAATACTACTTGCTAGTGGTTCAGCTTTATGTGCAATAGAGTTGTTCATATGTTTAAAGTCTGATAAACAATGGACTTGAACACATAAATTCCTAAATGAAGTCCCTTATAAAAGAATTTATTAATTGATGAAAGTATGCCACCATCTCCCTCCACATTTTGTAGTCTGATAATTTAATTTTTTTTTTTTTTTTTTTTTTTTTTTTTAAACAAAGGACCTGGCTTTTCCTTTAGGATTTGTGACTCTTGATTCATTTTAAAACATTCCAGATGCCTTATTCACAGGCAGATTCCTTTTGAAGAGATTTTTTTTTTGGTACCTATTGTACTGTTGAATTTTTATTAAAACTGAATAGGGCAAATGCCCAAAATATTACAAGACAATGAGCCAATCCTGAGTGCATACCTTATTATGGGCAACTTTCTTTTTATTGCTGTTATATGCTAGATTATATCCTGGTATCTGTTTCTATACTCAGTTTTGTAAAACTGTAAAACATAATAGATGTAACCTCTCCATGTCTCTCCCATTGTGGCTGTTCCTGCATACTGGTGGGTTAGGTTACTCACTTTTCTGCTGAACAGCTCAGGCTGCCTGCTTTAATAGCCTGTTCTTTCGTTGGATGCTGAAGATTAAATAAGAAACCAGAACGACTTATTGAGGTAGCAGTTTTACTCCCTGTTTTAACAGTTAAGAGGACAAAGGATGTGTTGCTAGAATCCAGATTAAGAAGAGAATTCATGGTTATTCTAGTGCTCTACTCATTTCTCACCATGTACAAGCTAGAGTTGCCTAACCTTCACATTTTATCATTAGCCTGCTCTGGTGAGAGCAGCTGCACAGTATCAGTGTTAGCAAATTATATTGTTCCTGTTAGCCTTCTGGTTCTAATCCAGTGTGGAGGCAGCAAGAAGGTCTGTTAAAACAATGCACTTACAAATGTACCTGAGTTAGAAAGCCTCTGTATATAGCCCACACCCTTGTAGTCCATTTCACCAAAAATTACCAAAGGCATAAAAAATAGACAGGAAGACAGGAATTTCTTTTGAAAAGTGAATTGATATGTAAGTCACTTTGGGGTTTGAGTGGTTGATTGGTTTGGTTTGGTTTGTTTTACTTTGTTTTGGATTTTTTAATGTTGCATTAATATGTGAGAAAAAGAAACTACATTTCTGCAATATCACAGAATCACAAAATGGTTTTGGTTAGAAGGGACCTTCAAAGGCAATCTAGTTCCAATCCCCCTGTAATACATAGGGACACCTTCCTCTTGATCTGGTTGCTCAAAGCCTCATAGTCATGGGTTGACCTTGGCTGATCACCAGGTGCCCACCGAGACTGTCAATCCCCCTTCATTAACAAGAGAAAAGTATGACAAAAAGCTTGTGCTTCAAGGAGAGGGACATCTGTCACCAATTACTGTCACAGGCAAGAAAGACTTGTCTTGAGGATATTAATTATTTTATTGCCAATCAAAACACAGAATAATTAGAAATAAGAATAAATCTAAAAACACCTTTTACCCGTCCTTCCCTTCTTCACAGTGTCAGCTTCACACCTGAGTGCTCTACCTTGCCACCTCCATGTGTGCAAGGGGATAAGGAACATTGGGGGTTGCATTCAGTTCATCATATAGTGTCTCTGCCGTTCCTCCTTTCTCATGCTCTTTGTGTTTATCAGCATGGAGTCCCATCCACTGAAGACAGTCCCTGCTGAACTTCCTCAGTGTGAGTCCTTCCCACAGGCCACAGTTCCTTATGGACTGCACCATATGCATCCTTTCCATGAGGTATGGGCCTTCAGGAACTGACTGTTCCAGTGTGGGTCTCACACAGGGTCTCAGTTCGTGCCAGAAAACCTTCTCCTCTGTGGTCTCCTCTCCCTGGACCTTAGTTCATGCCAGGAGCCTGCTCCAGCACTGTCTCTGTACAGGATGCAGGTTTCTTCAGGACACATCCACCTGCTCCACTGTGAGGTCCTCTACAGGCTGCAGACTGGGTATCTGTTCCACCATAGCCTTTTCCATGGACTGTAGGAGAATCTCTGCTCTGGTGCCTGGAGCACTTCCTTCCCCTACTTCCTTACTGACCTTGGTGTCTGCAGAGCTGTTTCTCCCATGCTTTCTTGCTTCTCTCTCCCTGCTGCTTTTGTGCAGTGTTTTTCACTCTTTCTTTAATCTGTTACCCCAGAGGTGCTACCAACATCTTTGATGGGCTCAGCCTTTACCAGCAACCAGTCCATAATGGAGCCAGCTGCTTCTGCCCTGTGTGTGGGAAAGTTCTCTTGGTAGTTTGCCAAGTAAACCAAATGCAGTCATGAATGATGGGCATCCACAACTTCTCTTGGCAACCTGTTGCAGTGTCTCACTACCCTAATTGTAAAAAATGTCTTTGGTATATCCAATCTAAAGTGACCTTCTTTGATTTGCCCCTTGTCCTGTCACTACAGGCCCTGGCAACCAGTCGTTCTCTATTTTCCTTATAAGCCTCTTTTATATATTGAAAGGTCATAAGAAGATCTCTCTGCAGCCTTCTATTCTCCAGGACGAAGAACCCCAGTCCTCTCAGCTTTGCTTAACAACCGACGTGTTCCAGCCCCCTGGCACTTTTCATGGCCGCCTTCTTGACCGACTGAAGAGATCCATCTCTTTTTTGTTCTGGGGCCTGTGAGCCAGAGGTAGTACTCCAGGTGGACTCTCTCAACAATGAAGTCAAGGGGGAAGATCACCTCCCTCACTCTGCTGGCCATACTTTTTGTGCAGCCCAGGATATGATTGGCTTTGTGGTCTACAAGTGAATGTTGAAAAAATGTCAATTTTTTCATCCACTAATATGCCTAAGTCCTCCTCTGCAGGTCTGCTGTCAATATCAAAGTCTGTGTGGATACTGGGGGTTGCCCTGATACACATGCAGGATCTTGACCTTGTTGAACTTTGTGAGGTTCACATGAGCCCATGCCAAGCCTTCCATCTGGATGGCTTTCTTCCCTCCAGCAAATCAACCACACCACTCAGCTTGGTGTTCTGTGAAGACTTGCTGAGAATGCACTCCAGCCCTTCATCTGTGTCACTGATAAAGACATTAAATAGGATTGGTTGCAGTATGCATCCTTGGGGAACACCATTCACTATTGGTTTTCATTTATTGATTGAGCCGTTGATTGCAGCTCATTGGACATGACCAGTTTTTGTTCAACTACCCATCAAACCCATATCTCTCTAAAGCAGAGGCAACTCTATTGTGTTTGGATGTAGCGTGCCCGCAGAAGGCCAGGTAGTACTACATCTGTAGTTCTTGTCACTCCATTGTAGAAGGCCAACATATTAGTAGGTGCAATTTGCCCTTTGTGAAGTCAGGCTGGCTGTCTCTAATCACCTCCCTGTCATCCATATGTTTCAGCATAATGTCTATGAGGATCTGTTCCATTGTCTTACTGAGCACTGAGGTATGGCTGACCTGCCAGTAGTTTCCAGGGCCCTTCTTTTTAGCCTTGTTAAAAATTAATTTGATATTCACTTTTATCCAGTCACCACAGACTGACTGCCATGACTTTTAAAATGTGGTTGAGAGTGGCTTAAGAGCTGTATCTTCCAAGTCCATCAGGGTTCTGGAATCCAAATATGATCCTTATTTTGCAAACTAAAATGATTTCATTCCAGATCCAAACGATATAGTATGTATTTGTAGTTTAGATAGCAGAACAGATTTTTGGGGCTCTTGTTTGCAAAAATAATATTCAGTCTGTAGTGACATTTGAGTATTTTCATTTATTTCCTCATTAATAATTACTCCCAGAAAGTAAGGAAAAAAAAGCTCCTTGCATTGCAGGGAAAATGTAGACTATATATGGTCAGGAGCATGCCCAATCTACTTGCCTCCCGTTTACTCAACATAGGGCACCTTCTGGGCCTACCATCACCCTTCCTTGGCCAAAGGAATTGCTGGATCACCCCTCAAGCTCACATAGCTGTGCAGGTGACACACAGCCAGACTTTGCCCATCCAGCAGCATTTTCTGGTCTCAGTGTGAGGATCCCACATCACTGTGCAGGCACAGTCACTGGTAGCGGCGGATTGGTTTATTTCCCATCCAGCTGATGCTCTTGCTTATGTTTCTCTCTCTTTTCCCTCTCTCCCTTTTCAGAATGAAATAAAATGCATATGACCACTAAGTTGTTCATGGGAAGTGTTTGTTTCAGGCAGACATTTTGTACCTCTAACAGTGTTTGTGTCTATATAGGTCTCCTTTGAAACTAAAGGGAAGAACAACATATGAAGCATCTAAATAAGATCCTGTCAACAATGCACAGTATGAATAACGTAACCAGTGCTCCAAAGATGCTCTTCACAACCATAAGCTCTTTTTTTTGTTGTTCTGAAACTGCTTAAATTGGCACTACTCTTGAGAAAAATCTTCCTTCAACATCAGGCCCAGTATTGTAGCTTTACTTCTTCTCAATGTAGCTTGCTACTCCCAAATAAATGTCTAGGATAAAGGGTGGTGTTTCACAGTTATGAATGATTAAGAAAACGTATTTTAAAGTTATTAATTTAATGAGATTTCAATATTAATGAGACATTTAGTTTTCCATTATAGGAAATAAACAGAAATGAGATGGTTAAATGGTTTACAGTAATAATAACGCCTGGAAAAAATTAGCTGTAATGAAGGAAGGTGCCTGTTTTCAGTATGAAAATGAATACAAAGAGCTGTGCATTTAAGAGTGAGACAGAGTTACTGGGGTCTTGGTCCAGTGGAAGCAAATTACTTGAGTTTTGATCCTGAGAACAATTGAAGTTGGGCATGGCCTTTCATTTTTTTGGGGGTGTCATGTTCTCAGAGTCACACTATGCATCCAGCTTTGCACCTTGACTCCATTTTAGGAAACATCAAAGGTATTCTTCACAACAGAATGTTGAAAAGTAACTTTTTTTTCTTAATTTACATTTTTAAACTATTTTATATATACATTTCTATGCTCTACATGTAATCAATTATTTCTTCTTTCTAATACTTCTTGGGTGCAAGTGAGTCTGCAAGTGGTGAACAAGTGGCACAGCACTGAACTGCCAAATTAAAGATATTTTTTCTCATGTGCTGGGTTTAAAATTCATTCTATTAAAATTTGAGAACCACATGAAATTTAAAAGGTTAACATTTGTATTAATTCAGATTCTGTAGTGCAGTTTTATATAATGAACAAATGTTTTGCATTATAAGGGAGGTTCAATATTCCCCTGAATTAGCAGTGTCTGTTTGAGAAAGTTGGGAATATGGAATGCTTGTTACTTCTTGTCTCTTGTTTGCTGCTGATACTATTCTCTTATCCTATAGAGTTCTTCAGGGATTTACTAATGCAGAAGAAGAGCCCAGACCTCAAACAGTAATCAAAAATTCCATTACAGGCATTATCTTGGGAACAAGGCCTCAGTTTTGTTTCTGAATTTTGCTGTTAACCACAACAGACTGTAGTTAAATACCAAAGATCACACTAAGCTTTGACTGATGAAGTGACCTGATATGCTTAGCTCTTACATTGTCAGTTATACCTTTGGGCTGGCTCTGATAGTGAAAAGTGAGAGGTGGTGTTTAATTTTGTATGCAAAATAAGTTGAAATTATCAAAGAATTGGAGGCAATTAATTTTAAATGCTATTAAATAAGCATTCAAGGAAGGGTTGCTATCTCAACCACTTTTGCTGCCCCTCTGCGTAACCTTGAAATTTATGGTTGAATAAAAGCTAAAAAGTACTGCTGGTCATTAGAACTGCAGCTAGAGCATGAGAGAAAGTAGTTCTAGTGGGAAGAGCTGCAAATCGATTGTTTTTATGATTAGGAAAGGTCCACATTAGACAGTAATTTTAGTTGCTTCCTGGATGAAAAGCTGGTTCTTCACATTTTAGCCACAAAATACACAAGGCAGAAATGTAAATACGCAGAAATCTTATTGAGGACAGAGGTGACTGAAAGGAAATCTGTTAATGAAATCAAAGCAATGTGATTAAAGTGTATAATCATATTTATAACATTTAATAGATTTTTTTGTGGTGGGGTGAGGTAACTGAATACATTTCAGTACAATGCTAAAACAGAAAAATATCTGTTCTTCCAGGAAATAACAGGAAAAAGACAAAGATGGCTTTCTGGTTTTGAGGTTGCCTGACAAAACACATAGCAATGGAATACAAAAGGTCTCTTTCTAATTCAATTACTGTGTAATAGTTTAAACTTCACCAGCTGGTCTTAGGAAGCTACTATATTCCTTGGAGACATGTTCCTTGAATTCTCTTAAGAATCTTCCTAGACCAGTTCATTTTGAGTCTTTGTGATGAAATATCAAGACGTATAGCTACACAGCTCAGGCTTTATTAAACAATAACTAAAGTGAAGCTCAGCACATGGTGTTTGACTGTGCCTGTGTTTAACTTGTATTAATTTATATTTAGGGGTATCTTTCTCCCTGTTTCTCTTCTGTTCTCTGTTGCTTTAGGCTGTCAGCTCCTGGAGCAGTCCCAGCCTTATAGACAACCCCATTTTTCATGGGGATTGGAATCACTGGATAGTTCTGTGGACTACTGGTACATGTTTTAATTAATAAGTTCAATGTTGATCCTGGAAATACGTGTGAGAACTTCTTCTTGTGGCTTAGGTTTCTGAATACATCCCTGAGTCAGGTCAGCCAGGGAAAAAGTAAGGCATGGGAGGTTCTCCAGGCTTAAAAGTAACTGAGGTAATTTGAGTAATAGTCTTAAACTTGCACTGGAAAAGTGAATTACCTGTGCAATTGATTGCATGAGTTTGCCTTTAGATTATTTTGAAGTAGATTGCCAACTGTGCATTAGAAACTTGTCAAACATTGAATGACAAACTGTCAGCAAAAGCCAGGACAATGTATGACCCTGTCTTTTTTTGTGTGGAAAGTTAATGTGGTTTTACATGTAGTTGTTCTGCTTTATTGCTCAACAGCACACCAGCTAAAAATATCTGTTTCTTTGAAAATGTATGGTGTTTATGTATTCTTTAAAAAATTTCAGTTGTGCTAATCCTAAATGCTTTTTTGTGTTTTAGTTTCCAAAATACTGTTTTTAATAGTTTGGGGTTTTTTGTGTAAGCAAAGTCATTGATCTTTCTTTCACAGACATAATGATTTTCGTTTGTTTAAGTGAAGATTCCTGTAATATTTAAGCATTTAATTAAGAAAGACTTTCTGTTAAGTAACTTTATCAGAATGTATGGTTTTATAAGACTTGATCCTGTGTCTTTCCAAGGATATTCCACAAGTATATAAGGAAAAAATTAATGTTTAGTAAAATAGATATGTCATCCATGGTTTTTTTTCTTTTCTAGCACTAAATTCAGAGAGTAAGGTATTGATTAATATCAGATGTATTCTGTCTCATCAAAATAATAATGGAAGTTTGCTTTAATAAAGCCTAGGTTAGAGAAATGAGCCTGTTATCTGATATGTGTATGTACACAAATCCATCTCTGAAATCAGATCTCTATAGTGCAAATATTCTGCGTTGCTTTTACATACTATTTTGTGAAAGCTTGAATTCTAATTTTTATGCATGACGTATATGGCAGTGCAGGCACCATAAGAGATGCACAACTGAGCAAAGTGAGACCTCTGAAGTTTACTGTGAAACCTAGATGTATTCTGACCTTCAGCATATCTTGCATTGTGTTGCGTTATGTGTGTGACTTGAATAATGGTAATCTGCAGGAAGGAGAAATATGAAGTGGGGAGGTGCTTTGCTGTACCTTTGAATGTCCTTTTCATACGCCTCAAGGTGGGACACAAAAGCAAACAGGTGCCATCTGCTTTTCTCATGCAACCTGAGAAGATGATTGGACTGCCAGTAATCCCCCTGGCTGGCAGATTTAGTTACTGTCCATGAGACTCAGACCTCTTGAAAGTCTTTTTATCTTTTTTTTAATTACTACTTCTATACATTTTTTTCCTTTTTTTACAGTATTCTGTAACTTCTCTCAAGACCATCCCAGAATTATGTAGAAGGTGTGATTCACAAAATGAAGACAGATCAGGTATGATTCCCAATTCTGTCCACCCATCATTTTCTAGTCTTTTTTTTTTTCTTGAAATCATGTACAGCTTGGCAATAATAGCTTCTTGGCAGCGTCCTGTTGTTTTGTTTTCTCTTATTTCTGTACAGCTTTCTGGAAACATGACTTTCTTTTTTGGTTTGTTTTTTTTTTTTTTTCCCCTCCCCAACAGATGTTAGTTCACTAGAAGGAAAAAAAGTTCCAAAAAAGGATTTGGCTGTATACAGATAAATGTAGGGCTTCATCTCAGCAGCTCCAAACCACAGTATATGCAACAATTTACTTGAAAACCCGAGAAACCATTGGTGACAAGACGTAATAATGTAGGCGCCAATGAAAAAATGTTGGATATATTTACTACCCATATGGTCATGACCAGTTTGAGGGATGATGTTTTGCCAGAGTCTGAAACTGTATCAAGGATGCTACATGATAGAATCTGCTCTAAGGCATACTGTAACAGTTAAGATTAAAGCCGAGTTTTTTAGTTTAATAGTGTAAACTAAATGAAGAATCATGGCATATAAATGAGAACCAGCTGGAGACCTTCTCCCTGCCCCCCTGACAAAAAGTGTATTCAGTGTTGTTTTTCACTCTGTAAATCAGATTAATCCGCTTTTATTTTTCTCTTCCTGATGGGGGAGAAATGAATTGGTGAGAGGAGCATTTTTGTTGAGCTATGAAAAGTTTATTGTGCTTTCTGGTGTTTTAATTGAACTTTGTGAACGTTGTTTCATCAAGTACTTTTATAAAAGAAAAGGGGGACCTGGAATTCATGGGATGCTAGAAGTCTTCAAGAACTGTGCGATATTTTGTCAACTTTTATTTCTATATTTCCTTACAGACTGTTTTAAATTTCTAATGTGTGTAACTAAGTAAAAACTTTTTGATAGCTACTTCTGACAGTCATTAAAGGCCCACTCATCAGATGCCACTGTTCTTGGCAATAAAGGGAAACTAAGGTCTCCTTACCATACTTGCTTGACATGTTATTGTCCATTCGGGACACAGCAGTGATTGTACACATATTACTTATTGCAGGCAAAAACAGGGAAGAATTGTAAAGGGAGAAGACTCTCAATTTGCACTGTCTCACTCTAACCTCATCTCCCCCCATCCTCACATCCATATTCCCCTCATTCTTCACATCCTTCCCCATTGCACCTTTCTGTCCTTCCCTTGCCTCACTCCTATCCCTTTTCTTCTCTCTTCTTCCTACCTTCTTGCTAGTTCTTCCCCCATTCTTCATCCCGTACATCCTCCTACCTTTGCCTTTTGTTCCTTCTCCTTCCCCCTTCCCCCTCTTTCCCTTCTTCTTACTCATTGTGCCCCTCAGTCTCTCCACTCTCTCCCCATTCTCCTATTCACACCATTTTTCCACACTATTCTCCCCTATTCTTCAGTCATTCCTCCCACCTCCTCTACTACCTTCTCCTTTCTCATCCACATCTTCCCGTTCTGCTCCTCATTCTTCCCTGCCATTCTCCTAAGCATTCNATTCCTCCTCCCATTCTTCTTTTGCCTTTGTCCCCCCCATTGTCTGTCATTCTCCCCACTGTTTTTCCACCTATTCTCCTTTCCATTCCTCTCCACCATTCTTCATCTGCATTCTCCCCAGTGTTCACTCCACCATTTTCTCCCCATCTCTCCAGAGCTTGCTTTTCCTTCCCCCACATTATTCCCTCCCCAGTCTTTCCCACCATTCTTCCCCGTGGCTTTTCTCTCTTTTTCCCATTAGTCATTCCCCCAGTGTTTCCCCCAAGTATTTTCCAGTACTCTTCCCACCGTTCTCCTAGACCTTTCTTTACCCCATTCCTCTCACCATTCTCCTCCCCATAATTTAATGCCCCTCATTGTCACCCCCTTCATTCCCCACCCAGAATTCTCACCATTCTCCCTTATCTCTTCCATTTCTCCCTCCTCTCCATTTTCTCATTACTGACATTTCCCTGTCTTTCTATCAGTATCACCAGCTGATCATGTGACAGCAAAGCATTACCTAATCTTGTCATGCCAAAAGAATTAGAGCCACTCATTCCCTCATCTGCTCCAAGTGCAAGGTGAATCAGAGAAGGAGAACAAGAATAGCCCCTAAGACAAATTGCTCTGGATGGTCTGTTCATGAGGACTGTTCAGCCACAATGACAGCATCATTATCTGCAGAAAGAAAAATGTATTATTTTTAAAATTCAGATAGTAGTCATAAAGTAAAATTGGACCAATAGCAAGCATGAAGTATGAGCTCTTCCTTTAGATTGTGGGCTGTTGAAACTTACTGTGTAGCTCTGTTGTTCAATGGTTGCCTCTGCAGTCAGACATTTTTTAATTATGATTTTAATTATATCTGCATTGATCTATTTCCTTGAAAAGGGGTTGACAGAAGCAAATACAGGCATTGCTGGAAGACAGTAGTTGCTCTGGGGAGTCTGCCAGTGGAAGCTAATTCACAGCTTGGTTAAAAGTCATGCATGAAAAAGAGGTCTTTAGCAGTGATAATACTATCAGCAAAGTGAAAGCAGTACTATAATCTGTTTTTTCTCTCCAATTATCACTTATGAGCTGTGGTGAATAGGAAATAGTACTAAAATCCTTTTATTTTTACTTTACTTAATCCCTGAGTCATCATAGAGTGCTGGACAGGAGGATATCACTTCAAATCTCTGTACGGACTTCAATATCTGATGCATCTTGAAATATCAAGAGCTGCATTAGTCAGCATTGTGTAAGGCCCTGTCTGATGACTTTTCATAGCTGCTTTTGTTGCAGTTTCTTGCCTTCCTCGTATTGTAGACCATTAAAATAATGTTGCCAAATTATTGTTGCTACATACTGTTTTTTGTGAAGATAAATTGTTTCATAAATCTTTAGTATGTATGGTATTCATGCTATTTTATATCTGTATTCCACTGTTAATTCAAGTAGTTATACATAGGAAAACTGAAAGGTTTTACAAAGAGCTGATCCAACTTTCTACCTCATACTGACTCCTGCTTAGTTAGAGGTTGCTTTTCTCCTTTACAACAGAGAACTATGGAAGTAGAACTGTCCAAGAATTATTTTTTAGAAGAATTAAAACTTAAAAATAAGTTCACTGCAGATTAGATACATCGGGACCATCATAGTCTAAAAAACGATTATCTGTCAGCTTTGTCTCAGAAAAATATTTTGTTCACTAAGATAGTTAAGACAAAATTATAGAGAAAGTAAGAGTCTTTGTGTGTAAGCAATCATTTTCACCAGCAGGATTGTTAGAACAGATTTAAACCTGACGGTTCCTTATTGTGGAATTATGTTTTTTACTGGCTTATTATTCCTTATTTGCAGATAAAGTTTTGTAAATAGCCCTATAAATCCTGTTTTCTTTCCCCATTTCATGTAAACATTGAATAATAAGTTAGTGACATATGAAAGTGTTTGGTTACATTGTTTTTTATTTACTCTAAGCACCTTTAATCCTGGGCAAATAACAGTGTTTATGAGTCAGTGTGCTTTCTAAAGCCTTTCACATAGGTCTTTCAACAGATTTCTGATGTTTTTTAACTATTTTAGCCTGTCTGTAAATTTTTCACTCTTTTGCAATATGTGCATGAAAGTCATGCAGTCAGAACAGTCTCAATCCTGACTCAGAACCACAGAGTATTCTGAGTTGGAAGACAGTAACAAAGATCATTAAAGTCCAACTCCTGGCCCTGTCCAGGACAGCCCCAAGAATTATACCATGTGTCTGAGAACATTGTCCAAACAGTTCTTGAGTTCTGGCAGGATTGGTGCTGTAAACGCTTCCCTGAGGAGCCTGTTTCAATGCCCAACAGCCTCTGGGTGAAGAACTTTTTTCTAATATCCAGCCTAAACTTCCCCTGACACAACTTCAGGCCATTCCCTCAGATTCTGTCACTGGTCACCACAGGGAATAGATCAGTGCCTGCTCCTCCTCTTCCCCTCACAAGGAAGTTGTAACTGCAATGAGATCTCCCCTCAGTTTCCTCTTCTCCAGGCTGAACACACCAAGCACCCTCAGCCGATCCTCACACGGCTTCCCCTCAAGGCCCTTTACCATCTCCATCACCGTCCTTTGGACAGTCTCTAATAGCTTAGTACCTTTCTTATATTGCAGTGCCCCACATTGCACACAGGACTCAAGGTGAGGCTGCCCCAGTACAGAGCAGAGGGGGACAATTCCCTCCCTTGACCGGCTGGTGATGCTTTGCCTGATGCCCCCCAGGACACGATTGTCCCTCCTGGCTACCAGGGCACTGCTGACTCAGATTCAACTGGCCATTGACCAGGATCCCCAGGTCCCTTTTTCTGGCACTGCTCTCCAGCCTCTCTTTTCCCAGTCCATACCAAGATCCCAGATGCAAATCCAGCACTTCCCCTTGTTGAACTTCATATTGTTGGTAATTGTCCAGCCCTGTAAATTGTTGAGATCTCTCTGTAGGGCCTCTCTGTCTTCAGGGCAGTCAACAGTTCCTCCCAATTTTGTGTCATCTGCAAACTTAGTATCCCTTCAAGTCCAGTATCTATGTCATTAATGACTCCTTAATGTCCTGCTTGGATTTAGGGAATTCTACTCAGAAAAATTCCAAGGGATCCTTGAAGCCAGAGTATGGGTATCAGTACCCCCAGATTACAAGGTGAAAGATATATGATTGGCAAAAAAAGTATAGGGCAAATCATGGCTTATCAGCAGTAAAGAAAAATCAATGGTAATTGTTTTCTCTACCATCATGCTTCAGCAGAAGGATCTTTGTATCTAGCATAGTAACCGCTAAGGTGGGTATTAGCTCAGTTGATTAGTAGAGCAAAGTTGTGGGTTTAAACCCTGTATAGGCCATTCACTTAAAAGTTGGATTCAGTGGTTCTTGTGGATCCCTTCCAACTCAGAATATTCTCTCATTCTGTGATTGTTCATCTTCAAAGATGGAAAATTAAAGAATGTAGTTTAAAAATGGATCTAGTTGACTCATTTTTCTGAAATGAGGTGTTAGCCAGTGTGTCCATTGATTTCTGGTATTGTTTAATATAGATTGATGAAGTGAAAGGGAAATTAGTTGTTTATGCTTTTGTTATTAACCATGAAATTGTTTGTGTTCTTTCTGGGCAAATTTTTTAAGTCCACTTGAGCAAATGGCTCAAGACATCCTGTGTTCAACAAGCTTAACTGAGCCAGGTCATTGTTGAAGTATATTCTGTCATCTGTGACAATTTTTGTTTGCCATTCAATAGATGTTTCAAATGAAGGCGATATACTGCTTTAGATCTTTATCCACAGAATGATAAAAACAAATTCTCCTTTAAAGTTCTGCAGTTATCTTCTATACTGCTTCCTTCCACGAAGCACCTGCCATTCACAAAATTATTCAAAAGATTAGTTTCCTATTTGAGAAACAGAAAAAAATCAAGGAACATAAACTTGCAGACAATTTCTGTCTCAAACTCTTGGTAGTTTTTTAGTTTAACCCTAACCCTAACCCTCCCTCTTCCCCCGTTTTGCACATTTTGTGCCAGAATGACCTCTACTGATTTTTCATTAGGACTTTGCTTGCTATCTTCCTGTTGCATCCATCGATCAGTTTGGACAGGGGTAAACCCTATTTATTAATTTCATAACTTTCTTTGCATCTCCTGTATTCTCTATTTTAGAATGACAACTTTTGTATTGTTCTTCCTCAAGCCAAGATAAGAAAAATTATTCATTCACTGAGGCTTGTATTAATATATGAATTATCTGGAAAAGATACATTTTTATTTAAAAGCATTAATTATTATTTAGCTGTATACTCTTTCTTTCTTCTTTAAAGTGACTTCAAATTCCACTTAAATGGGAACAAACCCTCTCTGTTCTCATCTGTGCAGGATTGGTCTTTATTTCAGGTTCTCATGCTATAGAGGTTACATTAAAGAAATTTAATATATATTCTTGGTACAAGCTATTGATATATTAAAACTGTAAAACAGTGCCACCTTCAGTTAAAATTGTTAAATATGAATTCAGTTATATTAATAAAACAGTAAATAGATATTCTGAGTTGGTTTTGATTATTCATTGATTTGAGACATCCCTTCCTCAATCCCTTGGAGCCCAAGTACTGCTGCCAGTGTAGGAGAAACATTTGTGCTAACAACAACGTGGAGTTTTCTGATAGTTTTCCTAGTGTAGTCAACACCTCAGTCTGTGTTCAAAGTCAGAATCACAGTGCTTTAAATGGACCTGGAATTAATACAAGTCCTAATTGATTCAAGAGTCATATCAAGGAAGAAACTCAGGCATTTCTTTCAGATGACAGTAAAACTCCAATTATGAAACTTTGTGTAGACTTGCTGCAGGCCCCCTCCTGATATTTCATGAGCAAAATGTTGAAATACTGCATTTAAAAAAATGTGGGTCATTGTCAATGCTATTTCCAGACTTTCTTAATGAAAAACTTGCCAGTGTTATTTTTATTATACTTGAGACAATTTAAAGGTGTTCTGATGTTTGGCATTAGATTGTAAGTATCACAGAATCTGCCTGTAGCACAACAGGGTGAAGTTTCACCTCTGCATGAAGTAGACATGATGGTTAGATAAAACCCAAATAGTTCCCTTGTAGTGCTACAGATGCTTGTATATCACATAAAACTCCCCCTCCCACCTCCCTGTACTCTAGACATAGAGATGATGTTGAAAATACTCAGAAGTCAACAGATGCCTCCAACTGGAAATGCTATAAGGGTCTTCTTTTAGAAAGTCCAAGGTCAATTTTGGTTCCTTAAAGTAGAATCAGATAAAGCAATTTGCAAGAGAAACTGCTTCCTTTTCTGTTTGTTTATCCCCAATAGTTAGTTCTAGGACATCTATAAGTAAGTAAGTAAGTAAATAAATCAATAAATAAGCTACAAATAAATGCACATGCCTCTTGTTTCGCATTTTGCATTTTCTCTTCTCAAGAACATAGAGCACAATATATGGTAAGGAAGTACTGCAAATTTGAACTTTGCAGATTTTCATCAGATAGAGATTCTTTTGTGCCAAGGAAATGATTTGGCACCTCAGGTCGGTCAGGCAACACATTTCTTTACTGGTGTGAATGCAGTTTTTATGTTCCTCTCTCTTTTTTCTTCAGCAGCAACAACATAGTTGGGGAAAAAATGTTTTTGCAACCTTTTAGGAGTATGCCAGAATTATATGTCAGATTCTGGAATCAAGGTACCTGCTCCACATTTTAGTCTACTGCCTTAAACTCAGACCACCTTTTATGGTTGTTTAAAAAAGAATCAAATGGTATTTATTTGACCCAGACTTTTAATGGCCCCTGCCTGAGTATGGAAAGATGAGCAAGAAGATTTTCCTCTGGAGCAGCTGTTTAAGACTTCTCACGTAATTCCTGCTGTTCTGGTGCTTAGGCCATAGGCAACACTTGCTTTTGTTTCTTCAGAGAACAACCCTGAAGAATGAAAGAGATTTGAGCCATGCCCTGGTCCACTCTGGACTGTGGTTTCAGTGTGATGTAGAGGGAAGCTATGCTGTAACTTTCTAAGGATTGATGCAGCCTTTACAGCTCCCAAGTTGTAAATCACATGAAGAAATACTGTGTCTACCAGTCTTTCTTTGTTTCCTACTACTCTATGGTTCAGTGCTGTATTCTAATCCCTTATTAAAGGCAGTATAAATCCATCATCCAAGTTAAGTGAAGAGTATGTTTTTAAGGCTGTAAAAATATTGCTAACTGTTCTTGGTGTTCCAGTTTGTTTTCTGGGAAAACACTGTTTGTAAAGAGCTGTTGGGAAGAAAAACAATGAAAAATGGAAGAACCTTACTCTGCTCTAACTTTGATGAAAGGAAAAAGAAATACATGACTTAACAATGATCCAAGACAGATTTGTAACAAAAATCGTTGCTTCTTTGCAGTGTCTTAATTTTACAATTTTGTCATCAGTGGTTTATGTAAATGCAAGTCATTAAAGTTAAGAAGTGGAGAAAGTGAAGCAACAAAATAAATGTAAGCTTGCATAAAGTGACGACAAACAAAATGTTGATGCCTTTTCCTCTGTCTAGACCCCTGTGTTGAAAGCAGTGTTTTCATAAAACTCAGACAGAATTCATTTCCATACTGAGTGCTTAATAGTTCCTGTCAGAACTAAACAGCTGGGAAACATATGGTATCCATTTCCCTGTATCACTTGGAAAAAATTTCACATGTAAATAAAACCAACATAAAAGTGTAGGCCTTTGAACCCAGGATCTTCTACAATACATAAATAAGTCAGTACAGTGCATTCTTTGTATTGGCCCACTAAGATACGTGCCTTTTGATTATTATTATTTTTATTTCTTCTTTGGAAATATTTTCTTAAGAACTTCCAAAAGTATTAATGTAATTTTCAGACATCCGTATCTACTAAGACATACTAATCTTTCACTTCTGATATTAATGTTGCCCTGAAAGTGTATATGTCTGTTTCTTTAGGAAGGTGTTCATGGCAAATTGTGTGTTTTGACCACAAATTAGATCCCACTGATATGCAGTTAGCACATGTTATAAATCTGCTTTGTTTAAACAGTATTCTTGACTTTCAGAATGCATTAACTCTTAGTGTACATTGAAAGGGGCATAATGACTGCCTAAAGGCCTTAGAGATTTTACTGCTGTCCCTCAACTGAAAATAAAAAAAGAAAGAAGAATCTTTGCCAGAGTTCCACTGAGTATGGAGATCATAAATATCACCAGCTGGGACTGTGTGAAAGAGTGCAAGTTCAGTAGGATTGAGTTCAAGTTCAGTAGGATTAAGAGTTCAGTTGACTTGAGCTCCCTTCCTTCTCTCAAGTCAGATTAACTGGTCAAATTCTATATCCTGAAGTGCATTGACATAATTTTCTAGAAGGTCCAGAGCTATTAGTGGGGAGTGTGTGTGTGTGTCTATACAGGTTATACATATAAGGGATGGAAAATTTGATGGAGAAGCCCAACCTAGAGAGGAGAAGTGGAAAAAGAAACTTCATACCTAAATAAGTAGGCTTAACTTTTAGATCAGAGTATCACAAAATTGTTTCGGTTGGCAGTGTCCACTTGAAATCATCTAGTCCAATGATTAAGCAGGGTGAGCTAGAGCAGGTTAAGCCCAGAAAGCCCAGAATTTTGTCCAGTTCAATTTTCAGTAGCTCCAAGGATGGAGACTTCACAAGTGTCTGGGAAGCTATGCCAGCATTTGACTAACCTCACAGTGAAAAAGTGTTTTCTTGTGTTCAGATAGAATTTCATGTTTTACTTTGTACCCGTTTGCCCGTTGCCTCTTGTCCTGTCTGTGGGCACCATGGAGAAAGACCTTGCTCTTGATTCTTAGTGATGAGATTCCTCCTAAACCTTCTCTTCTTCAAGCTGAACAATTCTAACTCTCAGTTGCTGTTTATATGAATTTCCATATGACAAATACATATTCCAGAGAAAACAGGCCTTAAAAATTGAATTTTTTTTGCTGTTGTTAAATCCAATAAATTTTTTTTTGCTAACTCTGTTGTTGCCCTCCCAGAAAATCATCCTTCTCTTATGATGCATCTCCATGCAGGGCAGAGTGCAAACTAGCATAGTTGGACTGGACCACTGTAAATGCCTCTAGGCTAATACTCACAGAATAGGTTAATGTTGGAAAGGACCACACTGGGTCATCTGATCCAACCTACCTGCTCAAGCAGGGTCATCCTAGAGCATTGCACAGAATTGTGTCCAGATGATTCTTGAGTATCTGCAGTGAGGGAGACTCCACATCCTCTGGGCAATCTATTACAGTGTGCAGTCACCCACACAGAAAAGAAGTTCTTCCTCATATTCAGGTGGAACTTTGTTTCTGTCCATTGTCTCTTGTCTTGTTGCTTGGCACCACTGAGAAGAGCCTGGCTCCTCCCTCCCTGCAGATACATTGATAGTCCGCTTTCAGTCGTCACTTCTTGAGCCTGAACAGGCCCAGCTCCCTCAGCTTTTCCTTCTAGGACAGATGCTCCATTCCTTTAATGGCCTTTGTTGCTCTCCACTGGATCTGCTCCAGGAAATCTGTGTCTCTCTTGTACTGAGGAGCCCAGAACTGGACACAGCACTCCAGGTGACACCTCATCAGGGCTGAGTAGAGGGACAGGATTACCTCCCCCGACCTGCTGGTAGTGCTCTTCCTTGGCCACAAGCACATTGCTGGTTCGTGGATGATTTGTGGTTGTGGTCCTCCATTACTTGATTAGAACTACTTTATTTGTAATTATTACAAGGTATGTCCTGGTTGAAGAAAGTTTCTTTTTTGGAGTGTTATATTCTTTAGCTGTTTTAATAGAGATGCCTTTAAATCTGCTTAGGTATGAATGTGGAATGTTATCTTCTTCCCAGTGTTTGGCCAGGTATATCTTTAAATCATGCTATAGCATGTCACATGTTGAGCATCAATCACTTCTAAATCAAATTCCTCTATTTTTCAAGTTTCCAGCAGCAGCTGGAACTGTGGAGTGTCAACTCTTCTTGGAAATGCACAGAAACCAACAGGAATTGCAGATGCCTGCAATAAATTCAGACCAGTGAAGAGGGTTTCCCCATTAAAGCATCAGCCAGAAAGCTCTGAGAACAATGAAAGTGATGACCAGAAGAACCAGAAGGGAGAATACCAGAAAGGCAGTGACTCTCAATCTGCACTTCCAAATGATGACCAGAGTCCAGGAGAAGGAGAAAGCTTTAAAAGCAAAACCATCGAACCAGCTGTTCTGCTTGGGGAGCTGGAGCACTATGACCTGGATATGGATGAAATTTTGGATGTGCCTTATATTAAATCAAGCCAGCAACTTGTTCCTTTTACCAAGGTAGCCCCTGAGAAAAAACTTTTGACTATGTGTTCAACAGTAAATGGTCTTAGTGGCAAGAGCTGCTCTGCAGGGAACACAGAGAGCTTGCCTGCTGGCGGGACCCAGTTCTGTGTGCTGTCTCCTGTGAAAGGCTCTCAGCTGAGAAAAACGCAGCCCATTGTCCTTGATCAGCACAAACATTCACCAGAAGAATTAGAGCTCTCCCAGCCTTTAGTTAAGTGTAGCTCAGTCCATGAATCTGAAGCCCAAGGCAAGGGCTTCCTCAGCAGGACATTTGTTGATCCTCATGCCCACAAAACTGAGAAGACTATGCCAAACTGCCACCGGAGGACGTTCCACCTGCAGACAACAATGGCAGAAAGCAAGCAGCTGGAGGAACTGAGTATGAACTGGAACAATGCAGGGGCCCCAGAAGAGAGGAGTGAAGAAGTGAAAAAAATTAAGAGCATCTTAAACATTGTGAAGGAAGGCCAAATATCTTTACTGGTAAGTATCATCTTTTTCATAAAAAAACCTAGAATGAACATGATCTGTGATGTGCTTTGTTAAGCCAGCCAAGCTGATGAAGTGAATATTTTGAACTGCTGCCCTTTTTATCTTCTACACTCCTTAGAAATTGAGCCTGTGGGCTTCCAAATGGAAAGTTTTAATATTTAAATATGTAGCAAACCCAAGATACTAGTTTCATGTAAATGTGGCCAAGATTGCTATATTATGCAGTACACTGAAATCATATAGAAAGCAGACATTTTAAGTAGTGAAATCACTAAAATATTAAAGTTAAATCCTAATTGAGTTTTGCTTTCACAGCATTTGAGGGTCACTTTGCTCAATTATTGCTGATTTACCTTGGTTGTTATTTAGAGGTTGATGATGAGAACAGAGGGGCTTCTGTTGTATTCTGATTATTATTCAGGAGTGTTCATGCTGTCTTGTTGCAGCAGCATTCTCAGGCAGGAGCCTTCTCTAAAGACTTGTTGGCCTCTGACCTATATGAAGTTTTTTCAGTAAATTCTAGCACTATGATCAGGCACTGTCAATGATGGTTTCCAAAGTAACTGGCTGCAAGTTAGCACAATGGTGCAGAGCATGTGATCTCCACACAGAACAGCTGGTGGAGGCACAGTGTATGTATAAGGACTGTTTTTGTTACATTTTTGTTTAGCTTCTCTGTTTACTAGTCTAGCTCAACCACAAAGGCATGCTATTAACATAGAAGCAAGAACAAAGGAAGATATTCAAAACCAGACAGAGGCAGAAGAGACTATTAGGTTGCTCATTAAGAAATAAAAGCAAGATAAATTCACCCTGAGATAGGAATTGGGGGTGGAGGAAAAAGAAAAAAAAAGAGATCATCATAAGTAGGTAGATGGAAAGAAAATACAATTTTTTTCCAAACACATCAAAACCTCTGAATAAAGTAGACTCATCAAACAGTACTCTGGCAAGGCTACACAACTCTAGGAACTTAATCTTTGCTGTTCCTTAACTCTGTCTTCCATCTTCTGTTTTCCTTTTGGAGTTTCTCAATCCAATTGTTTTCTCTCTAAATTAGTTGGGCAAAATAGTGTATTACATCATGGTTGTGTAGAACTTTGGGTAAATATTCCAACTATTATTTTCATGGAAACAAGTTATCATATGAAAGTCTTCTGTCATATGTTTTTACTTCATTTTAAATTGTGCTTAGCTTAAGTTACCACTTTTGTGGTAGGAGCAAAATTAATCAGGAACTTTTTTCAGAAGTCATGGACAATTTCTGCTCAGTTACTCTTCAGAATAATGCCAAAAAAAAAAAAAAANTTGACCAAACTAGTGCAAAGACTTAAAGCTATTCTGTGTCTTACACTATTGTATGACAATTACATGAGAAGCAGAGAAACTACATAGTCAATCAAGCTGGTGAGCTCTCTCCTTTCTCTCACCTCTCTCCTTCACTAACAGTAGCCAGGTTCTATATAGTGAAGTGGATTTTGACTTACAAAAGAACTTGCCTGTAGGGAAACCTCTTTGTATTTGGCTCGTGCCTAGGACTCTGAGGATAAATGTATCATTTTATCCTTAGCTGTAACTAACATACTGCCTTTTTAACAGCCTCATTTAGCAGCAGATAATCTGGATAAGATCCATGATGAATGTGACAACAATCTGTTGCATGTAGCAGCATCAAAGGGACATGCAGAATGCCTACAACATCTCACTTCTTTGATGGGTGAAGACTGTTTGAACGAACGAAACATTGAGCAGCTAACTCCAGCTGGATTAGCAATAAAGGTAACAGTATCTTTCTCTACTGTAATGGGGCGTAAAGGTCATTTAGTTTCCTCCTGTGATGGCAGTAAGAAATGCACGCAGCAGGATGTTGTTTTTCAAACATTTTAAGTGAGAACAGAAAAAAAAAAAGCCATTGGCTGGTACTGCTAACCAAATTAAAATCAATTAGTGTAAAGGATGTATAGTATGTTATCCAGTGTATAACATTGACAACTTATACATTGTTGTCAATGCATATATGTTAATTTTTAAACAACTGACTAAAAAATATTTGTAATTTTTAAGCAGCTTTCATTTAACTCAGATTCAGTTGTTTCTTTAGAGAGTTCGTAGCAGTTTCTTGGGTTTTTTTACAAATACCAATACAATCCTGTAAGACAAGTGTGAGAAATGTTTACAAAGCATAAAAACATCTGGAGATGACAATTTTTGGCTTTCTAGAGCAACTGCGTCAAAGTTAAAATGTATATGTTGCAGAACAATCTGTTAAAATCTGCAAAACAATGTCAAAGTTTACAGGAAAACTTATTATGTAGAAAAATATGAAAATTCACAGTGTTGATATATAAAAATAAAACACGGTGGTTTACAGGAAGGCTGATGATTTAACCATAGTTCTTGTGGTTCTTTAGTAAGTGAGATTGAATTGTTGAATGTCATTCCTTTTAGCTTTGAGAATAAAGAAGGAAAGAATGAAATATAGTACAAGAGTTTCTTCAGGGCTTTTATTGTTATTTGCTTCTTGGGAAAAGTTTAGAACCTGAGAAAGGGCTGGTGGATTCCAATCTGCAGTTTTGCATATTTGAGGTATCATTTCAATGACCTAGGGCCCTGGTGCAGGCTTCAGGGTTGGATTTTTTTGGTTTTGTTTTCTGGGTCAAGCCTTATGAATAGAAAATTAAACTGACATCTAGTTGTACTAATGAAATGCTCCTGTATCTTGGCCTAGGTCAAACTGAATAGTTACAGTCTGCCAGTCCAATATCCAAATTTTTAGTTGGAAGTCATTTTCATTCTTGTCTTTTTCAAGCTTGGTATGTAACTTGTTTCTATACCAATAAAACCATTTGTCTTTTTTTTTTTCCAGAAAGGTTGGCTTATTTAATAATTGGTTTCTTTACTTTCAATGATACTTGAATATACTTTGACATTCACAGAAATGTGTGTCAATGTGATGAAGTTCTTCACTTAAGTGAGGGTGCTCAGGCCCAAGTATATCTAACAATGACCTGCATGACCGGGCTTGTCCTGGGTCATTTTGTAGAACTTTTAAGTAATCTGGCATAACTAAAATGCCAGATTTACTTACTTCCAGAGTGGTTTGTTCTTCTTGCCACTGTAACTCCCATAATGTTATACTGTATGGAGTGTGCAGCTATTTTCCATGAGAGTGATGACTATCAGAATGGGTGAAAACATAAACTTCCATGCAAGAGAATTTCAACAAATTAGTGATGACAACATATTCCAGTAAGGAATGAATGAATTAAAACTAATTATTTTAACTCAAGACCCCTTTTTGACCTCTAATTATGTGCTGGAGACTGAAAATGGAGTGGAACGTTGTGACCAATCACACTGTTACTTTACAGAATCACAGAATCAGAGAGTGTTTAAGGTTGCAACTAAGTAAGAGCAGACCAGAAGTAGGTCATGCCAAACTGCATTTACCAACATAACGTCACTGAAAAGGGTCTGCAGCAAGAGCAGCTGCTTAAAACTCTTGCCATTACGTTGGGCTGCAAATGTGCTCTGAAGAAAATGTTAATCTGTTTCCACAACACTTCAAAGTAACCTGCAAACTACTAGGAGTGTGCATAGCAGCTTGAAAATCTTGAGATGAGGTTATAAAAGGTGTTCAGGTCAAGAACCATCTCCTTAGTTTTTGTACGGTATTGAGCAGAGGTCCTAATCCATGAGGTTTAGGCATTCAGCTAGTATTTACGTAAGAATAATTTAAGAGGCATGCATTTAATTGGTGTTCAATGAAAACTGGAGTTTATAGGTAGACTGCTCATTCTGTTCCAGCAAATAATCTCATTTCGTCATTGAATCTTGCTGTACAATTTCCTTGCTGTAAACAGAACTACCATTTGTCTTTGAATAATCTGAGAGCAGGTACCAGATTGCCCCTCTTGCTGTAATCAATAGTCAAACTACAGTTGATCCAGGACAGCAAGATAAAAGTTCATAACATAAAAGCAGACCAAAGAACACATTTTTAAACAAACTGGAAATTAATAACTTTTTAATAATTCTGATAAGTTTTTCCCTAATTAGAATGTGTTTAGAATGGAAACAGCTGGAATTGGTTTTGTTTTTTTTTACTTGTATAGAATGGTCAACTGGAGTGTGTTCGATGGATGGTGAGTGAAACGGAAGCTATTGCAGAACTCAGTTGCTCTAAAGACCACCCAAGCCTTATTCATTATGCAGGTTGCTATGGCCAGGTATGACTTTCATTTACTTTTCAAAGAGATTACTTAAATGCTCGTATAAGAATCAATTTAGATTATGTGTATCACTTTATGGCTTTTAATTGCAGGTGTTCTGAATTGGGTCAAATATAGCAAAATCTTTCCCTACTTAATCTGTGTAATTGTTTTTTTTCATGTTTTCCCTCAAGTTTTTTATTTGGTTGTTTTTTTGTTTTATAAGCTTTGAGTAATGGCTAGGAGAAGATTAGCTGGCATATTAGGCCAGCCAGTAAATCCTAAGAACATCTAGGGAGATTAGCTGCCGTGATTCCTAGAGGACTCATAGGACACATCAGAAGAGCAACAAATATCTTGGGATAGTTCACATTATATTTCCAAGAGAGACTAATCTCAAAAAAATTTGCAGATTGTGGCAACTTAAGAATTCAGTATATTGATAGTCAAGTGTGGTGAAACTTGAACATCTGTCTAGCTTGAGCCACTTCTATTTGCATGTTGGGAACTACATACAAAAATGTGTTGTAAATCAATCTTTTTTCACACCTAACTTACCTATAATAATGAAGAAACAGTGAAGTACAGCACTCTAGTGCTTTGCTAATGTCTGGAGGAACATATTTATGCCAAATAATTATACTACATTCTCTTCCCTAGTCTGTTTATTCCTAAGTAGACTTTTCAATAACCCCTTTTCAAAGGATCTTCTCCAGGATCTACTATGCAAGGGATAGTGATTGGTTATGCGTCTCTAATCTCATTGGCAGGTGAACAACTTTATCCCACAGTTTCTGCAACAGACATTAAAGATAAATCATGGACTAATGGAATCATAGGATGGTTGGGATTAGAAGGGACCTTAAGGATCTCCTAGTTCCAACCCTCCTGCTGTGGGCAGGGACACCAAACCTGCCATGGGCAGGGACACCAAACCCCACTGTTTTTGTGCTATTTTGTGTAACGGTTTTTAGTCTTTTTAAGAGAGAACAGGCAAAATATAACCACTAAGAAAATCATTCTTTCCTGTGGAAGTGTGATTGTCTCGTTCAATGTCATACAATTATTGTGGTGTATTTCTGCTGTTGACTTCTCCTTTCCAAGCATAAATTTACTATAGGAGAAAGGAAGAAGAGGAGGCAGGTTGGGGAGGCTATAGAGCTGGAAGTCTACCCTTTGTCCTACTGTTTCTATAGGCACACAGACTTCCTTGTTTTCGTGCTGTGCAAACACCTCCTTTGCCTTTTCTCCACTCACCTACTATGCAGATGTTACTGGTGCAAGTTAGGACCCTGCCAGATAAACAGATTCATGGTGTCCTGCTTTCCATAGAAAGTTGGGCCTGTAAACCCAGCACTGAATATAGGGAAGCTGTGAGTCAGATCAGAACTGGTTTCAAGAAAAGTGTTTTTGCTACTGAGAGGAAAAAATCTGAAAGAGAATGTTGCATGTGAACTTAAATTCATATCTTCACTTGATTGGCCTAATTTTGTCTTCATCTTTAAAGATATTTATATAAACTAAATCCAATGAAGCTTTGGGTTTTTTTTCAGTAAGCTATGCTGTCTACTGCCAGAAACAAATCTGGCACACTTTATCTAGATTATTTTCAGAGCAGAACGGAAGCTCTGCTGGTTGAGAAACACCAGCTGCAGTCAGCCACCAATGAAATTTGAAAAGGTGATATATACATTTCTGCCAGATTTTCTTAGTTAGCTGAATGCCAAAGAAAGTTCACATGTAATGGCAATTATCTTTTTTTTAATAATCCATAAACAATCTGCAAACATGAAGGAGTGTTGAGGCTGAAGGGATGCCAGACTATCTTACCCAACTGTGTTAAAAAGAAAAAAACTTTGAAAAATTGAAACGCTTAGTTGGCACTGTCCTCGAAGTTTTAATTTATTTTACCATTACTTACACTAGAGATAATCTGGGTAAACACTCATCTTGGCAGAGTTACAACAGTAATATTTTCACAAGGAAGACCTGTTTCTCAAACAGTCAGTCCATCCATTGTTTCCCTAGGTATTGTAGATATGCACACCATATTTTCTTCAACAATTATAATTTAGAATGGGGAGCAAAGGTGAGTGCATAGCAAAGCTCCTGTGTTAAAGGTCATCAAACCACAGTCATGGCCTGACTCCAAAGAAATGTCAGCAATATTATATTTTTCCAGTAAGAGGGGGACTGCATAAGTTGATCTGATGGAAGAGCACAAAAGCTTAAAGTCACTCTGTAGCCTGGTCACCATACCTTTTAGCAAGAGTTTCATTAAACATGAGATTATGCAAATAAAAACTGTGATTGTTAGCAGGCCTCTTCATGCTGGGCAGGAGAACGCAGCTTACCAGCTGCACCTGGCACAGTCACCGTGTCACAGGACGATGTTAGTGTGGTCATAGATACACATTGTCCTAGCTCTGACTAAGCTTCACAGAGCTGTAATTTCCTTCCAACAGGGATGTTGTTGGTACTATGGACTGCAAAAGTAAAAGGCAGAGGGTGGGGAATGCCAAGGGTTTGTGACCTGATGGTGATACAGTGCTGGAGAATACAGTGGAAAGGAATGTATGATGTTTAGATATGCAGATGCGTAACAAAACACATTTTTTTACGCATCAGAATGTTTGCATGCCTGTCCAATGTCATTTTTACAAGAGTGATGAGTTGTTTTCACTCACTCCTACTCCTCTACTGTGAAGGGATATTGGGAATGGTTTAATTAACATTTAATTAATATCAAGTGATGGGCCTAGGGTTACCTGTAGAGTCAGTACTCTTCACCATGCTAATCCTTATATTTGTAGTCCATATAAAGATTTAAATGGTCTTTCTTAGTTGTACATTCTCCAAAAGCCAGCTGATGGAACAAAAATCTGCAGCCTGTCCCAAATTTTCCCAGAATATTTTTAGGGGCAAGTTTGAATTATTTTATGTCTAGAATACACCAGAGGGATGTTAGTGACTGTTACAACCTAAGAAAATTGTAAGTCTTAGAAATACTAGATATACTGAATAATCTATCAGTATTTATTAGGTCCTGTTGCATAATAAAAAAAATTATTATTTTCCATTGTGTTCATCTCATCAATATTCTTATTATCCTTCATCTTTTCTGAATAAATTGAGTTGATAACTATAAAACTACTCTGAGAACACTTTTCTTGCAATATGACTGTTAGTAAAGTGATATGTGGAATATTCTGATGTATGATGTCTTCATTTTCCCTAGTTGTATGAGAAAAAAAATATTTGTTTTCTTTTTTTTTTGTTTTGGTCAAGAATAAATTTGTTTGAGAGAAACACAGATTGAATAGGACTATGACTTTGTACCTCTGATCACTTGATGTACTTATAGTCCTAAGTACAGATGATTGAATATAGCCTTCCAAGCACTTGATTTCTGTGCTGACAAGATAAATTAATAGAAAGCATCATTTACTTCATGCTGATTGTGATCATAAAGTTACAGAACATGGTTAACGTTCTGGTCCCTATTATGTTCCAAAGAAATATATGATTTCAAAACTATAGCTGTCTTCCAATTTTGCAGAGCAGTTTTGCGAAAATATTTTTCTTTTAATTATTAAAACATAAGGGTAATTCACAGAAGTAGTATAATTCTTCTTCATTGCTGGCCAACACCACCAGCATATTGAGAAAATGCTCAAAAATATTTTTAAAGTGATGTGTGATCTGAAGTTATCTCTCCATGCTGGCTGTCAGCTTTATTGGGCATTGAGTCAAGGAGAAGTGAAAATACCTATGCCTTCACTCTGTAATAAAAACAAAATTGCTGTTAAAGTGAAGATATGAAGAAGACACTTGTCAGATACACTAGTCCTCTGAAGTAGTAAGCAGAAATCCAGGTGCTTGAATGGGCAGAATTGTTTGAAGTAGACCTAGAAGAGTCTGATAATCCCTTCTCTTTTCATTGAGATTAAAGTTTCTGTGATATTTTTATACCAAAAAAATTGTTTTATACCCATCCTTCCTAGAATTTTCTTTCCTCATTTTTATTCTTTCTCTCTTCTACCTGTTTTCTGCTCAGAGTCCTATACATACTTTCAATACTGTTTTATTTAGATGCACTTCACTTTTACAGACCCATGTATTTAACTGGATGATTATGTACTTATGTGTCACTGGAGCTACTGAAGTGCTGTGAGTTAAGTCTGTGGATCAGTGCTTGCCTCAGCAACACTAGAATCTGCTAAACCCTTTTGAACTAGAGCTTGTGTCAGTATTACACATGATCGATATTAATGGAACACACTGAAAAATACATGTGCACATTAAAAAGTTTTAAGCTAGGAGGTAATTTGTTCTTTTCAGTTACTCAGATGCAAAAACTGGGAGCAAAGCTGTAGTCAGCTATCCATTAATGGACCTCACATCTGTAGATTTATTCTAGATTTTCAATATGTATCATATTCAATAGGGCAAAAGGAAATTTAATCTAGAGAGACATGGAAAGTTCCTAGAGAGAAGACATTTTTTCCAAATAAACCTGCTGGGGAAAACAGGAAAGGAAATAAGACTTAGTGCACTTATATAAACTCTCCATTGTTAGTAAAAGATACCCAGATAAATGTTTATTACACCTGTGTGCACACAGAAAAAGTGATGCTTGTACAGCATTAACTTTGTACCTCAGTTTTGACTTCCAGACTTTCACTTGCAAGTTTACACAGTCCAAGTCTCTCCATCCTTCCCAACATGTAGGACATACAAATGGTCCATTAGTCAATACACTGAGAGCTTAGGGTAGCAAGATTTCCTCATTTTAATTAAGTTGCTTCTCCTCTATCACAACCACTCAGAGCTGGGGAATGGCTATAGGTTTGAAGAATCTAACTGTTCAGCTCTGTGATCTGAGGATACTCCTGTTTTAATTTTCCGAAGATGCTTGTAAACTTCAACCAAATTTCACAAGCTCATTTTCAGATTGATATATGAATTTTTGTGCCTCAGATTTTGTTGCCAACACAGAGGCAGGCATGATCTTTGTGTACAGTTTCTCAGAATGTGTCACTCATATTCTTCCTATTATGTGTCTTTATAAAATAATCTATAAGCTTATTTCCTTGGGGAAAAAGAAAACACAAAACCTCACAAACAAACGAAAAACCCAACAGTAACAAAAACAACCCAAACCCCAAAAGCCAAACTAAACAAAAAACCAAAACAAAAAACCAAACAAGAAAAAAACAAACAAACAAAAGACCCCACAACAAAACAAACCAGAGACCCATGGTGCACTAAGTCCTACAAAGTTAAGAGAAACTGAAAACAAGAAATTAATGGATAATAATAGTAACAGATGGCAGTACCAGTATTCCTCTAGTATATTATTTAGCTTTTGGTTATTTCTTGTATTTTGTGACATTTCTTCTCCCTTTCTCTAGGAGAAAATCCTTCTATGGCTTCTTCAGTTTATGCAAGAGCAAGGGATTTCACTGGATGAGGTTGACCAGGACGGAAATACTGCTGTTCACATAGCTGCTCAGCATGGTTATCTAGGATGCATACAGGTAGAGTGATTGCCATAACACAGACTTCTAAACATCAAGCTTGAATGACAACAACTCATTGAGGGGACATACCTTTCTTCTTTTTAAAGATGTGTGCAATGGACTCATGTGAGAATAAAATAAACAAATCATCACATCCATGATGAATCTAGTAGTTTTATTATTTTACTGTAGACAATTACTATGATTAGTTGGAAAAAAATTGGATAGAAGAAATGTTTATCATTTACTAGCAGGGAACACTGTTGTGGCAGAGGGTGCGCTTAGGGTTGCTATACAGTGTATGTTTAGGATTGCTATCCCAACAGTGCCTCATTGAGCTGTACAATGCATTTGAAGGAGAAATGAGTGTAGATGATTTGGAACAGAGTGGTGACATCTGCAGGCTGTTTTCATGGATAAAACTAAACCAAAAAGAGGCTATACCTGCTTTCCCTCTGAAGAATGAAGCTTAATAGGTTACTTAGAATTATCAAGATTTTTATATTTTTGATAAATATACAAATCATACAAGTTTTTTTGTGTTGAAGCCATGAGAAATAAATTAGGAAAATATTTAATGACAATAAAAACACACAGTGATAGTAATGTCATTTCACTAACACCTCACAGTCTTAAGTTTAGTTGATATTTTGTTGTGCTGTGAAACAAAATAAGCCCTTTGCCCAGTAAGATTATAGTCTAATTTTAAACAATGTAAAGTGAACAATCTGGTAAGAAGAAAGACGTGGTAGAGGAGACAGGGAAATTAAAGCAGCAGCATAAAAATGGAGAGTCACAGGCTGTCTCATTCACTGTGTTTATGAGCAGATGACACTCCTATCATGTTCCAAACTTACTTTTTGCAAGGTCATAACCCTCCCTTCTTTATTTTCTTTCTTGACAAATTAAACCCAGGAGATGCAGTGCAAGGTTGTCCATAACTTTCCTTTCTGTATAGTTTTAGCAGACCAGGCAGGTTACCATTCCTCTTCCTCAGGCCTCTGTGCCTGCTGTTTGTGACCAACAAGGTCACTCTAATCATCTGTGGCTTACCACCTCTTCTTGGATAACTCAAGCAAGAGCTCAGCCATACAATTCTTCTTCTGCATGTGTATGTGTAATGTTAATGAAGCTGTAGTTTTTGGGTGTATTATGATGTTGTTCAGAAATTTTCCAAGGTGCTATGACCAATATGTGTCAAAGCATTACTGTGCGCATTTAGGTCCTGTTCTATGTTCTCCAGCAATGCAGTTAGTGTGTAACACTGAGTATCACAAACAGATGATAAAAAGTGAAGGCTTGGTCTCAGCTCTTGCTTCAGTGATTGGATGTCTTGAGGTCAGTCTGACAGAACTTCTTATGCACTTAGAACTCTCTGTATTCAAGTCCCAGAGTAACTCAAATGTTATGCTCACAACCTGGGCAGTTCTCCCAGAGCAAGCTAGGCTTCTCTGCTAGCATTGTGAGTAACATGGGGATGTACACCAAAATATAAGGGATTATTTTACTTACAGACTATTGGCTGACATGTATTTCAGTGTGTCTTCAAGGGAAAACAGGGACTAGCCAGGCAAGTTCAAAGCAATGAGATTTCTTTCAGCATTAAAAACCCAAAACAACCAAACCTCCTAAAAGCTCCAACCAATCATTGTGCAGATCTTTTTCTGCAATAAGAAATTTGTGCCTATCTGACCTAAAGGATCTGCCCTGTTGTTCATATTCAAACATTACTTAACTAAGGAAACAGACCTTTGAGACTGCTCTATTGAGTGTTTTAAATGTAGAGGTTCTGCTGTAGTAGGAAAATAAGAACTAAACCACAAAAGAAGTCAGGAAATACTGTAGCAATGACATTCCTAAAAGATTCTAAGGGTTTGTTGCATTACCTTGCAGTGCAGAAATCCCAAGAACAAGTACCAGACCTGGTAAGCCATTACACTCATCACCACCCACTATAAGCTGACTAGCACTCTGCTCTGAACAGTGATCTTATCTAGAACAGATGTCCTTTGAATCGCACTTGCCTGTGTCCTCTTTTCTAGGTCTGCCATGTGTAAATGTTCACAATGTTTTGTAATGCACAGAAAGGTGCATCTGAAAAAGTTTATTGCTGCGGTGCAGGAGAGAATCAGTAGGTGGCCAGATGGAAGTCCTCTGTTTTCATTTGATGATCCAATCCCCTGTATGAATGCTACAAGTGATGCTATGCTACGCAAACAAATGACCAGAATACAAATTAATTGAGTAGAACTGCAAGGGGAAAGGAAGGAATAATATAATGTTTTTATAGCTCTTTTGAACCATAGCTCACTCTTCTATGTTATTGTTGCACCTGAATGGTAGATTTTAGTCATATGTGTTTTGAGTTCAAGCTGCATACAGGCTTGTCAGTGACTGAATTCTAAAAATGTTTGGCTTAGACTAACGTCTTCAAGCATTTTTTTCAGGAGTGCTTTGGTCCAGCTATCCTTGTGCTAATCAACAGTCATAGCAGAGACATTTACAGATGTCACTTTCCTTTTGTTTTTTTACAGACACTGGTTGAATATGGAGCAAATGTCACCATGCAAAACCACGTGGGAGAAAAACCCTCACAAAGTGCTGAGCGACACGGGCACACCATGTGTTCCCGCTACTTGGTAGTTGTGGAGACGTGTATGTCATTGGCCTCTCAGGTTGTCAAGCTAACTAAGCAGCTGAAGGAGTAAGTGTTCCATTGTTAGCAGAGTGATTGATATTGAGACAGTACCCTCCTTTGTCTTCAATTTATTAGCAGTGTGTGTTTTCTGCTTTGTATACATGACATTTTCAAGTCGTATTTCTACCTTATTTCTCTACGCTTTCCTTCTCTCATGTATTTGCCCTTTCACCTTTAGCAGCTCAATTTTTCAGCTCTTCTCTTTGTGGCAGTTTGGTGTGAGCACAGATGAAAGGAATGGGAAATGAAAAGAGTATGTATGAAGCAATCCAGTGCCTTTTCCCTTTGCATACCTTGGGATTACATTATTACTGATCATGTTTTCTGTTCGCATAGAATGCTTTTACATACAGTGAGCAGCTCTTCCCAGTTACAGTGGTGGGTGTTGATGTTGGGAAGAATAGTAGAAATAGTAATTGGAAGGGGTTTTTTGGGCTTGAAAGGTCACCAAAGCCCACAATGGCTACTCAGGAAATATCTTCTTTTTGTTCTTCAAATGAATTTGTTTTAATATTTTAGTATCAGTTTTATTAAATATTCTTTAAAGAGGCTGTTATTTTGAAACACAGATTTTTGCAAGTGTTTGCTTCAGTTGTAGGTGCAGTTTACTGTGACTTACCACGTCAGTGGGTTCATGAGAATCTTAGAAACCATCAGCACTGACCTGACATTGATTCAGTGCAGATACGTGATCAGCTATCTCAGTCCATGAAAATGATGGCTGGTAACCCCATGTTTAGACAAGACCATACCATTTTATGCAAGCAGCATGTATCTAATTGTAATGAGTATAAATTACAACACCCTGCTAGCAGGGGAGCTGCGGGGTGGCCTTAGTGAGAACAGGTGAGGGGACTACTCTCTGCAGGACACAATTCTCTGCAGTAGGCCCACCACCAGACACAGCTAAGCCTGTTGATCAATCTTGTAGCACCTCTGTAAAAATATGTTTAAAAAAAAAAGAGAAAATGCCAGAGAGGAGAAGAGAACAAAAGAATGACAACAGGGAGAACAGCAAGGTCAGAGGACCTGACGGAGCACTATAGTGGAGAAGGCACAACACCCAAGAGACTGTAGCCCATAGAGTACAGTGGTAGAGCAGGTACATCTCTTGAAAGGACTGGACCCCATGGGTAAGCCCACACCAGAGCTGATGATTTCCTGAATGGACTGCAACCTGTCAAGACCCACACTGGAACACAGGGAAGAGTGGGGAAAAAAGGAGCTACACATGAGCCCTGATCTGTGCTGCATGTTGGCTCACTGAAAAGACTGGGTGTAACCTGCAGCAAGGACAAGAGGGGAAGAGAGGTGTCTCTAGTAAAGCCGGACAACTGGGGAGAAGAGGAGCTAGCAGTGCAGATGAATCTGGGAGTGAAACTGACCTTGCAAAAGGGGAGGATGGGTATTTAAAATGTCTGTCCTTTTTGTTTCCCAAAACACGAACCAATAATGAAATATTTATGGTAATTGACAATGAATTAAGTTTGATTCCCAAATCAAGTCTCTTTTTCCCGTGACAGTAGTTTATAAGTGATGTCCCTGTCTTTACCTTGATATTTCCTCTTTGTGCATCTTCATTATTCTTTTACATCTTTACTGTCAAAAATATAAACAGTGAACTGAGGATTATTATAATGTTCAGTTTTCATCATTTCACAGTCTGCCACTGTTCCCTATATATTTCAAAGTCGGTTCATTTGCTGAAAAAACAATCATTTGACATAGGGGGGAAAAAAGCCAGCATATAGGACATTTCCTGAGTAGACTGCATTAGCATCTGATTCATCTCAATACATAATGAAATTTATTTTCCCCATAATTCAGCAGACAAAAACCTCCACACACCATGAAGTAAAAATGGCAACCACAAAGCCTCCATGTTTCAATTCTCTTCAGGTCCTCACCCAGTACGTGATGCGTTACCTCCTGTATAGAAAAGAAAGACTTATGTCAGTCGGCAGGTTGCTTATCCCCACAGTAGTAGTCTTAGTTGTGACTTTTGTGATGAAAGTATTAACACTTTTCCAAGTCTCCCCACTGTCATCTCATAAGTTGCATCCATAGAAAGTAATTTAAATTACTCTTATCTGTCTCCTGATGGGTTTCTTTGCTTCTTTCAGCTGGAGTTAAATCTGCTTCCCCACAGCAGCATGTTTTTTCAGGCTTCAGATAGTTCCATTAAGTGCAGCAGCAGCCTTTTCTTCCTCTTCTACAGAGAGATGTAACTCTCATGCAACCCTGTTGCAGTTTTCTGAGGCAGGGAAATATTCTATTTTCTGCTTGAAATAGCAGCTTCTGCATGGCTGTTTGGGCTGCATGCCTCAGACTGTGAGTGGTTTTGATAGAAGCAATGAACCATGTGCAGAGGCTCGTGCTTAGGAGCCAGAAAGGATGTAGGAAGAAGACTCTTACCCTCTTTTGCAGTTCTCATCCTTAAAAATCCAAGGACAGTATGAAGGACCTGTCTGCAACAGCTTCTCTAGAGGACCTCTAGCATAGCAGAAGAATTCACTGGCTGCACCATCTCCGAAGATCCTGAATACAGTCTAAGTCACTTCAAACAGCTGTTACAAAGGAATAGCTTGAACTTGGGCAGCTGAACTGGCTTTCTTGTATTTTCTTCACCTATTTCTGTGAACACTGTTCTTGAGACAGAATACGTAGGACTGTATCATGATGGATTACCTGAACAGTCAATATCAACAATGAAAGCCTTTATGTGCTTCCCAGACTTCCTGAGGCTGCTGTAAACAGGACCTGATCATGCAAGATGGTGAAGGACCTTGAGGGGAAGCCGTATGAGGAGTGGCTGAGTGCATTAGTGTGTTCAGCCTGGAGGAGACTGAGGGGAGACATCATTGCAGTTACAACTTCCTTGTGAAGGGAAGAGGAGGGGCAGGCACTGATCTCTTCTCTAATCTCGTCTCTGTTATTTCAATCCATACGTCACACTATTTATTATCCTGAAAGGAAAGCACAAATAAAAACAATAAAATCACATTTTTCCAGTCTTCACATCTTTCATCTCCTTGTACCAAAGCAGCTCAGCTGACAAATACAGAGAAAAATCTTCTGAGCTGGGTCTAAGTCTCCATTCAGAGAAAAAAAACCTTTATAATTGAAAGAAGGAAATAAAGAGTAACTACAAATATTCTATAAAATCTTCTCAAAAGGGTAAGAACCAAGTAATTATTTCCATAGGTAGAAAGGAATGTGGTCCACAAAGTCCTGCCATTACTGATTTCAAAATGCAAGCTTTGCTTTACATCTCTTGATAATTGCAGAAGTTTGGTCAATCCAGTGTGACTTTCTGAACAAAATAAAATACTTAGGATAGTCACAAAAGCTTCTCAAAGAGACTGTACAAAATAAGTTGTTTTCATCTTCATGATGTCTCCATAGGTCTTACAATCTTAGTTACTCCCTCACTGATTTTATCTGCCTAAAAAATTCTTTAATTACCAGTGTAGAAAACTCTCACCTTCAGTATGGTTTTTATAGTTTGGGCTTTCCTAGTCTGAAGAGACCATATCAAAATTAATACTTTCACAGACTTCTTTTACAATGCTGGTTGATTATAGACCTGCATTCCAAAATTGTCCTACATTTATGGACCTGAATGTGCAAATCAGTTAATGAATGAGGCACTTACAGATTCTTTTGATACACTATCAAGCCAAAATCTCTTGTAAGGCAAAGATCGAAGCAAATTATGAGTCAAAAATGAAGTTGAGATAATAATTTAATATGCTCTGTTGTGCTTTTCTGTGTTCTGTGAAAGAAATTCATGATTTTCCTGTAACTTCATAGGAATAGCTGTAAAAATAGATGAATAAAATTTTTTCGTAGTGGTATGGTAAGTTATATGCAAGTTGCTGATCTTTTTGGTTGGTCAGGGGTTTTTTGAGAGTAGTATGTATTATATGGACATATGGTAAAAAACTCAGTGTAAACTTTACAATGTTCATCTCTTTTTTTACTTAGCTAAGGCATTTTATTTTTTTGCTTTGTAGAGTGGCCAGTCATATTTTATTTGAAAAAAAAATGGAGAAACAAAAAAATATATTATGAAAGATACTTAAGTAGAGCACAGTGCCTCAGCTTATTCCCTGTTAAGTTACTGAGCTCTCTGATGTCATTTGGAGGTAGCTGGGGTGAACAGTTGTGTGAGTAGACACAGAAGGGTCCTTACATATTACTCATTGGGAACATTGAGCTAAGACCCTCAAAATTTGGCCATTAAGTATAACAAAGCAAGTAGACTTTCTTAGCCCTGAAGCTACCATGATTTTTGTCTCCTAAATCAGTCTGGTTTCAATTTTTGCAGAATTGCTATTTCAAGAAGCTGTGATCCCTTGTTTCCAATGTTATCTTAGATACATATATGTATATTATATATCTTTAGGGATAGTGCTGGCAAGATGTGTGGGTTTCTGTGAGTTATGCACTAAGTAATTAAACTGTGAAAATGGAGAAAACTTCAATTCTTTTAGCACAACAAAATGTTTAAGTGGGATGAGAATATTAACTCAGAAGACATGTCAGAGATTTCCACTAAAGCTAAAAGCATTAAAAACTGGTTTAGCACTTTTATTTTAAAAGTTTTGGGTTATTTTATTTAGCAGCATTATTTAAATATTTAGAAATAGAAATTAAAGGAAGGACAAAAGGCAAAGAGAACAGATAAATTGCATCACAACCTGATTTCAACTGGCTCTTAAAAGAGAGTATCTGGGGATCTGCAATATAAGCCAATGTTGACAAATGGTAGGAATAATTTTTAAATAGTCTAAGGAAGTGTGTGGGCTAGAGGAAGGAAGATGGAAAATTGAAGGAAGAAAGGGCCTACATAAAGCATGGCTATATTGTAAAATGTGATGGCAAGGCAGTATGTCAAGATCACATCTTTATTTCTGGAGCATTTTCCAAATTCACTTTGATATATCAAAGGTAAAACAGTTGTTTTCTGCCAGCCCTGCAAGTACAACCTTTAGTCTAAAAAGTCATCTGGATTCTTTCTGGCTTTGACATTGCCAGTTATTAAGACTGCACTTGGAACTCAGCTAAATCTTTAGCGGATGGCATGCAAGCTAGAAAAGTATACAGCTCATTGGTTGAGAACTGTCTTAGTTCTGCAAATCCAACCAGAATAAAAGTACTAATAGCATATTACTTATACAGCAGCAGACGCAGATAAAAAATCATTTTTCCAATGTCATTTGGTCAACACCAGGGAATACCAATTCGTTGGTACCCGGGAGTACTGATTCAGTTTCAGGTGAAAGATAGCATATGTACAGTAATAAAAAGCTCTGTCTTTTGTTTTCTAGTAATTTCCCAATAATTCTGTTGCACTGTCTATGCAGTGTTTAGAGGTGCTGGAAATTACAGGGTACTAAACAAGATTGAATGTTATCTGTAGTGGTTGACAAACTAAAGTGTTGTTTTAAAATGTTAGAATAGAATGTCTGAATTGTATGGGAGCAGGGAAAGAGAGGAGACCTTTTTGTGGCAAATTGATCTCTTCCATCATTCTTGTAAAACTGCTTCAGGGTTTGCAGATTATATTGTTCAGCTGAGACCTTCCTGCAGAAATAAGTATATTGCAGGACAACAGATAGCACAATTACACATGATAAATAGAAAATGGAGTTTCTAGTATGGATATCACTCTCATATTACTAACAATTTTTAGATACTATTACAATTTTTTAAATGTTGGTCTCTAAAGCTATTTACAAAACAGTGTAGATCATAACACCACACTGAAAGTGATAAACTGCAGTGAGTATAGCACTGCTGAGTATAAGGTGAGTGCAGAATACAGGTAGGACATATGGTGAAGTTGGGCAGCAAGCAGATATAGCACAGAGGTCATACATAGCTCCATCCTGCAGCTGAAGACTGGACCAGTCCCTTCCAGTGGGCAAAACTCTTCTCTGAGTTTATTTGCAGATACACAAGGAAAGAGCTATTGTCTGAGCTGTTGCTTAGCTGAGTAAAAGCCATCCACCAAACAAACAAATAGAAAGTGACTGTTTAATCTGTCCATTTTCTATTCCTTTCCACAAATAAGTAAAAACTGAAGGGCCCTAAGTTTGAACTTCCATATCTTTGTGTCTGAGTCACTCAGTTCCAATTCACTGCTGCTTATGATCACACACTTGTCCTTATTTGAAGTATAATAAATTATCTGACAAGCAAGTTTCTCTCTCAGTTGTACTTTTACAGTGATTACAAAATGCCAACACAGATACAGAAACAAGTACAAACTCTCTATGTTCTTATTTATAAGTTCTCTATTTATTTACTATATAAAGCACAGATAAGAGGGCTTCTTTCTTTTTTACAAAGTTGAAAGGTTAGTATCTGTTATCCTGTAGCTTACAAATGGAGAGTTTTACAACTTGAGGTAAATAGTCTTACATTTTCTTACAGGCAGACAGTGGAACGTGTGACATTGCAGAACCAACTCCAGCAGCTTCTAGAAGCCCAGCGGTCAGAGGGCAAGTCACTGCCCACATCCCCAAGGTAAAGTGGCTGGAATTATACTGCAGCCTGGATTTGCATATTTTCATGGAGTATCAATTATCAGGAGAAGCTGTCATCTGGCTAAGTAGTAGATGTGTTCTGTAAAGAAAATACAAGGGTTTTACCTCGTGGACTCAAAGCTGAGCTTCTAGAATTTGACAGTGTGTAATGTTGATAAATACTGGACTTTTTGAGTATGAACTAAATAGTCCCTGTTTCCCAACAGAGTGAAAACCAGTTTTACAGTAGAATATAGTATATTTTAAGTTAGGTGAACAGCAGAGGATCCTAGAAACCCCTAGGAAAGTTGTAAAGTTTGACCTTGTGGTGGTCCACAATACATTACTGCTAGCAGTAATTTATAAACCCAGTTACCAAAAAAACATACTTTCAGATTAATAAAGCTCTTTATACTCATTAAATCTTTTACCTGCAGTAGCTTGTATAGAAAGTCAAAACTCTACAAATTTTATGTATTGTTTGCATACCATGTCAGAAGTTGCAGAAAGGAACACAAATTAAGTTTCAAACATTAAAGAGGAGGAAAGTAAAGATGGAGGACTGTATTTCTGATGGTGAATGCACAAAGTCAAGCAAGCACAACTTTTCTCTCACAGCAATCTGAAGACTACTTTGAAAGTAATTAAGTAGCTCACATCCAAATAGAACTCAGTTTATCATTACCTTCTAATCCATTTTCCACTCTGTAAAACATACACAGTCCTTCTCCATGTTTTGGAGCTACATATTGTTAGGGAGCTACATTTGTGTGGAAGTATAAAGCCAGCACAAAAGCTTCTGCAGGCATTGATGATCAGAGCTTTGGGTCATCAAGTATGAACTCATAGGATGAGTGACTGCTTTTTTTCAATTCTTACAAAATCTCAAGCCTTTTTTTGTGCAAGTGCTCCATGACCCTGAATTTCATATGTCACTGTTTCAGTCATGTGCAAATATTTACAATAGTAGATAACAAAGACTGGGTTGGCGATACATTTGTGTAAAGGAAATTCAGCTAGGAAGGGGTTTAAACTCCAAACTCCCGCTGAAGAAAAAATCCACACTGGAAAGAATTTCTTTGTCCTTTTCTTGGGACTCTATTTCTTCCCTGTCTGCCAGCTCAACAGGGACAATGGGACCAAATGCTGTCTTCCAGCTCGTTTGGTTTCTGTGATTTTTGCTGACTAGTCTTTCCAAGTGGTCTTGGATCTGAGTATTGGTGAGCACCAGCACTGTTTTACTTTCGGTATCAGATAAGATCAGGTGAGAACAGATCTCTTGTCATTCACTATTCCTGTAAAACGATGGGTTTCAACATCATTTTAGTTAAATGAGCAATCTCAACTCTATTTTATTTCATGTCTGGCTGCCACTTTTCCTTCCAGTTAGAAATGACTTGTGGATATTGTCATCCAAGAAGCTAGTAGCAGATCTAAGAGAACCTATCCCATTTGCTAGAAATGTCTACTATAGATAAATGCATATTCTTCAGTGTCTGTTGCAGTTTGCCATAGAAAACAAAGCACAGAATTAATTGAAAATGAAGTGGCTAGTATAGGCATGTGAATTCTTTTACAGTGTGAGAACTATGGACTCATCAGAGCGTAAGCTGCTTGCCTGCCTCACGCTAACCTTAACTTTGTCATCTTGTCCTTGCTTAGAGAAAAAGTGGTTTCAAATAAGAATGGAAGTATTATGAGCTCTAGCATATGTCAGGGGGAAGGAAAAGGTCTCTGTAATTTACATTCTTTGCAATTCAGGCTTACTTGGAACTGCTGTTTCCTTGTTATAAAACATTTGGAGTTCTAAATTTAATTTATTATTCTCATAGTATTGAAATACATTTGTGTCACCTTTCTCTTGCTTTTCAGTATTTCGTATCTGAAAAAGTTTTGAGTGCAAATGGCCCTGACTTTTTTATGAGGTCTTATATGGCTATTATTAGTACCAGATGAAGTTTAGATTTATGAAATCATTGGTATTTGTAGAGCTGGTCCTTTCACAGTACTTGGAATAAGCTACTTTTGTATTATGATGTGACTTCGATAGTAGGCATTTAACCTTGTGGTGTTTTTTTTCCTTTTAAAACATGTCAATTCCCACAAATAGGAAACAGTAATTTCTCTAGAGTTTTCCTCACAAAGCCATATTTGGAGTTTAAGTAACAATTCTCAGTTTTGATTTTAAGGAGTTTTCTTTGTAAGAGATAGTGAAGATACTCAAATCCTAAATAGGAGTGGAAGCAGGGTTACATCATTCTCTATGTAGTATTTGCTGTGGCATTTTAGTAATTAATTCCATGTGAGTAGTGATGAAGAGGGTAAGTAACAAGAAACTGAGACAGACACATGCACTAGAAATGGTAGTTTCACATTTTAGATGTACATTAAATTTGCTGTGGCATTTCCTCTTTTTTTTCTTTAAGCTTGCCGTCATCTCCTGCTTCTGGCAAACCCCAGTGGAAACCATCTGAGGCAGATGAATTGTCTCCACCAAAAAGTAAATTGAACACGCAAGATGGGATTCAGATTCTTGGCAGCCTGGGAACTTCTAGTCGTGCTCGAGCCAAGATAAAAGATGAGGACTCAGATAAAATCTTGCGCCAGTTGTTGGGGAAGGAAATCTCTGAAAATGTCTGTATGCAGGAAAAGCTGACTTTGGAATTTCAGGATGCTCATGCAACCTCCAAGAACGTGAAGAAGATTTTGCCCGAGAAAAGGGAGTTGAAGTTAGCCCGACTGAGGCAACTGATGCAGAGGTCTCTCAGTGAGTCTGATACAGATTCAGCTAATTCTGAGGACCACAAGAACACCCCTGTGAAAAGAACTGACAAACCAAGGCCTCAGCCTATAGTGGAGAGTGTTGAGAGCACAGAGAGCTTGAACCTGCTGCTTAAGAAACACACTTCTGCAGCAGGACGCCGCTTCCCTTTTGGTATCAGGGTCGCTAAGTCAGTGGACGGCCACAGTCCTTCCCCCACTTCAGAGAGCAGTGATCCAGATAATGAAGCCCCATGTCAGGCTGGTACAGTACCTCAGAACCAGTTTTGTGGAGACAACTCTCCATCCGGCTCAGATAGCGCCACTGCTCAAAAGGTTGCCACAAGCCCTAAGAGTGCTCTCAAGTCTCCATCTTCAAAGCGCAGAACGTCTCAAAACTTGAAACTTCGCGTAACTTTTGAGGAGCCTGTGGTGCAGGTGGAGCTAGCAGAGTCAGAACTAAATGAGGAAAAGGATAAAGATCGGAGCAAAGGGCCCATGCGGGCTCCATCCAGCTCTGGGGAGCATGTAGGGGACCAGCTGAAAAGGCCTTTTGGAACCTTTCGGTCCATAATGGAGACACTGAGTGGCAACCAAAATAACAACAACAACTGTCAAACAGCAAACCTGATCAAAACCTCATCAACACTGCCTTTTACCTCATTAGGAAGGAAGACAACAGACAGCAAGGGAAATCCAGCAGTTCTCTCAAAAGGAAGAAACAAACCAGTGAGTGCACTGAAAGAAGAAAGGGGCTTCTTTTTTCTAGTCTCTTTAAGTAATGAATAAGTTTGACAGCTCCTTCCTCTTCCCTTTCTATAGCAAAAGAATGCACACAAATACTTTACTGTATTTGACTTGTAGAAATCCCATCACTTTTTAGTTTTGGAAGGCTTTTCCAAAGAGTGGCAGGTATTGCTTGTGTGTAGAGTGTACTTTTAGGTCATATGGTCCACGGGTTCTGTGTTGAAAGCTTTCCACAGAAATGTGATTGACATGGAAATGATGTTTCATGTTGCACTGAGTGACAGAATATACGGCAAGAATGTCACTCTTGAAACCATGGGATATCTGAGGAGTAAATAACTGAATGACTAGCCCTGTCCTGTCCTACAGCCAAGACTGATGAGGCCAGAATAATAAGAAATATGACCAGGAAAAATTGCAGAAATGGTCCTTTCTGCTTCTGTGGGAGCCACAGGCTTGTTTGTCTACCTTCTCCTCATGGCACAGAGTGTTCTTGTGTCAGACCATACAGCTGGTCTGTAGCAAAATGTACTGGATCGAGACCATCCCCTCTTTGCAGACAGCAGTGTCATTCTGGGACCCCAACAGAAAGAGGAGTGTCTGCATTTAAGAGGCTGGCCCTCCTGTTTAAAAGAAAGGAGAAAATACTTTAAACAAAGGTATCTTCCAAGAGAAAGAGGTATTGAATGAAAGAGACAGAGGTAGGAAATACTGTGGGTGTAGTGTGTTTGTTGAGTGGAGAGAAGCATGAGCACCTGAGATAAAACAGTGAAAAGTCAGGCTGGGAGGGAAGGAGCGGATGAAAAGAAATGAGGCAGAAGAATAATTTCAAGATGAAAAGAAAACTTGAAGCTGGCCAATAGGAATAGGAGAAGGGTTAGTGAATTATATATACTATAAAAAGTATGACAGGGTAATGAGAGAAAAACGCAGGAAAATCTTAGGCAAAGAGAAGGAAAAATCGAGTATGGAAAAGAAACAGTGGAAAGAGAGAACTGGGAAACTGAGCAGTTCATGTTAGTGGGTGCTGCTAGAACAGTAGTGGTAGCAGACTGAAATGAAATGAAATGAAATGAAATGAAATGCATTTCTCAAAGTTGACTCGGAATCACAATATGAACTACTGGTCTGAGTCTTTAAAGACATACACCAGCTGGCTAAACAGCCAATTTAATACAGAAGTATTTTATAACAAAATAGTATTTCTTTTCAAATTAGTGACTCAGATTTCATAGTAACAAAGGCAAAGACATTCTATTCTCAAAGATATTCTGATAGATTGCAAGGTCATGGGCAGTTTTTGTAGTTTCCCAAGAAATTTGAAGAATTGTATGAGATAATACTGACAGTATTGATGTTTGCACTGTAAAATGCTAGTTGTATGTGAAAAGGCCATATTTTCAGGTCACTCTTGCCAACATCAAAATTGTGGAAAGAATAAATTTTCTTACCAATCCAAAGCACCACTGCACACATCTCAAAGAGAAAGGCTTAGAAAGAAATCTATTGAAATATTATTGTGGCTATCTAACTGCATGTTTTTGTAGATTTCCATGGTATGCATGTTGTAAGCTCAGTGCATGCTTTTAACTGATATGATGTTGTACTTCCTTAGGATCCTTACTTCAACTACATCAGTTTTTCCTCTAGCACGTTGAATGAAGAACTTCTGTGTAATTATGCATGGTATGTGCTTATGCATGGTAATGTTTAGCATCTCTGTTGCTTTGTTTTNTCTCCCTTAGACTTTGAACTTAAATCTGGTTTTTAAAAGTCTGATTAACTATGATTGTGTTCAAACTCCACAAATTGGATATGTTCCATCAGGACTATTCAAGCAGAGAGAGATCAGAAATTCAGTGACCATAAAGATATGTTGGGTAAAGAACATTTAAGTCATTAGAGAGTGTCCAAAGGAAGACAGCAGAGGTGGTGAAGGGCCTTGAAGGGAAGCTGTATGAGGAGTGGCTGAGGGCACTTGTTCTGTTCAGCCTGGAAAAGAGGAGACTGAGGGGANAGCACCACTGCACACATCTCAAAGAGAAAGGCTTAGAAAGAAATCTATTGAAATATTATTGTGGCTATCTAACCGCATGTTTTTGTAGATTTCCATGGTATGCATGTTGTAAGCTCAGTGCATGCTTTTAACTGATATGATGTTGTGCTTCCTTAGGATCCTTACTTCAACTACATCAGTTTTTCCTCTAGCACGTTGAATGAAGAACTTCTGTGTAATTATGCATGGTATGTGCTTATGCATGGTAATGTTTAGCATCTCTGTTGCTTTGTTTTCTCAAATTGTATGTGTTTGCTAGCATTATTTGTAACTGAGACACTGGAATCTCTTGATTCACAGGAAGGGAAATAGATGAACATCTAAATTCCTAGAAAAGCAGAATTTTATGATGGATTTCTGCTGATGTCACCATTGAATTGGCTACAAGGTTTCAGTTCCAAGCAAGTACAGAAAGTATTCATACTCATAAATCCACCAGGGTGTCTAGCAGACTTTGGCTGAGTATTCTGCCTCTGTTGAATGAACGTCAAGAGCCAGATGAGAATGGAAATTAAATTTCCTCTCACGAGGAGAGCAAAAAAGACCACAGTTCATCTCTAAACAGAGTACAGAGAGCATGAGGCAGAATGCTGTACTTTAAGTCTACTGCTCTTTTATTTTCACATATTATTTTCTTNCTTATCTACGACTTCCTCACTGGGAGAGGAGGGGCAGGCCCTGATCTCTTCTCTGTGGTGATCAATGACAGGACCCAAGGGAATGGCCTGAAGTTGTGTCAGGGGAGGTTTAGGTTGGATATTAGAAAAAGGTTTCTCACTCAGAGGGTGGTTGGGCACTGGAATAGGCTCACCAGGGAGGTGGTCAGAGCACCAAGCCTGACAGTTTTCCAGAAAGCATTTGGACAATACTCTCAGGCACATGGTGTGATTCTTGGGGTTGATCCTATGCAGAGCCAGAAGTTGGACTGGACGATCCTTTTGAGTCCCTTCCAACTCAGCATGTTCTGTGATTCTCTGAAAATATTTATTTTATAACCAAATGCTTTCTAAAAATTACCTGCCATTTTTACTCAACTCTTAACACTTACAAATTCCTTTTTCTTTTTCTGAGATGTAAAGTAAGACTGATATTCATAATTCTGCAATTCAGGAGCCTAAATTACTTTCAGATTATTATTTTCTAAATATTTAATATATTAATAATCTTGTCCAGTGTTTTTCTATTGCCAGGAACTTCCCATACTTGAAAACTCAATTTCCATAATGGAAATGAGAGCTTTGTTCTGAAGTCATTGGCACAGTATACATGAAACCAGAAACAGAACTGTAAGATTTCCAAGAGATTTCATTCTCTTTGGAAAACAAAGAAGGAAACTGCTGTGCAGCAGTTTGAGGGAGCATCAGTGGGCAGCTTCCAGTCAAAACATCCAGCTGCCTGTCCAGACCATGGAGTAATACAAAACCATTAATCTCATCCTTTTGTTAGAGCTGTCTCTCAGAGGTAGCCAGTTGTTGAAATTTGGCATTACCCTGTGAAACTGCTCTTGTGTGAGAAATCCCTTACAACATGGCATTTCCCTTACAACATGGCATGTGAGAGACAGGAAAGCTCTGGCTGCCACTTCAGATGCATGGAGTCACCTGCTGAGAGAGTGGTGACTGGACCTGAACTCATGGCTATCGCTCCAGGCACTGCTGATTCAGGCACCATGTCCTGAAGCTGCCCCCATGGCAGTGGACACATGGAAAACCAGAAAGTAGAAAAAAGGAGCAGAATCCACAAAGGGCAAAGCTTGAGGCGACACAAATAGTACCCACAAATTAGGACAGAAGTAAGTAAATTATGTGCCAGAGTCTGTGTCATGAGATTTCCAAAAATTACATAAGAACGGAAGTTTTATTGTGCTTTTCAGAAATCAGAATACAGACCAAAGCCTGTCAAAGCTTCTAAGCCAGCCTTTGTGATGCCTCTGAGTATCTGTTGCAATTTTTGAATGACAGAATTGGTGCCTGTTGTAAGCCCATTGCATGATGCTCAGTAGTTGTGAAATTTAAATAATAGAAGAACATCACCATTGTGTACACTAGAAGCCACTGGACACTGTCTGAAATTTTCTCTGGATGGTATGGGAAGACTATGTAATTACCATTTCAGAACTATTTAGAAAAAAAAATATTCTAGAAGATAGTGCAATCTTTGCTTTTAAACCTTTCAGGATTGTTATATTGGGGAGTTATATTTCGGGACAGAGTTGAAAACCCATTTTAACTCTAGACCCTTATATAGGAGATTTTATTCACTTCTTCTGAAATGTGACATCATTATAGAGAATCTACCTTCAGTGAGATGACATTCCTGCCCACCAGTTTCCAGCTTCTTCAGCTTCTGTTTATTTAATTTGTTTTTTTTCTTCTCATTCAAAATACCCAAGTACATCAAGGCTTTGTAGTTTCCTTTTGAAAAAATGGCCACAGCATAATAGTAGAGGACTGTGCTAAAACGTTCAGTGGCCTACTAAAATTTGATACACCATATTTTTCTTAAAGCCTTGGAGAAAATTTCAGATGTTCAGGATGCTTAGGGATAATTTTTTCCCCTTTTGGAAGGATTACATATTACAGCTCCAAGCAAATACTTGTAGTTTTTACCATCTTCCCACACTTTAAATCATCTGAGATCTGCTTTACATTAAAGTAAACACTAGCTCACTGTATTGGTAAAAACTATCAACAGCAAAAATTGATTTATTCATTGGGTAATCAGCAGAATCCACTGTTAGATTTCTGTCAGTAAACTGGGCATGTCTCTAAAACAGTAAGTGGATCTAACCTAACAGATATCGCACTGCCAGACCTAGTGCTAGATAAATTACAACTTCAAATATATACTCCAGAAAAAGAATGCTTATCTGTATGTTTAATAAAATACTAACTATTCAAAGTAGTACAGTAAAACATCAATATGAAAGTAATTTTAGCCTTGTGTCAGACAATTTACATTTGTTCTGTTGTGAACTGCTATGAGGATGCATCACTGCTTGCTGCATGAGGGGATGTTTAGTGTTTCTGAGATTCTACAGGCACCAGAAGACGTTAAAAAATTTAATTAGGAATTTGGTCACTAATTAGTAGTATCGGTAATACATTTTCTCTAGGTCAGGTGGCACAGTTGTAAAAGGCATGTCTTTCAGTATTGTCACCTAGACATATCTGCATTAGCTAAAAATGATGCCCTTATAACTGTAGAGTTTCAAAATGGGGTCTTTAGAGTGCCCAGCAATTATCTACATGGGGGACTTCACCCACAGGTTCTTTCAGCATTGCAGGTTTAAGCGCATGCAGTAGTTAATCAGCCTTTGAAAGCAGCCTTTAATAAAGCTACATGGTTAATGTTAAACATACCTTTGATAGCAGCAATGCATGATAAGTGCCAAAAAGTAGATGTGGCAAAGCATTTTACCTCAGACTCATTCCTACAAAGTCTGTCTCTCCTGGCTCAATTCTGTGTCTTATGCTCTTGCTTTGGGTATATGACAACAGCGATTTAGATGAATGAAGGGGATTTTAAAATAAAATGATTCCTCTAAAATGCCCTTTAATTAGGACCCACAACTGTGATCCATAAGAAGGTAATCTTCTGTTAAATTCTGAAGTAACCACCAGGTTATCTAACCATCCTGTCCTTGGGGATATCTCCTATCCTTGGGAATATGTGGTTCTTTGTGATGATTGCCGACTAAAATAAAGCTATTCTGGTTTACAAGAATCAGGCTCACAAAAACATGACAAACTTTTTTGTATGTAGACTATTGCCTTCACTCTAGCATCTGTCCTTTGCAGCAGCAAACGAGGTAGTCGTGATTGTATTGTAGGAGTTTGGCTGTTTGGTAGTATAACTAAAAATGAGGTTTTTAACTGGTTTGAAAGTTGCTATGGACTGGATGCTTAGTCAACAATAAATTGGAAGGTTAATTGAAGAGAGTGGGAACACACTGGGAATTCAGACCAAGGACATATGAAAGGAAGTGAAGAAAATGTGTGTTACAAATATAGAGTGATTAATTTCTTCACCTTAACTGACAAGCTATCATTCAAATCTCATACACAATAGGTAGATTTTTTTTTTAATTTAAGTTTGCCTAGTGGGAAAATGAAAATGCACTATAGAGAAGTTATCCTCAACTGTGTATCTAATAAAATCTTAATGACTTGAATTGAGTTTTTACCTAAATTACAATATTAAAACACGTGTAGACCCCATGTCAGGAAGATAATCACTGCTTGCCATTTTTGTCTATGGTCTTTGCCTCTATTTTCTACTTAAAGCAGACACGTAGAGTAAATATCATGAAACACTTTCTGAATGTGTTAATTTCTCTCCGATGATTATTAATGGGGAAAAGATGATTCCATTACAAGCAGAGTCAGAAACCAGTAAGATATATCTAATGTGGATCTTTTCATCACTGTGATACTTTTCACTAAAGGACAAGGAATTTCTTGATGTTCTGTGCATTATTACCAGAACGTTACAACAGCGCACTAATTAATGCCATGACTTAGAAAGGTCCTCATCATCCAATTGGTTTCCAGGTTTGATTTCAGAATGAAAGCTACAACTCAGTAATAATACAGAGTATTGAAAATATTTTGTGCAGTACATGTCTAGAAAAATAAGCTCAGATTGAAAGATTAGTTCAGACTTCAGTAAATGCAAATGGAATAAACCAGTAAATAAGTACAGCACAAATCCCTTTATATTGTTAATGTTACCATGACTAATTGTCTTTTTATTTTTCTCTCCAGGCATGATGGCATCAACTGGAAAAGCCAGAAATCTGTCAGTGAAAAGAGTAATGAAGAGCCAGAGCTGCAGGAATTCTTCCTCTAAACCACATCATAATATCTTATTTCATTTGAAATACCTGAAATGTAGCCTTTTGAAACACTAATATGACATACCCCTCACCAGCAAAACAGCAGCTGTTAGGATGCCTTAATTTGTAGCAGTTAGACCATATACAAAACTTTTTTATGATATATGTGTATATGTAACTTGTTTGTAAGCTGTGTTGTGTAAAGGCATGGGTCAGCAAAAGTAACAATCTGAAAATTTTGGCAACCTCCAAAATGTTTGTTGGGCCACAGAACACATTTTGTATTTTGTGTCTTGCATGGATATATTGTCATATATGTTTATTTCCCTTTGTCAATGGCATATACTGTCAAAGTTTCAGCCAGGACTCTGCCTGCACAGCTCTTCAGTGAGACTAAGGCAAAAGCATTGATTTTTTTTTTTTTAGTATGTTTGTCTGTTGTTATTTCTATTTTTTGTAAAAAGGAAATAAAGGTGGTGTTAGTAGGATACGAGTGCAGATACTTTTCATACTTCCTTTCCTCTTTTGAGCTAAGTTTTTTATTGTTCCCTTTCGTGTTCATCTGATAATTAGACAACATCCATACCCAGATGTCAGTTCAGTCCATCGAGTCAAGAATTGCTTTAATGTTTAGTGTCTTTTATCAGCTTTAAAATGTGTAGAAATAAAAAAAAGTATAAATGCAATTTTAAGTTACCAAGTACAGTTACTTGCCAAACACTAGCTCAGCTGTGTTCGAATTACTGACTAATCTGCTGAAGCTCTAGTCCACATTCTCAAAGCTGTTATGATCCTTTTATTGAATGTTCTTTGAACTTTTCAGAGAAAATGAATGAATTCATTTTGTTTCTGGTAAACTATGAGTACATTCTTCAAATGTGTCATGCAGCACAACATCCAAAGCAGACCACTAGGCAATCTTTACTTGTCACATTTATTTATATAAAATATATGTGTATATGTTGGCTTTATTTTGATTATATTGATTTATTTCCATTTGAAGACTGCTATGCTTTGCTGACAAAGAGCCAAATACATGGGGATTTATTTTCCTGACCGTTCTAATAGAATATAGGGAAGTCAAAACAAGTTTACCAAAGAAATTTTTTTGTCAAAAAGACAGTCATAGAATCATAAAGTGATTTGGGTTGAAAGGGACCTTTAAAGATCACTGAGTTCCAACCTCCCTGCAGTGGGCAGGGATATAAAAAATTATGATATTATGAAAACTGAATTTCTGCAATTGAAGAAGTAGTAACTAAAAAATGTGGACGCGTGAGGATTTTGATTAAACACAATGGAGTTGCTTTCTGTGCAGTTTCTTATGCCTGTTTTTTTGCTGTGTCTGTCTTAACCATTGGGCTTCATTTCTGGTCAGTGAGGAGGGAGAAACTTCCTGAATGTGATTCATTGTAGCTATTAGAGATATCTCATTTACCAGGGGTACCAGCTATGTCTTCCTACTTCCTACAGGGAAGTGAGATAGTAAAGCTCTTGGAAAAGTTACAATATTTGGATGTCTTTCATTAAGTGAGATAAATGTCTTTCTTTGTGTCAGCCTTCAGAGTTGATGTCACATTTGGCCATACATGTTTTGGACCAAGATGACTGGATGCGCCAGGCACCCCGTTTGTAGGCTTTGGTTAAGCACACAGCACTACTGGATACCATGGGGCCAATTGAGACACCAGAAAAACACAAAACAAAATTGAACACCCACACCGTCCACCTGCCCCCACCAAAAACCCAACAAAACAAAACCACCCAGCACAAAAACAAGTCACACAAATAGAAACAAGTTAAAACATGTCCTTACAAAAATGGAATTCAGAAATTCGTTCCACAGTTCCTATCTGTTACGTGGCAACACTGTGATTTTTGAGCTAACATGATAAACCTAGCACTCTAGCTGACCTGAGCTTTGTTGTTTGAAGAAACAACTAAACCTCCAAAAATATCTGTGAGCTGGGAAAAGCAGTACCTCTAGCTGGGCCTCCTGTCATCTCTGTGCATATGAAAAATCTGAATGCAAAATGAGAGGAGACACCTGTGCTGCAATTGCCCATGCTGAAAGAGAGCTAAAAGGAGGTTCTGTGTCTGGTAGGTGGGCTTAAAACAAACTGACAGTTTGCATTTTTGAGAGTGTGAACAAAGTTGGCTGTGGTCCTGTGAATGGCAGAAGCAGCAATCCCTGCTGAGTGATCCTGACAGACAAGAGATGTGTACAGTCTGCCACAGCTGTCTGTAGTATCTAGCTGAAGCAGAGTATAAAACTGAATTTCAGTGAAAAGATTTGAAACAGACTAGGATGCAAGTATTGTCAAGTCCTGAGGAAAGAAATTGTCTGTTCTGGAGACTGAGGATTTAAAATTTACCTGCTCTCTGCAACGTAGCAATTTCTAGAGTATATTCTTATACAGCACATGGAGAATCATATGTAAGTGTCCTAGGGCAATAGAGATTACTACACAATATAGGCTTAAGGTGGCAGAAGATGTTTGGGGTCAGTGGGTAAAGTTATCCATGGCTCCTGAGCACATTGTGACAGAAAGCTGTTTCAGGCCTAGCAAGTGCAGAAGAGAGGCAAACTAGATGTAAGCATGAAAAGTATTGTCTGGAAGGTTTAAGATGAGCTTAAGGTGTATAAATTGCTGATTTTATTGTTCCTAGTTTGTTGTTTCTTTCTTACCTGGGGCCCCAAAGTCTGCACGTGGTGCATTCTGATGTCATGCCTATTAGAGAAATGCTGATTCTGTGATCTTCAGCTGGCTGAAGCAAGTGTGCTCTGCATATTTGTATCCTTAGTAGCTATAGAATCCAGGGGCCATAGCTTTCTGTTCAGTTTGTAATCCTCCAGGCATATCCCTTCTGGCATGAATCTAAGTCAGGCTTCTGTCAGCAAAGCATAAGCATTTTCCAGAGACAGAAGAGACGATTAGGNCTGCACCAAGGGTGCAGATAAACAGGGTGCTGGAGAGCAGTAGTGAACTCCTAAGTTCAGGTAATCTCTGAACTCCTTTTCTGAGGAATGAAAATCATTTGCTAGGAGCCTTGGTTTTTTTCATGGTTGACCAGTTAATTGTTTCTGATATTTCAGATAAGCAGCATATAGATACTTGTAGAATCAGAACTGCAAAAATGGTGCTTTGTTTCATCAACATGATGGTGGGTTATTCTTTGTTCTGCATTAATAGAGCAGCATTTTAGTAATATTTCATTTATTTGCCTTTCAGTCTCCATATTAGAAAGCAAATACATTGGTTTCCTAAGTTACTAGTTAATAAAATAACTATAGTCAGCATAGTTGGTATGTGAAGGAGATGAAGGAGACAAGTTAGACAAACAGTTGAGATTTAATATTCATTTCACTGTAACTGTCATTCAGAAACCTTTTTGTAACATCAAGCTGACATATGATCAATGGCATAACAAAATATGATTGACAGCAAAACTCTAAAAAAAACCACTCCAGTATCCACTTACTTATAACAAAATGGTAACTGTCTCAGAAACATGTTCTGTGAGAGCTGATTTGTTGCATGTTTCATCACCTGCCATCACAAGCAATGTCAGAGTAGGGTCATGCAGCACAGTCAAAAGTAAAGTAAAAATGTCAGCACATCACATCTTTAGTATGAACTCATGCGTTAGTGAATGGATCTCATGGTAAGACAACTTTTGTCTGTTTGTAGAATAAAATTTGCCTCCTTGTGCCCTTGAAATATCTCTTTGCCTTTTAAAAACCTACTTGGAAAAATCAACTGAATGCTTTTGAAAAATATGGTCCCTGCATTTGTATCATCAAATTGCAAGGCTTAATTATCTGTCATGAAATGGTTTTCAATTATGTAATAGGAATAATTTCTCAAATTATATTGCATTTCCTATTCAGAAATGTCTTTCCAACTGTACATCAGCTGTACCCAAGTATAGCCTGTTACAAAGTTAGCTTTTTGTATAACCTTCTTTCTCTGTTTTTAAATGAATTTTGAGATTGCAAGTACACAATTGTGCAGAAGTACAACACATGCTCTGCAACCAAAATGTCTTTCAGATACTGAACTGTGCTGATTTGAAGTTGCCCAAATGTAAAAGCCCAAACACTGGATAACCTGCAGTTCATCCTGTGTCTCAGCACCGTATCACTGCCCTACCACTTTCTTGCATACACCAGACTTACTACACAGTATTTGTGCCCATCTTTTCTTCATTATATTGACCACTCAATATGCCACTTTGGCTCAAGTATCAGAGAATTCAGCCAGGAGAAATCAGGTAAGTTCTTAATATACCACACAATCTCTTCCATATAAAGGGATGCGACATAGACCTTATCACCCTGTCCTCCCCGAAAACATTTAATAGTGCATCACCAGATTTGGTAACATAGACTGTTTTTGTCTTAGATACATGGTCAGCCGTAAGTAATAGTTCAAGCCGTCTGTTTCCTGAAGAACGTATTACTCTTTAACATCTGCAGAGTCGCTTCCTTTCCCACTCAAACTGCTAGGTGTTTTGCCAGTATGTTTACTGGCAAACAGTGTACAGGAGGAAGGAAAATAATTTTTCAGGGTATATTTGGAAAACTGATAAGAAATCCTGACACTGCTGGAACAGAGAGCTAGCTTTTTATCTCTTTTGTCAGTCAGAAATACTGGTCCAAGAAGAGAAAATAAAATCATATAGGTCTGGAAGTGAAAGGAAAAGGCCTTAAAGGAATTTGTCCTCTTTCCTGTAGAGATGTGTACATAAACTTATATGTAGATGGTGTATAGATATGTGTAGAATCTGGAAAAACTGCAGTATAGTGACCAACTCAGGGATTTTGCAGTTCAAATAGCTGTGGCCTGGCCCTATACCTATGTGTCTGTGTACATATGCAGAAGTTAAAGACAAGACAACTCTTCCAGTATACAGCTGAAAAGGAGCATGGGAACAAATGCCTCTCCCTGTTGCTCTGTAGGTTATCTACTATGGGTAGAACAAAAGACAATGAATCTAGAACTGTAGCAAAGGGGTTAGAGGTTATGTGTGAGCAAAACTGTCCACAAGTAGCGATAGCACTGAAGCAATGGCCAGGCGGAAGATGTGAGAGAATCCTAATGGGAAAATTTTAAGAGCAGGTGGGTTAAACAACTGTCAGAAATGACATGCCAGCAGCAACCATCAGAAATGCCATGGAGCAGGCAGCTGGACTTAGATGACCCCCAGAGATCCCTTTCAATAAAATCCCTTTTAATGGGTCTGGTTTCATGGAGCTCCTGGGGCAAGTCCAGTAGAGGGCTATAAAGAGGGACTGAATCTCCTCTTTTATGAGGAAAGACTGAGTGAGCTGATGAGATGACTGAGAGGGGTCCTTATCAATGTCTCTAATATCTGAAGGAAGGGTCTCAGGAGGAAGGAGCCAGGCTGTTCTCAGTGAAGCCGACTAATAGGATGAAAGGCAAAAGGTAGAAACTGGAATACAGAAAGTTCCAACAGAACAATGTGGAATATCTTTACTGTGAGGGTGGCTGAAAACTGGAACAGACTGCCCAGAAAGGTTGTGGAGTCTCCTCCATGGATATATGCAAAATACATCTGGACATAATCCTGAGTAACATGCTCTAAGGATCCCTGCTTGCGCAGGGAGGTTGGACTAGGTAGCCTCCAGTGGTCCCTTCCAGCCTTGAACGTTCTCTGATTTTGTGATTCTGTGATTACTCACTGAGAGTAATTGAAGAATCCAGCTTTAATTCAAAGGACTAATGTCAAGCAGCAATAGAAGGTGGTGAAGAGAAGCTACCAATGCCCAAGTAAGTTAGCAGAGCAAGTGTAGAGCGACAGAATGGTAATCCTGAGAGTCATCCTGTCCTGTACCTACCACTCAGTTCCCTTCCATGTTTCTCAGACATGGATTCTGTATTTCCCTTGCTGGAGATAGGCATAAAAAAGCATCTCAGGATTATCAACAGGATAAATGTGGCTTGTCTTAGCTGCACAGGAAAAAGTTACCTTTGCCATTCGAGTGATAAAGGGTTGAATTCTTTGGCATGAAGATTTACTTCCCAAAATCATGGCTGAGACATCTGCATTAGTGTGAACTACTTCTGAGACACTTGAAAACCCTTTGAGCACTCCTTACAGATGATGTTACAGATCACAATAATACTTTGATTTCATAAAATCCTAACAGAATGAAGAAATAACCTAAAAAACTGTAATGTATAATTTCTGTATCCCCTGGGAATGCATTTGCTTCTAAAAAAGTACAAGCACTGCTCTATGCAAAGTGCTGACTGTTCTCACCTTAAAGCCACTTGGATGTCTCAGAGTCTTAAACTTGTTTGCCTGATATGTTCCTGGGCTTACTCTCCTAAGTGGCTTTTCTGAAGCTCTTTTTCCTCTACAGTATGAAGTAGTTAGGAAATAGTCAACCATATTCAGGAGCAACTCTAATTCTGTGGTGGAAAATTGCCATCCAGTGACATCCAGTGTCAGTACTGAAGATAATTTTTTGCCAGTTTTCAGTAGAATTGTGCTGTGTCTTCACAAACCTGATGGTGCCGAAGGTAAGTACTTTAAAGGGTACTTCAAAATGTTAAGATAAATTATGAACAAAGGTTACTCACAAAGAAATCCCATAGTAGGTATCTACACTGAAAGCTTTTGCTGTCTTCATAGGAACAAACTAAGCAAATGCTGAAACAGAGTCCACAGTAAAAGAAACAGGGAGAAAATCCTTTTTTTATGCTGTAGCAATTAAAAACTCCAGGCATTCTCCAAGTTTGCTTTTTATTATACTTTTACAACAAATGTAAAATAGGCACATATTTCATTAGGCAGTGTTAAATAGAAAAAATATTCATCTAGTCATTAAATGCATCTGAATGTTCCAATTTATTTTGAGGTTTTATTTATGAAAGTCCACTACTGGAAAAGTAGTGAAGTCGCTCTTTTGGAATTTCTGGTTTTCTCGGGTAAAGAAATTTGCCACATGACAAATAATAGGTCTCTTTAGGGAGCTGTTATTCATCCCTTTCCAGCCTTTCTCAATAGAAAGACAGGAGATATTTGTACTTCAACACAAAGTTTTTAGACCAGAGTCTGTGTGTTTAACATGTCTATTATCTGTTTTTGAGCAGCTTTTAAAACAAAGACATGACCATATCCAGCAGAGAATAAGGGGAAAAGAGTTTGGGTAAAACCAACCTATTGAGCCACTTGGAGATTTCCATTGCTTTTCTCTTAGAGAAGTGCTTAGCAGTCAAGAGGCCACTTCATGCTTCTCCTGTAACTGCACCTTTTGAAGCTGTTGGAATTCACCATCTTTAGGACTATCAAGGAAGGTAGTGTAACAGAGTTAATTTATTCTCAAAGTAAAGAGAGAAGAGGGTTCCAGAAACAGAATGAATCGATTTCTAACAGAGACTCATTTTTCACTTCTACCCTTGTCCTCTAGATATGTGGACAGATGTGGATAGATTTTGTAGATATATGTAAATACAGATATACATCTGAAGAATTTAAAATGTCACACAGGTATGAGATATAACTTGGCAGCTACCAGTTAAACTAACACGTTGTCCTGGCATTTTGCTCTCCTGATATGCATTTATGTAGCAGAACAGATGTCAGTAAACACCACCTATTCAGAATAATGGTAACTTCAAAGCCCTGAAAGTATGATGTGCAAGACACCAGGGAGTTATTTAAGAAATATTTCACATAAAAGACTTTTTTGGGGTCAAAATTTTCCTAATGATATGTTTAGAACTTGATTCAACATAGCTTGAAAAGATTTTACATGCAAAGTTCTTAGAAGACATGTTCAAACTGTATGCATTGAAATTCTATCTGAAACTCAGTAACTGCAAAATCATAAGTTAGTAGTACGGTCATCTAATTAACAATTATCCTCAGAGAATTAGTGTCTGTGTTCCAGATGGTTTTTTTGGTGCCACTTTAACTGCAGTGTGCTCCAGGTTTTAAAGTGTAGGTCTTTAATGTTGTCTCTACCTTCTGGCATTAAAGTATTACAGGAACATTTTTCATCTGTTTGCAGTATTGCAGGGTGGATGAGAATGCAGGCACTATTTGTGTGCAACCATTTGGATTTTGAGTGGCAATTGAACAGTACCCTGCATGTAGAAAGCAAGTGACACAGGAAAGCCATGTCAGACAAATCATGGCATCATGGTCACGCTCGCTGCTGTGTGGCCTTGTTGATCACCAGAGGGAGACAGAGTGTGTAACATTTCAAGATAGTGCTGAAAGTGGCAAGCAGTGCTCAGGGTAAAGGTGGCACAAGACTACCCAAGTTTCAAAAACAGTGACAGATGTGCATAATAATGAGACTTTACTGCTTTGCTCTGTTTTCATTAGGGTGGACGTGCATATGACAGGAGAGAGAGAAGTAACTTCATACAAGCAGAGGACAAAATATTCCTGAGTAAAGTCAGAGTCAGCAGCAATTGGGTGATTTTTAAATTTTTATTTTAAGTTAACAAAATACACAAACACAAATGGCTTGATCAAATCAGCACAGAAGCACATGTGTATGTGCTTTTTGAGACAGAGCCTTTTTGAGAGAGAACTAAAAGGGTGTTTGAGACCCCATCCTCAAGGCAGAGGGAACCTGTTGTTGCTTAAAAGGGCAAGTCTACAAGGATATTTAATTATTTCAAAATTTCTTAATGATGGTGCAAATTTTGGTGGCTAGAATACTGGGAGGAAAAGTATATTCTCTTTTGTAACCACAGTGCTTGTAATTAACCTGTGTTACAACATGGCTGAAAAGACAGCAGAGATCATCTCTGACTGGACGCCAGGGCCTGATACCTGCAGAGCAGTGAGATCAGCCTGTAGATGATGAACTCAAGCCTTTACTGTTTCATCAGCCAAAATAATGATTTAGAAGTCTACAGTGGCTGTAGCAATGACTGCTGGAAAAAAAACCTAGCAGCCAAAAATCATGGTACTGCTCCAGGCAATAGACCTGCAGGTCTCAGAGGCCTCATAATTACCTGGATGAGATGGCTTCTCACAAGTCCCACAGCTAATCAACATCCTCTGCTCTCAAGAACTTGCATTTGCTAACTGCCTATCTGGCTAAATGACTTCGTTCTGCTTTCTATCTTACTTTATTGATAGGAAAGGAAAAACTGGCAACTTAATGATTTGCAAGTAGTCAGGCTGTCAGACAGTTTTTCCCTGAAAGCCCATTCAGTGTCATTTCCCTGACATGTCTTGGAGCAGAACCATTCTGTAATGGTCAGGATAATGTGGACTCTCAAGTACTCTGTATTCCAAAACACACACAGAAAATCTATCATTTCTTCTGTGTATCACCCCTGATTGCAGGAGGAATAGATTGCTTACACAGCTCTCATTTTAAGTTACCAGCTACACACAACTTTCATGTATTCAAACACAGTGACATGAAAATTTATTTAAAGTATAGTGGGGAAGAAAGAGACAGCACCATGGCAAGGCAAAAAAAAATATTTAAAAAACTTCTGTTAATCAGGGAGCTCATTTTTTTCTGTTCAAAATAGCACCTTTATGTATGGCTCCGGCCTTGGTTCTTTTTGGCTATTACAACTGTTTTAAATTTGGTGGGGAAAAAGTGTCCCATATGCCAATTCTATTAACCATTTCTTTTGCAGCACTGAAATAATGCCATTCTTGGAATGATCAGGTCAACAGAATTACCTGGGTGTTTATTGCTTGGGTTTGGCTTCATTGAAAGTTTTTCACATTTAAGAAAAAGTTTAAACAGATAAGCAGACACTTTTCTTATTCTATTTTCGCTTAGATTTACTAAGTTTGTGCTAATTCTCACATGAATTCTAGATAGTGGGTAAGGAAAATAAGCCATATATATTTCTACAGATAGAACATGCATTCACTTGAATATTACCTGAACAGGACCTTTCTCTGCTAGTGTAGCATGGTTTGCTTCAGGAAATCTCCCTGTTAGTGCAAACAGAAACTTAAAAAGGGCAATAAGTTTTTCAAGAGGGCAAAAGCCTAACACTGGATATATTTTGATCACCCATTTTAAGATCACTTGAGAAAATATACACTACTATTGTTTTTATTTCATCATGTATTTTCCTCCTTTATTTGATCATTTACACTGTATCCATCATGATAAAATTTAGCCATCTGTACTATGTCACATGAGCCAAATATTCCTTCTAATTAAGTTCCTTGGGAATTTTGTCATTAATTTTCAGCTGTACTGGGAATTTTTCCCAGTGTTTACAATTAAGTAATGTCTTTCATCTCCAGAGATCCTCAGAGTTTCTCACATGCTGTGGACCTGTCCCCAGTCGTTCTGAGTTCTTCAAAGAATTTGGCTCCAGTGATGGGATTTAGGTTTTAGTTCAGCACATGCAGTGTTGGGTGTGTATATATAGTGTTTTTATATCAAAAGTAAACACAGTTTGTGTGAGTACTTGAGTCTGAACATGCACAAAGACAGGTTTTGTGTTTTAAAGAGCCATTGTTTCATTTACTGGCAGACTGTAACACAGGAGAGACTGACGGGAGGCGGCGGAAATATTAACTATTTTGGCATGAGAGTCAGGAAGATAGCTGAGATCCAAAGAAGCAATTTGATGCTTTCTCACCATCTGCGAAAAGATTTTTCTCATTTGGTTGGTACAGGAAGCTACAGATCGTAAGTGAGCTCATGCTTGTGTCTGTCTCAAAGAGCTTCCTGCTGCAGTCGCTGGAAAGCCCATTTTCTCTCTCTGCAGTTTCAGGCAACTTTGCTAAGGAAGGACTATGACAGCATGAATGTGAAACACACAAGCCTTTCCTGTGAGAGCCCAGATTCTGAAAACTAGTTTTATTCCTTTTATTTGGTCCTTTGACTTAAAAAATATGTTATAATTTGATAGTAATGGGAAACTACTAATAACCTTTCTTTAATATCCACAATTCATGTTGGAATCTAAACCTCACTAGCCACTAATATCTGCTCAAATTCTATTTTGCATTTATCTGTGTTCCTTTTCTTTTCTTCTTCTGGAGAGCAGGAAGGGTTAAGTCCACATCCTCACAGAGGAGTAATAGTTCTCCCCAAAAGACAAGTCACAACCAAACTATTTAATTGTAAATGTCTCACTGAAGAATTGGTACACGAATGAGACATGACTTCATCCTTTAACCTACATGCTTCACTGGTCTAGGGAACCCCGGTGGGTTTGGCCCATTTTAGTCATAGTTGTCATGGGAGATCCTTAATGACTTAGTAAGGTAGCTTAAAAAAATCTCCATACAGAATCTAACATATGGTATATTTATTGGCAAACGTTAATCCCCCTAGGAACAAGTTCTGTAGTAACAAATGATGAATTATGTGGCTTCATAAGCACTCATGTCATCAAATGCACCACTGACCTTTTTACATTTTCAGGGGGATTTTCTGCTGTGTGCAGTTTCTCTGGTTTGGAAGTGAAGCAGTTTAACGCCATGTCCTGAAGGAAAAAGATAATCAATAATTTCAGTTTTGGTTACTGTAAAAGGTAAATGAGACCTGTATATTTGTGGGGCAAGTAAGAAATCTAGGGACCAGCAAAGTTTAAGCAGGGCCTAACAGAGAACATGAATATTCACAGTACAGGGACTAAAAGTAGAGGACAGCAGAGTGAACACAAAGTAGACTTCCTTGACAGGAAAAAAAGAAGTAAAAGTAGGTCAAATAGGTTTTACAGTGTCAGAGTTAAAAAAACAAATGTTCATTTCAAGCATACTTTTTTGGTCAAGAAGTAAAACTGAGAAAATAGCTCAGTCCAGTGAATAAGTCTGTTAAGAATTTTAACAGGAGATGATTGCAAGGTAGTCTGCCACCAAGAGGTTGAACTTCCCTTTAGGTTAATCTGAGAGACGATCTGAATCAGTTGTCTGGATCCAGTGACTATAATTTTGGTCTTGGGCTTGTTTGGACATGTAAACTCTAGGAACTGTATTGAGAACTGGAGAATGGCTGCCTAAAATTACCAGATTGAGAAAGGAAGCAGAGAAGATTGGGATGCAGTCATGTCTGGTTGTTCTTGTAACTTGAGACTAATCTACCCACGAGAACAGCGTCTGAACCATCAATCCACCAAAGATTGCTGCTGAAACCAGAGCACCGTTTCCAGCAGAATGGTTTTCCAAAGCTAACATTTTATTATCTGATAGAAGGAAGCAGCTATTACCACATGTAAATAGCACACACAGCTCTGCATTTACAGTGTACAGTCAGTGCTGCACACAGGTACCCTCTGACTGCAGTACAGACAGAGCTGTGAAAAAGAATGCTTTTTTTTTTCTGCTTGAGCACAGACCATGTTAAATTCAAAACTAGACTCTGTGTTGAACCAGCTGATGGAGTTTGTGTTCTTCTGTCCTTGCATTAATCACTACTACACTGAGCTGTACCCAGCTAGAGCTCGTATTAGGTCAGACAGCCCACATGGGAGAAGTTGAACCTATGTTTCACAAGACACATCTCCTGCCAAGTGAAACAACAGAATCCGTAGCTGCAGTCATAATGTAGTTATTTTTGGTCCTGGCTTCTCCCTGCCTGTGCTCTGCCCGACAGCTGAGATGAACTAACAGAACAGGGTGTTGCAATGCATATACCCAACAGTGGACAGACAGGTAGCTGTTGGAGACACCTTTTAATCCCTGTGGCTGAATATGTAGAGGGCATGCAAGTAAACATGTAGCTAAATAATCTTTATTGTAATTCACTTTTGTGGTAGATATCAGCACAGTTCTGAGGAACTGCTATATAATTTTCCATGCCTTGCACTTCATGCCCATAAAATCAGTGCTAAGTATTGTTCAGTGAGTAGTCAGAGAAGATGGGTTAGCTGTTGGCAGGACTGCAACCACTGTTTCTTTCTTTTATTGCATATTCTATAAGGCTTTTCTCCCTTGTTTGTCTGGGAAGGACTTCACTATAGAAGCTAAACAGTTTGCAGGTCAAGCTGAACTAGAAGTGCCACCTTCATAATATTTGTGAAGACTGACCGTAACCACAGAAAGATATCCAGAAAGATGGGCACTTCTGCAGCTCCTCTCCTATCATGTGCTTCAGACTGCCCTTACACATCCACAGACACTGTTCACCAAAGACATGTCAACACTGCTGCTCACCCTCAGGACCCAAGGTAAAAACATGCTATGTCAGCATCCCAGAAACAATTCTTGAAGTACCACTCACCCCAGAAGTATGAAGCAAACCACACTAGACCAGCACAGGCACACTAAAAACACAGTAATTTAAGCAAACTCAATTGCTTGGGGCTGGAGTTGCCAAGAGAATTTTTGGGTCATGAGAACATTTACACACCCTGGCCCTGGGCTGCCTTCTCCATCCCATCATGACTTACAGTCCTAATTGATTGGAACTGCCAAGCTTGGCTGCCAAGCAGAATATTTTTACAATCTTGGTTCTATTTAAACACTGACAAATACAAAACTTGGTGTCAGAAAAGAAAGTGTGAAGCAGAACTACAAGAAAAGAAAGAAATTGGCAGAGAGGACTGTGAAATGATGAACAAGATGATGAACTGAAGGGTGGTATCACATGTGAATACCTAAGCCTGGTACGAGGGAGTGCTGAGAGCACTTCTAGAAACATATCTATACAGGTCTCTGCAACAGTATTAGGTAGGATGTTTTATTTTGAAATATGCACTGGCCTCTGCTGGAAATGCACTTGCTTTTCTGCCTTCAGTCTTTTCAGAGACTAATGACACCTAAATGTATCACCCTTATCAGAGCACTTTAAAACATAGCACCAAACCTGTTACAAAATGACAGCCACAAAATATCTCAGTCGAAGCAGGCTTTTTTTTATTGTCTTTGACAGAAAAAAAATCCCCCTAATTTGGAAAAGACCATTCTCTCTCTGGCAGTGTGGAGGCCTTTTTAGCCAGGTAGAGGAAAAGGTGGTGTCCTGGTTTGATTTCTTCTCCTAGCCAGAAGATTCAGTGTATGTCCATTTGTTATAGAGGAACCAGCTTGGAGGACCGTGGTGTTCATAGGGCTTTTTTGACACTAGCACGTGGCAACCCAAGCATTTACTACAGCTGATCCAATCTAAAACACCTTTTCTCTTTCATTGCCACGTAAAATAGACACAGGAATAGTGATGACTTCTCTCACAATGGCTCCTCCAATGCTGCTGCTCTTGCACTGACTACAAGCTTTCATAAGCTTGTTTGTCAAACTTTTAGTCAGATGAAGTTGTTACTTCAGTTACACTTGCTGTAGTTGTATGAATGCTTCAAGCCTAGATGAAACACTTGGTAAAACTCAGAGAACATCTCAAGAAGACCCTAGAAGACAGAAAGGTGAGGGTATTCTGTAATGTGATGATTTTTACTTTATTTGAGTTTGTATTCACTCTGCTTTTACTCTTTTGTTATTTGGAATTATGAACTCATGATTTCTGCCAACCTCTGAGCTCAGTCCTTTCCTACAGCAGAGACTGTCTGCAGCTGCCAATCAGGCTGATAGATTAAAGAGTAAAAGTGAGAGGTGGATGCATTAGATCTTATCTGAATTCTTACATGGTTTTTCTGTGGGTCTCTTGACTGTAGCCACGAGCACTGAGACACCCAGGCAGAGATTGGAAGAAGATAAGCTTGTCAAAGGACAATAACAAAGAAAGGAGGTTCACAAGAAGCTGTGTTACTCACTGAGTAAATACAGCTGCAATCGCAATAGTTTAGGCAGAGCTGCCCAGAATTGCCTTACTGTAGTAAGATCAGTGCGTGAAGTATGTGACCTGATCTTTTACGTGATTCACCAGGAGTGTTTTATAAGCAGAACTGCCACACAGTCATTTGTCACTGTAGGGCTGGGAAGATGACTGCTGAGTTCTGCCCTTCTGTCTGACTCCCGTTATGAAAATTGATTGTGTATTGATTGCATGGCATATTGGCTTACTGCTAACATCATAAATAAGGACTGTAAATCTGCCCACTTTTTCATAGCTGAGATAAGGGACTGCTTACATGTGAAGAGGGCCCATGTTTTCCCACCCAGACATTCCTAGCAGAAAAATGCCCAGCTGTCTTATGTGACAAAGCACCAGACCGGGGCACGGCCAGGTAGCTGCAGGCACAGGTGGAGAAAATAAGGCTGTGAAGTGACCTAATCACCTCTTTCTTCCCACTCAGCCACGCTGGAAAGAAGAGATGCCAAACCTTCCTTCCGGCATCCCTCCGGCAGGTGAGACGCGAGGCTTTAGCATCCATTCCACAGCAACGCCGCCGGCCTCGGGCAGGAGCGCTGTTTTCCCTGGAATCTCGATTCCTCGGGAAGGGCAGCAGAGGGGGCCCTCTCTCCGCGGTGAGACGGCGCCAGCCTCTCCCCAGGCTCGGGGGCCGAAGCGAGAGCGGGGCAGGCGGCTGGCAGGGATGTCTCCATCCCATGGGAAGCATCCCGAGCCCCCTGAGGCGCAGGAGGGCTCAGGAGTCACAGGAGACCCGCCCGCCCGCGGCAGCCCCGCACAAGCCCCGCACTCACTCTCCGGCTGTTTTTACTCTCTCTCAGGGAGGAGGGAGGTAATAAAATTTGCCAAGTGCTGCCCGCGACTTAAAAGTGTGTGCTGGAGCGTTTCTATGCCATGGTAGATAGTGTGCTCGCCCTTCGCAAAAGTAAAGTTCAAGTCAGCAACCCAGGAGACATGTTACTGTGGACAGCTGTGTCGTTTTCCCGCTCCCCTCCTCAGTCCTCCTTCCCTGCAACAGAGAATCTGAGGAAACGCCTTTCCCCATCACGCCCCGATGAATAGTGCAAGCACATGCGATATTTTGCTCCGTTTACTAGGGCACGGCTTGGTCTTCCATGGTTTTGGTATGAGCAGGTCTCAAAGAGAAAATAAGAGAAGTTCAGTGAGATTTGTTTCCTCTGTACTCAAGGAAACCAGCCTCAAAGGGTGTCTTTCTCTCACTCGTGTCTGATTTTCCAGGAAAGTAGTTTAGAACAGCTCTTTTTTGCAATCATCATGAACCAAGAGTCTAAAACGAGGACTCTCCAGAATATTTGCCCTTTGCTTATGGAGTGTATTGAATGAAAATGGTGAAAAAGATACAGAACGACTTTTCACTAACAAGGCAGCATTTTTTAAATCACACGTAGAATCAAAGGAATGCAATGAAGCATTGATTTATCACTCATCACCAGAATTTATTTTATCTGTGGGTCTAATTCAACAGCACAGCATTAATACCAGTGGGATCGTACACAGAAGTATTCAAGAGGCAACTTCATTTCAATACCTTGTCATAAAGTACAACCACAGCTATCACTGCAGAACAGTTTGCTTTAGTAATTACTGTTTCCTAAGGTTTCATGTTCTCTGCAGAAATAAAAGAGGGAAAGTTTTTATGTATCATTCACACTTCCATTTGTATTTAATAGGCAAGAATTATTTACTTTAGCATAAAATAAACTCAATTCCTGATACAACAGCCCTACAATTCAAAACAAGACAGAAACGGAAACGAAAGGAGCAATGAATGGTAACAAAAACTAGTTTTATTTACTTGTGATGTTTAACCTTTTCCTGGGTTTCTACCTAATGTGGCCACCTCACTTTTTGGGGTTGTCTTCAGATGCAAGGCACTATATTTGGTTCCTCAAATAAGTCAAAATTTTTGTGATGACCTGGAAATAATTTGTATGAAAATTGTAAGGTACTTCCTTATTACCTTTTTTTTTTAAAGTGCCTGCATAACAAATAGACTGCAAGGGGAAAAAAAGAGGTCAAAGCACCAGGATACACATAATCCTATTTAATATTATTTTTATATAAAGGAGCTAATATGATTTGCCATAGTTTTGAAGTAGTCACCTGATTATTTAAAAGCCAACTATACCATGCATTTCTGACGTATTTTTTTCTCTACAGGGAAATTTACAAGAAATATCAAAGTTAGTACACAGATGATCTTCATGGAATATAACTTCCCAAATATAAGGGAAATATGTGTATATTTTAAAAATAATTTCTTTGGGTGATGAAGTTTGTCATCTTGCTCTTTTTGGGGACCAGAAAAGTTTGTTTTCTTTACCAAACACAGGGAGGACAGACCAAATGACATCAACTTTGCACTAATGGTTCAAATGGAGTCCTCAAACTGTCAAAACTATTATTTTGTGGATCCAAAGCACAACCTGCACATCCTGTGAGAAGCCACAGGATGATCCTAGCTTTTAATGACTGGTAGGCAAGTATAAATGAAAAAAATTACAAATCAAGAATTTGAGATCAAAGCTTCCTATTTTCTCCAGAGTTGTGTGGCAAATCCATCCCTGGGAAGGCATTACAAGGCAACATCAATCTGAACTTGCTTAGGACCAGCTGGGGCATCAGTATGCTGCACCTCACAGCACAGCATGGATATACCCATGTGGCCCTACAACATGAACTCCACAGAGGTTGAGATCTGAAACTGGATTTGTTGTCCCTTGCAGTTCAGGAATATTTGCAGGTCCCTGGGTTTTGCATGTTTGTCCTGTACTCTTTGCTACTGTCAGTTCCCTCCTTCAATAAGCATGTTTGTCTGCATTCCTCTTGTTAGGCCGAGTATCTGCACTGTTCTGGGAGAAGTGGAGTCACAAGGACAGGGAGCAGCTAGCGGAGAGGGAATGGAACACTTTTAGAAGAGCCATGCAAGCAGGGTGTGAACCTGGGGACAGCAAGGTTCTCCTTCTGGCTAGAGAGAGAAAACAGGTGAAAGTAAGGAAAAACAAGAAACCTATATTGGTTGCTTGAACCCATGTGTCTATGTGACCTTTGGGCCACTTCATGTCACCCTTCTGTCAGCCTAGAGCCTCAGAGCCATTTGATGTACCCACATGCCAGTGGATAGCCTAAAAGCACAAGGAGGCAGGGACTTGGGGTGGCAATTGTCACCCAGTGACACTGAACATTGAACATGTTTCTAGTGACTTTCATGCTCAAACTTTCACTGAAACCAGCCAATGCTTCTAATGCTTATCTAAGTTAGGAAGCAAAACACTGCTGGTCTGAGTTTTCTGGTGGAAGAACAGTGACAGAATAGGTATGTGAATCTGACAGCCTTGAAACATCCCATCAGCAATGCTGCTTCTTCCAGCTGTGTGCTTAATGCTGTACCAGGGTGTCCCTTCTGTCACTTTCCCAGGGGACTGAACTCTATAGAGAGGCTCTGCTACATTGAATATCTACTAGGAAAGAGCTAAACTCTCTTTGATATTTAACATGTCATCTATATGATTGTGCTTGAGTTTTTACTTTACAATGAATCCTTGTTTCACAATAAGTCCTGTGGGGGGAAAAATCCTGGAATAATAAATCTGTATGAATACTGTGCATGAATAATTATCTGAGATATGATCTTCCATAGTATTCAGGAAAACCACCCTTTTCTGGCTTGCATTATGCTGCTAAGATGCTGCCACTACCTGATACTACTTCTTGTCCATCTTGACTAAAAAGGTAGTATTTGGTTTGGAAATAGTACATTTTTTATTTTAAATGGAATAGAAAAAAATTGATTTTAAACCCTAATTGCATACATGTCAAATAACATGTCACATTTAAAGGCTGTCGTGGGAGCCAACTGGTGTAATTGTATATGGACAGTGTTATCTAATTTACCCTGCTTTGTATGATTTACTGGTATGTTTTGCTGTGGGTTGCATTATTTAGTTGTTTGATAATCTCTTTTCTTTCTGTTGTGATTTATGATATGGTATTTCTGCTTGTTTTATACCAGTGTGTTATTTTGTCAATCAAAATCTCTTTGTGCAGCAGCAATATACAGAAAAGATAGTGGAGAACAACCCATATAGTGTATCTAATGCTTGCTCTAAATAGATTATTTATGGCAAAATATATCAGAGGAACCAATTTGCAAAGAAATGGTTGGTTATATGTAAAGAACAAATGCTGCAATCAGCATTCTGTGGGTTTGCTTGTGTATGTTTTGTAGACATGTTCAGTTGTCTTAATGATTAATGGGGGCAAAATGAAAACTCTTTTTTACCTCTTGAGCCTTTGTACTTTTCCCTTCTCTTTCCTGATGGTGGAGACATATCCTCTGTCTTTGTTGCATCACATCTGCTCCTCACCTTCCTAGCCTTTTCTGGTACCAAGCACAGAAATGCTACAGAGCCTGGCTGTAGCCTTTCCGGGCTATGTAGGCTACTGCTGAAGGATGGAGGCACAGAGGTTCTTGTCTAATTTGGTGACTGTGAGCCCATGAGTCACAGCTGATGAGCAAAAAGGGAATGGAATATATCCTAAGCATGCAAGGCTGTGTGTTCAAGAGGCTATGTATGCATGCCAAAGGCAAGATGTAGAAAAATGTGGCCCTTAATGTCTCCTAATGGGACAAGAATGCCTGTGCTTCACTTGATTGCTTTCTACATGATTATCAAACTTTGTAGTTCATAATACATAATTTTACAAGCTCTTTCACTGATAACTTACTGAGTTCTTTATTTATGTGAAACAAAATGCAAGAATTTACTGAAATTCAGATAATGAACTTGAGTACCAATCAGTTGAATAATGATGCATGGTACATGCAAGCAGCCTTCTTAAATCACTACAGAGGGCATAAATACAGTGTTAAATTGGTGCTGTTCAGTTTTGGACCTTTATGAATTCATGATCCTGTTTCCAGCAATAGCAAAAATCAAACTGGCTTCTGTAGAGTCTCTGACTGCAACCTCAGTTACTTACTGTGCATATGATTCAGATGTTAGCAGACTACAATCAGGACTTTAGGTGGTTATAAAGAAAACTAAAATAAGTCATCTCTATTGACTAGGAGCAAACACATGTTTGAAGTAACTTAGGAAACTGAAGCCTTTTGGTTGATTTCAAAGGGATTTGGAGGGAATGTAAAAGACTGCAATATTGCATGAGGTGTACTTGTACCTTTAATGCGTCTCACATATTTGTCATGGAGAAAAAGTGAATCTATTTTTAGAAAGAAACCTTGCCAGAGAAAAGGGAGCATGAGAAAGTGCAGTTCCCACCCCAGCTGCGAATTGGTATTTCCGGGTTAAGTGAGCAGAAGGCTTTATGGCCCTTCTCAGAATTAGAGGTTTACATGCTTTCTTTCTCTGTCTTTATCTCTGCATTCACAGGCTCAATGTATGCTAGGTATTTAATCAAATGAGGACAATCTATTCATTTGAAACAAGAAAACTTGCCAGGTCTGCTTGATTTTAACATTTAAAACATAAAGAAAAGCAAGACAGAAAAAAACCTAATGTAATTCTTTAGCATCAAAACTGTTGCTGAGGGAAATTCAAGGGTATCCTTATTTCCATAAAATGCCCAGAATGCCAATGAGCATTTTTAAGGAAATGAGAAGATAAGTGTTCTGGCTTAGATAGAGGAAATAAACAGGTACAGTATTTTGTTATCTTTCCAGCAAAAGGCAAAAATTCAAAAAATTAATGTGGGGCAGTGTTCAGAGTGTATATAAGCCAAAGGCTTTCCTTTAATCCTTTACTAATCCCTTACTTATCTCTCCCACTATACACGCATTGTTAACAAAGACACATACAGAGCAAAAACACACAGGCAGTCTAAAGAAGTTATATTCTAATATTTCAAGTATGAAATGCCGAATACCTACCACTGAAGAAGTCTTTGTACTGACCATGGGATAGTTAAATTATAATGTTTATAAAACATTCTCACAGTAGTTAGCAGCTCACATATTTCTGAAATATTGAACCACTTCTTTTTTTTATTATGATAGATACCAGATATTTGTAAAGACAATGTAATGATCATCTTTGAATTATACCAATGTACTAAATGCTAATTATAATTGTAAGAGAAATGTAATTCAACTTTTATTTTTATGTGTATTTTATGAGAGAAATTAATTTAAAATATTTATCCTTTGCTGAAAAAATACTTCTAGTAGATGAAAAAGTTGGTCCTTAAGTGATATTACAGTCCTTTTATGAAATTTAGTTCAAGATGAAGGTTGCTGGAAATAATATAAATTTTTGGCAGTGAATGCACTTCTTATATGTGAAGAACAGACTATTTTGACGACAACGAATTTGGCACTTGAATGTTTCAAGACCCACAAGATTTTCTTAAAGGATACAAACTGGAATTTTCAATCTGCTATGTTTCAGACTATTCAAAAGAGATATGACTACAAAATTGAAGCACACATTTATTTAGCTTAAACCTGTGGGTTTTTTTATTTTACAAATTATTTGAATCATCTTGACTTTAAAATTGAAGTAAAGGAAAAAACCCTTTGCAGATATGACTTGTATAATCAAGTGTTGTTGATTCCACATCCTTTGGTGCATATTTTAATGGCTAAATGTGAAGGATTATCAAGTCATCAAGTACAGAGGTGTCTGTGACTATATTATTTAATGGCAGATATTTTTCTGAGAAGTCTACACCACTGTTCATTGTGTGTATGATACTTCTTCTGGAGAAGGTATGGAACAAAGTTATAGACAAAATGAAAAAAAAATTAAAAAAAGCAAACAAAAAAACCCCAATCAAAACAAACACCACTCTATAGAGACTGGATAAATAGTAAGAAGCATGTTTAATACAACTAATTTATAGATGAATGTGGTGCCAAGCTAGAATACATTAACAAGGTAAGGCTGCAGGGTCTCTAGGTAAGATAATATATTGCTTTCATTAAAAAGCAATCTGCATGGACCATATCCACTAACACTGGAAACTCTGCAGCTGTCACCTTTATCAGGAGAACAAGAGCAAGCCACTACATTTTAATCACTGGAGTTTGTCAGGAACGAAAAACAGCCAGCTTCCCACAAATCAACAGACATGTATCCTGATAAGGAGAGTGAATTGGAAAAGGACAGCTACACCCCACACTACACCACCTATTCTGGAGTGATCAAAGTGCTGTAATTGTAGCAGATAAATCTACTGAATTAGGCTCTGGGATGAAACACCCGTCTTTTTACAAAACAAATGCATGTTTACTTGAGTCATTTGTGACATACTTCACTTTTTACTTTGAGTATTTCCAGTAGTTGTCACAAAGGCAACAGGAAAGAATAATAAGATACTTGTATCCAAAATCTGGTGATGCTTTTTCCGAAGCATCTTTCCTGATCTTTACACAACAATTAAGATCTGCACTGCCATTACTGAGGTATTTTTTGCATAGTTCTGCCGATAAAAGTAAACATGATTGTTAATACTTGTAGCCTTTGAATTTGTCATATCTGATGTACATGAGAGCAAACACTATTTTTCTATGGTAGATAATTATTCTTCAAACAGAAAGTACTAAGGAATTGCAAGCGGCAATGCTTGGGACAAGAAGAACTTGGAAATTCTTGCAGAATACTTACTATAAGAGTCCAATTTTAATCTCTAGTACAATCATACTTATATGACAGCTATATTGTAGGCAATGATAGCACATGTGACCCTTATAATGGATAATATAACAAGGATTTCCTGTAATGAAAGAAGTATTAACTAAAAAGCTGTCATGGAAAATGAGCTTGTCCAAAGGAAATAGGGAAATCTTTGCTTATTTGTGGAGGGATGACTGTAGCTTTTAAGGCAGGGAGAGACTGATAGGCCAGATTTTTTTTATATATAAGACCCAGGGCAGTAAAAGAAAATTAGGTTTTTTAGGAAGAAGTATTTTAATTTTCAAGAGCCTGGGAGTACTAATTAAAATCAGTTTAATGTGACAGAAGGGTCTTTTAAAAAGGAGTAATTCCAATACTGTGCATACAAATCTTGGCAGGAATGAGACACATGTGACTGGGTAAGATTAGCCCATTTCCATGAGTTGGTGCAATTCTTGCTGGAAGACCAGGTGAGAGTGCTTAGATAAATAGTTTAGTACCATTTGTACTGCAGTTAGAATTCTTAACTGGCAATAAGAGGGAAATAAAATAACTATTAGCTCAGTAGTGAGGTACCAGTGATCCATCTGATCTGATCTGATCTGGTATTTGCTGCTTAGGGTACATCTTCTAATTTATAATATTTCTGAACTTTCTAGCATCCAGAAAATATTTCAAATAAATCAATTAAATATTTGCGATTGGGACCATTCAAGGCAGTTATATGAATGAGATCCATGTTCCCATGGCATATTTACATACAGTTAATAATCATCAACAGTCAAAGACTCATATCTCAGAAATTAATTTGAGTTCATAATTAGAAAAGTTATTATTAGGCTGTCCTGAGAGATAAGCCTCAGAGAAACCGTCCTGTCGTGTATTGCTAATGAAGACACACATCCCATCTACAGCAATTAAGACGGCATGTGGAGGCAGGCACCAACAGATACAGACAGGTCACCACAGAGACTCAAGAAGGTGCCTGAGCAGTTCTGCGGGACACACATCCAAGCCTCCATCAAAAGTCTTGGCCACTGGCAGCCTAATTCCCACAGGCACTCTCACAAGTCTAAGAGTTTTGTAGCTGTGTGTCTTGCTTCTCCCCATGCCCTTTACCAGGCCTACCTGATTATGTCGGTGCAATAAACCAGAGTTCACAGGACTGTCCACCATATCTTTTTGCTGCTTGTAGGCCTGGCTGGCTATCCATGAGAACAGCGTGAGATGATTACAGCACTCACATGCTAAGCAAGTAGCTAAGAAAACCAGCTCCTGTCACTTTCTCTGCTGTGCTTTTGTTCTTGCTAAAAGCTGTGGTATCCAGGCATCACCCCCTAGCATTCATGCACATAATGTGTATGGACAGTTTTCCTGCATGCTTAGCTGCCCTGTAGACTGAATACACAGACACATGATTTTCTGTGTTTCCATTGAGAGTTTTTATATATTTATTTGAATATCACAGTGGATATTTATGTCTTACTGCTACAGAGATGGGCACATGACACCTATTGCAATAGGTGTAAGAAACTCACTAGACAGCGAAGATGTACCTACCTCTGTTTCCCGGCAGCTTAATTCTACAGTTGATCACAAAGTATAAAAGAAACATTGCTAAACACTTCCTGAAAATAATAGGGAGTTGTGTTTTCTGTTTTCTAAATTCTCCACATACTTAGTATGGAGAACCCTAGGCTGGATTTATTTTGTATGCTTGAACCTACTGGTTAGCTGAAGACCAGAAAATCAAACATGGTATCAGTTTATTCGGATGTTTCACCTCTCAAAATCAATTATTTTTATCTCCTATGCATTTCAACAGCCCTTCTAAGGATAAAACAATACCCAGAATGGCATGAGAATCAGAGATTTCTTCTTGGTTATCATTTGCTTCTGGAATAAAAATTTGAGTAATCCATCATCTGGAGAGCTACTGAAATAAAATCACCAATATTCTGTCAACACTATGAAGAAAGTCCCATTGTCTTTCTGTTTTCTTGTACTTCACAAGAGAAGATCTGAGTATTTCATGTTGATTGCTTGATTGGCTGCACTGGGACTCTTTAAAAATACTAAAAAATCAACAGTCTGGTACAAATCAAACACAGGCTTCTATCAATCATGAGCCTGTGGTATTATCTGAGGTTTTTACCCAGAAACATGTCATTAAAAGTTGCAGAAATTAATTGGTGCCATTGGCTGTAATGGCCTTTCCTGACACAGTTTCTCAAATGTAAAGAAAAATTATGGATAAGGCAAATTCCTCACGGGATTTTTATAGATGTCTGCTTTGTTCTGTTATTGTTTATTGCAAATGTTATTACTGTGATCTATTGCCCCATCATGCTTTGTCTATACTGCTTACACCATTTTGCAGCCCGCAACACAACTGAGGGTTTCTGTCACTGACCAAGATAGCATTTATTTTTAAATTCTATGTTTTATATATTCCTATAGTGATCTCTAGGTGTTAATTCTGTGTGTTTAAAATTTCATATTCAAACAGATCTTCTTCTGATTGATTAAATATTGCCAATGATCTGCCTAGAAGAATTATGAATATTCGCTCAGTGTGTGCACCTTCTACTGTTAGTTTAATAGCTGTACAAGGCTACAGAAGTTACTAGTTTATTTCAATTCTTCTATTTTGCTTCTCTATGAAGCAGGTCTGTTACACAACAATTTTCACTCCCTTCCTTTTTAAATTTATTACTTATAAGACTATATTATTAATTGCAAGTTAGATTTTCCTGAGAGCTAACCATCCAGAAAGATAAATGTTTTAGGAGCAGAAAACTAAGAAATGCAGCTTATGCCTTACAGCAGTGCAAAAATACAAGTATGAGTCCTCCAAAATTATGTTTGAGATTTACAAAAGATTTCATATTTAGTACCAGCAGGTCATCTTAATATCACCACTGTAGTCAGATTATGCAATTATACTGTTTTACGTTTTCCATTCTGAGGCTTGAACAATCTGCTTATAGGCATTTGGAACTGTACGCCTCTCTTAAAAAAAAAAAAAAAGTAAAATTTAAAGTATATATTTTTCTTCATTAAACTCCCTCAGAATATTCTGTGTATAATTTATTGGACCTTTAGGTTAACCTGTTCAGTGTTTTCTATAAAATGCAATAGGTTCTGTGTGATATGCTCTGGCAATATAACCAAAACTTAACAAACATGGGCAAAGAGGAAAACTTATTGCTATATTACAATCTCACCAAAGTAAGGATGTTTTCTTTTTTCCCCCTAGGCTTCAGGCTCATTATATGCATGTGCAAAATAGTGTAAAAACCCAGCATTGTTAACCATCTGTCCAGCCTTCAGTCTGTAAAACAGTGATGTTTAGCCTGTCATCTTTCAGGTTTAATATTTTTGCTATGCACATTGGTAGTCTGCCTTCTGCCCATGCATTTTGCTTCTACCTGGTGATGCAATGCCACTGCTCTGTTTAGTTCTGGTAAGGTGGTGTGCAGCTTCCAAAGCTTTATCTCTTTGTCACTGTCAGTTTAGTTTTGATTGGACAGTTTCAGAGCTGTGCTTCAGCATTTGAATTGATTATCCTGTGCTAAAGTTGTAAATCCTTGAGGAGCCCCAGCAAGATTTCACTGAAAACAGGAACAATGGGCTGCGCAATCCCAAGGGATTGGTAACAGAAACAGATCTTTTGTGGTGTGCCTTCTGTTACCGCTGATAGTCTTACTCTAGGGGAGGTCTTTGGTGGCCTATTTTACGTGGCATTATGATCGCATTCTAACTGTAATAGTCAAACATCTCTATAGTAAAAGTATGGCCATTGTTATTTAGAGTTTTGCTGTCACTCAGGAAAATAAAGTCTGCATTCTAATAACTCTACAGGTTGTTAGTATGGCCTTTCTCACAAAGGCTGGTCCTGGAGGTTGGACTGGAGATGCTGACAGGTCACGTTTTGTGAATCTCAGCACAGTGGGAAAAGATTTTTCTACTCTTTGGTGATTTCCAAGATCATCCACCATCTTTTTCTTCATGTTGACTGTTCCATTGTAATCTCTTCATTATGGGTCAGACATCCCATATAATTTAGTGACCCTCACTGGGGAACCGCTGAAAACATTTTGTTTGATGTCACATACGGTCTTCAGGAGACCACATCACAGGGGTCTAACATGGAGGTCCCAGTAACATTGTTCCCATCTGGAATTATTACTTTTAGGACCACAAACACCACTGTCCATTTAACTAGGTACTTGTGGCACAACATCTTTAACCATTCAAGGTACACGTATTTCTGCAGTGCCTGGGAGTTAAAGCAGTGCTTAAGAGATCTTGCCTGCTCTTGTCTGATCATCTTCCAACTCCTTTAGGATTTTTTAGGTGCTCATTGTGAGTATGATGCTGAGATGATTCAAAGAAACTGTGACAGAGCACGTCAAGTGGTATGACATTTACAGCAAAAGCTGTAAGTAGGCAGACAGTTTATTTTTTTTTCAAATCAACTATAATAACTATTCATCATGCAATTTAGATTGCTTATTATTGTGTAAAGTTGTGATCTATTCTTAAGTGTCTTACAAAAAGGCTACATTTGCTAGACTGTTTCCAACATTCATTTCAATCCTGTGTAATTCGCACCTAGAAAGTAAAAATTATGTCTGAGGTATCACAACCACTGGTACTGAAAATAGAAGTAAGATGCATGTAAAGTGCCTTGCTCATATTTGCATAATTTCATTGTAAGAGAAGTGCTTGGACAGTATTTTGTTTCTTTCTTCTCATTCAGTTAAACTTGTACAAAGGTACTCAGAAGGTACTCAGAAAGTTTCTGGATGCCCCTATGAACTACACTCACCTCACAGACTCCCTTTGGCAGACAACTACCAAGGCAGACCCTGAGGAGATGTGGGGAGTAATCCAGGGAAAGTGGGCAGTTGTCTGCTACAGTAATTTCTTCCATGCAATGTTACTTTCCCTGCGTCTGACACGGTAAGGAGACACGATGCCCTCACTCAACTCTCCTTTCACCCAGGAGCTGATCAAAGGATGTATAACATGGATGCAAGGACACCAGCTTGCTGGAGCTTGACCATTTGCTCCACTTTCCACCAGCTTGTGGTGACAGCAACCAACAAATCTCAGACCGGTATTTCCTAATTATACTCTATGCATTGCTCTTCTGACAGCCATCCTTGCAAAGAAGAGCTATAAAAATCAGCTTGTCAATGTGCTCTGGGAGTGGAGTTAGGTTTTCTTAGAGAATATTGTTATGATTTATTGAACCTGCTGATCACTTGACAAAGTTAACAGAGAGAAACATTTCTTTCATCTGGTCATCCATGTAGCCAGGCCATGAGCCTCTGAGTAAAGATTCTGCAAGACACACAAAAAAAAGGCTGCTGTGCTTCCACTGGTATTGAAGCGATATAGAGAGGATCTGCTTCTGATTTCTCCCTGGTGCAGTTGTAGTGTTCCCAGAGTGTAGTCAGGTTCTTTTCAAGCCCTGAAACAACAGAATCCAGACCAGACCAACAATTTCTCAGAAATGAGCGTGGGTTTGATCTTCAGTTTGTGTAAACTGGCACAGCTACAACTTACTTTAATAGGGAACTATGGCAACTTAAAAGATTTGAGAGTCTAGCTCACCAAGCAGAATAATGAACAAATACATAGACCATTGAAAATATGTTGATAATAGACATATATATATATATGTGTACACATACACGTATACTGCAGGCTTGTCTTTAATCTTTAAAATTTACATAATTTGCCAACTCTAAGACAGAACATTTAAGTGATTTTGGTATATTTTCAAAGGTCAGGCATAAAGTCATGCTCCTTTAGAGGTCTTTTGGTTGTTTGTGTTTTTTTGATGTTTGTACCATCATGCAGACCTGATAAGTAGATGAATGACCATGATAAATGTGCATAATGAGAAAGTGATAAGAATTGTAGCATCTGACATGAGTTATGTCTCTGTTGTCCAGAAATAGAGATGCTCTACTTTTATCTTTACTTTCTAATTTCTTAATTAGAAAGGAAGCATATTTTCCATTCAGTGCATAAATATTTGGCAAGGATGCTGTCTAATAGCAATGTATCTAAGCCAATAACCTTATTATAGATGCTGCTGTACTATTTTGCTTCAAAATGCATCTCCTCCCTGGAAAGCATGAACCACAGGACTAAGGGTTATCCAACAAAATATATATAACAAAAATCTCTAGTCATAAAATCTGACGATTTGAGGGGAAAAAAAAATATTAGGGGCCAATCTACCAAGCATTTGAAAATATGTGCTCATTTTCTCACATATATGGTCTCATTTGGCTTGCTGGGATTAGTTTTATGAGTAATGACACACACATGTATTTTGAAAAACCTAGCTATTGAGATCAGATTCTAATCTGAGATGCCCAGAAAGTCTGGATGCTGGAAGCCTTATAAGGGCATAATTCCCTTTAATGAGATTTCTCTCACTGATAGGACTCTTACTTTAGAAAAACAGCTAAAATGTAGCCATTGAAATAGTCCCTTAATATTGAACCTCTTCATGCTGTTGGAGAATTAGAGCTGTGGATTTTTAAGCAAGTGCAGTGTGCATTCAGGGCCCTTAACTTTGCTGAAATGAAATGAGTGGTCTGAATTAATTTATACCAGGGACACTTCAATCCAGAGGTTGTTCATTGTCTTATTCCTTTACTTTGCAACGATTCACACATTTGCCTGCTTTTTCATGCCAAGCACTTCCACTGAAAGTGAATATACATTTGTAGAAGTAGAGTTTAATAGACTGAACGTGCTTCTTCCAAAGTGAGTGGCAAAATTGTTCACTTGAGTGAGAGGAAGATAAGATTAACAGCAATAAGGCTATACCAAGTTAAAAAGTACTGCACTCTCTGAGCAGTAAATCTATATTGGCTTCAAAACCATAGAAAGAGAAATTAATGCTAATCTCTTCTTATTTTATACTGCACAGCTGTTATATTTTATTCTGCCATTTAATTATTTGCATTACTTTTCTGTAATAATATGAATTCACTAATTCTTGAAAGCTACCATGAATATTTGAACCCTAGATAACAGCAAAAGCTTATAATGCATGTGGGTTTTGTTTTTCTTGCACCAAAAGGCAAAGTTTCTAAAATATCAGCAATACTATGTGTAACAAGGAAGAGAGAAACATTTTGTGGAGGGTGTTTATTTAGATTTTCTTGGTTTCCTTTCAAGCCAAGATCTGTTTACTAGAGGCATTACAATTTAGTGAGACAAATTAGGCTAAACTTTTTATCTCTGGTGGTTTGCACATGCACTGATTAAACTAGTATTTCTTCTAAAGATTGCCTAGGAAGATAAATGAACAAGAGGAGCAATTAGAGTAAGGAAAAACTAAAGATTGGCTGACATGATTTAAGTTTACCTCTAAGGCAGTTTGTCATTTTGTCTCTATAATCTCTATCAGAATTGACTAAAACCGTAAACATAAATCATTATACTAATTTATTTCACCACACTGTGGTCTGGGAGAAGATTTCTTTTTTTTTTTTCAACAGACTTTGGGGGATTCAAGTATTTTCAGAACTTTTTTTAATGCACTATAAAAACAAGCCAGACTAAAGAATCATTGATTAATATTTCAGCTTCTTAAAAATCTGATTATTTTTTGTGTGCTGTTAAGCCAAGAAATCTTCCTCTTATTATTGCTAAAATATCTATTAAGAATTCAGAATACATGGGCATAGATCTGATTTTTTTTAAAGGCACTGTATAAAGCTTAATGCGTGGCAAAATGTAGTGCAAGGCCATCAGTTAATACTTCACACTAGACGAGTTAATAAGCAGCCTTCTCTCCTGAGATGCATCAGAAAGAAGTCTGTAGGACCACGGAATACCTTTGTGGGAGGGAAGCCAGTAGATATCTGAGGACATCCTGCAGTATAAATCTCCATGGGCTGTCACAAGACGTGTTATAGACCCTCCAAAAACAGAGCCTTGTACATCTTCATTAGGAACTGTGCTAACAACACTGTCCAACTGCAATTTTATTCAGACTCCACAGTAAAGCAAGGATTATGTTATGTTGCTCTTGTCAAATGAAGTATTTCTTATCAGTGTCTTTAAGGAACAGATATTCCAATGCCATTTAGAATTTATGTCCTGTTGATTTGTCTGTTTGTGAATGGTCTAATTCGGTTCAGTGGAGCTGCTATTATGTGCTGATGGCAGCAGGGTCACTGCCTAAATTGTTCCCCCCAAAGGAAATCCCGTCAGAGATCTTGTCACCCTTATGCCCACACTCCCACAGACCCCTCATGGAACAGGCTCTGTGTTGCCTAATTTCACCACCAAACAACCCTGCCAAAACCAAAGCAAATGAAAGGCTCTTTCTGACAGCTAGATCAAATGAAATTGAGAAGAGGGAACTTGCCCCAAGGTCTGGGAGGGCAGTCTGCAGCTAAGTCAGGTTAAGCATATTCTAAATACTCTGAAAGTATTTCTAAACATGGACTAGGGGTAGCACTTACCTAGCAAATCCTAATTCAAAAATAGCTAATTTAAGCATGACCAGAACTTCAGGAGTCTGATTTCCTGTGGGTTCATCTCTCCTGGTTGATTTACTTAGCAGTCCAAGAAGGAAAGTGTCTGGCATAGCCATTACCCTTGTCAAATTATTTATAGTCTCTGTGCCCTGTTTTGACACCTCTTTTCATGAAACCCTAAGGGGTTTAACTCTTTTTCAGACCACTCTTGCTGCATCTCCTGTAACTCCATATAATCAAGGGTTGAAATTCTGTTATAAGGGAGGGCACAGATGAACACTAACCTATTTATGGAGCACGATTCCATAAGATAAAGGAAACATCAAGCAACTAAAACCCCGTTCTTTCTTGAATCTGTATTTCTATACCAGAGCTTTTACTAATTAAGTTATGTGAACAACTCTGAGCATAAAAAACCCTTTGGCTGTGCAGTCAAATTTCAGAATACAATAGTACTGCAGGGGCTCTTACTTTTTTTTTCAATTTGATTTCATATACTATTTCTTAAAAAGCGTGCTTCAAAAGGATAGGTGAGTTTCTTATCTTCATACACACATGCATGTGCTGTGATAGCTGAGATTGGATATTAAGTTTGGAACAGTAATTTCTATAATTAATGGAAATGTCTGGGAACAAGAAACCACTCATGCCCAAAAATGTCAAAGACTTCTAAACTTCTTTGAAACTTTTCTAAAGATAAGCATTAATGACGTAATGAACCAAGATTAGCTCCATTTCTGGCTTGGTCCTAAAGAAAAAGATTTAATTGCAACGAGCAAGTATTTCAGTGCTCTCTATGCATGTAGGCCAGGTTGAGTGAAAGCCAGAAAAATTCCTGATTAGCTGTAAATTCATTCAACCGAGAGAAAAGAGGCAAATACTTCAAAGTCTTTCTGAGGGGAAAGACAGGCTGAGGAAATGCTCATCCCAGTTTTGAACTCCAGAGGGCAATAGTCCACAGCACGACGGGTATGTAGGTGTCTATTAAAAAAAAAAAAAAAGTAATTTTCAATCGCTTTTTTGATACTACCAGCAGGATATGAGTCGTGTCAATGGAGCAGAATATATAGCCAGGCCTGCCAGAAAGTGCAGCTGGTAACAGAGTATGGATCTATTTTGAAAAATAAGTGCTCTCCTCCCTCTGAAAAGTGTCAAATGGGAGTTCAGATGCAGACTAGAGGAGAAGCAGAGTGGGATATAAGTGAGGAGAAGATAGGTTGTGTAAGCAGGACAGAAGGGTCCTGTAATTTGGATAAGTCCTCATGGGTGTTTAGAGTGTGACAACTGTATAAAATCTTATGATTATCTGTCCTGAATTTAGTTTTAAAAAATCATATTTTCACATTTTAAGAACACAAGAATTCTTACAAGCATCATCCAAGCTGCAAACACAATTGTATTGCTTTGTTAATGCAATATAGTGTTTGACTCTAAACCAGGAACAAAATATCTTTATACCATTCAATTCTTTAATATTGTCATTCTATTTTGAAAGATGCACTAGATAGGGCCTATGTTTTTCAAGTAAATCTCTCCCACTCTCAAACTTCTCTCAGGTCACTGCTACAGTGGCTTTTGCTACTACTTGGATCCCATGAGCTGTTTTAATCCCTCAGCAAGATGTTTGCTGCCCACCTTGTCACTGCTGGCACTGTGCCACTTCTTCGGTCGTTCAGAGGATGTTTCCTTGTCCTGCTCCATCTCTGAGCAGAGGTAACCACCTGACACTATTATAAGTGTAATCAGAGGATTGGCAAAGAAAACGTGCTCCAAACAAAACTTGAATAGACTGAAGGCAGATAGGGAGGGAGATGTTTGAGGGGCAGGGGGTGGGAGAAAAAGGAAACTGATGTTGTCTTATTTGCATGTCACTGTTTTTGTGCTTCCATGAGCCATGTTTTTTATAATGGACTATGCACTCTTTGCTGGTACCTGCTGGCACTACTTTTCTCCCTGATGTCATGGAAGAGCTACACCTGTCTGCCAAGGCTTTCCTGGGGAAGAAAAGTTTGTCAGAAAGCAGTATGAAACCAATCAACCACCCATATAATATTCATAAATGTGAGTGATGAAAATTCTTCACACCACAGTTTGGTTTTTCTTGGTTTTGTTTTGTTCGTTTGGTTGGTTGGTTTTTGTTTTGTTTTTATTTTTTCCCAAATTGATATTGTGGCCAAATGTTCCTGCTTCTGTAGTTATATTTGTTTATGTTGTAAAATCAACTGGCTATCTGGCTTTATTATTTTTAGTGTTTTTGAGTGTTTGCCTTCCCACACTAGTTTTCAGAGTGAGTACTGTATGACTGCATTTTGTTGTAGTTTTACAGGGGCAGCATGGGTATAAGATTTATTACCTACCTTTAATGTAAATACCATTATCACAGCTGCTCAACGAACAATTTGCGGCTGTCCAGTTCAGGTTGAATACAGGTTAATTTGAGACCAATCTAGGAGGTTTTTTCCTTTAGCTGGTTTATTTTTGCATTCTTTTAAAAACACCTGAATTTTAGTACTTCCTTCCTTGAGCCATTAATTGGAGCAACAGCACACATTCCTCCTCATTAACAAAAACAAAATTTAGGATGGAATTATTGATGCAATACAAAGCAACATTGAATGAGGGGATCACATTCAAGATAGAAGTAAAACTCAAATTACTCAAATTTAACTCTTTGAGCTCAATGCAGGTTTTAATTAGAGGGAAAAAATAATCTCTGTCTGACAATTGTGTAGGCTTTAACCTGACTGTGGTTTATAAACTCACATGTCAGTCAGGATTTATAAGAAAATTTTATAAGTTCATAATAAGCAGTTTATAGATAAGATCCAAGCAACCTACTCTCCCAAAGTTCAATACCATTCTTCAGTAACTGATTTTGTAGAGATTAAGCAAAGCTGGCTGGACTTTGGTAAAACATCTGGTAATATCCTCTGACTTGAAAAATCATCAGTCAAGGTAGAGATTAACATAAGAACTCTGAAGCTGGTTGTAATTGGCTAAAAATGAGGTGGTACCAGTTTCTTTTGAACAGGAGACTAAACATCTGCTCTAAGGTTACAGGTGGAGTTTCTGAGAAGTCACCATGGGGAATGGTATTAGGAGTCTGCAGCTGTCCAAGGTGTAGAGTTGAGGAGAACCGTCACCAGAAAGAGATCTGAGTGTCCTACTGGAACAACAAAATTACAATGAGGATTACAGTAACAGATTAAAAAAAAAAGGGACAACTCACCATAAAATTAGCCTGATTAATACATAGGTACTGGGGAAAAATTCTGCTTCAAATGAGAGGCTTTGTACTTGGAAATGAGAGAGGGAGAGAAACAGTAATGATTATGGATGGCAATGTAGTTCTCAGCCATGGACAAGAAGTAAAAGCAATGATGATAGTGTAGACTAGAAATATTGTACAGCAACATTGTACAGAAACTTGCTGAGACTTCATGGGAATGTATGTGGCATATGAAATTTTAGTGTCTTTTAAAAGTAAAGGAAGTCTGCAGGTGTTGAGAAAGATGTTCAGGTAAAATGAGTAGACCACAAAGTCATTCCACTCTACTCATGTCCCTTCATTATGTCTTTAAGGTAAAGAGAGTTCCTATATTCTTTTGACTCATTCTGATATTACAGGAGATGACTCTTTTAATGTGGATTTGTGATTGTCATTAAGTTTTACAAACCTCAGTTCTGATGGTGTCTTCTTGCTGAATGGGAGTATGAAGGGCCCTCTCACTTTTGCCAGACTGGTTCTTCCTGTCCCTTTATAAGCTGAAATTTCCTATATACCACCCTAATGTCACTGGCATAATGAGTGCTAGTGTTAAATTAAAGTTCTTATGCCATATGAGAGGACAATTTCAGGTTAGGAATAGGTGTGTTGCAGATAACTTTGGGTCAAAACAGAAGCTGGCAAGTTAAGAAGGTTACGCAGAAAATATATTACACCTTATCTCATGGTGTGACCATCCCACAGTGTAGTGGGGGGGGGAGGGGGGGGGGGGGGTTTATTTCATAAGCAAAACATCTTTTCCATAGATTTCAAATCCTCTAGCAGGTAAGATAGATTTTGAAAATATTGTATTGAAGCAGTAGCTCACATGAGAATGTCTTTGCTTCACTGAACAACTTGGCACTTATATTAAGAAAAAAACAAAATGTATAAAATAGCACTTCAGTTTTACTCAAATATGCAATTAAAGCTGCCCTGGGTTACCAGAATTTCCATTACTGCTGATGTATATTAATGCTGACACATGTGAAAGCAATAGTTTTGTTTCTAGCACAAGCTTTCACAGAATAACAAAATCACGGGACATACTGAGTTGGAAGGGGCTTACAAGGATCATCAAGTCAAACTCCTGGCCCTGCAGAGGACCATCGCCAAAAATAACACCCTATGCCCAAGAGTATTGTCCAAACACTTCTTGAACTCCATTAGGCTTGGTGCTGTGACACTCTCTTTGTAGTGGAAGTGTATTTTACTTTTTAATACCAGAAAAACATTATTTTTCTGTAACATGTATTTATATCACCTAATTTCATGTTGCCTTTTTCACATCTCTCCATTACATCTCCTTGATCCCCAGGAAGCACTCAAAGTAGGTTAACTATATACTGCGGCAGAACAGTTAGTTTGCAGTCATAACTCCTTTGCACTTTTTTCTTGAGGTACAGTGTTGCTTCCTGCATATTTTACTATTTATCTCCTAAATCTTCATCCAATCTTTTTAATCTTTTGGGACAGCGATTGATACTTTTAGAGTGTCAGTAGTAAGCCACAATCATACTCTGCACCTTATGCCTTAGAAAGTGTATCCTCTGAACGAGCATCTCCAGTGCTGGCCACAGAATTCCTGCATCTCTAACACAGTTTTCATTGTTTCCATACAGGGACAATGTGAAAGAATTGAAGGAAAAAAAACAAGGGGCTGTTATTTAAGGGGTAATCAAACCCTCCTATAGCAAACCCAGAAATCAGCTGTGTCTAATTCCATCAGTTTTTCTAGACATGGTTTATTGGGGCACCATGTTGCTCAAGTCCATACCACTCAAGTATATTTTATTCAAATACATCTTTCAAATGGGAAGAAGAGGTATGACAGACAAAACACGTGATTGCTAACACAAGCTCAAACAACTTTCAAAAAGCGACGTGGCAGGCATCTCTTCACACTCTGGGCAAATGGCACATGGTACCAGGAGACATTAGGTTTTTAAAAGTGAAGTTAAACTGATAAATTAGACCTCATTTATTGAACAGCAGTTACAGCCAATTGCCCAGGGAGTCATTTGACACCTTTGAAGACCCTGCTAACTTAATTGGTGATAGTTTGGGGGCTGAAGGAAACATTTAAGCCTGTAGCAGCAGGACACCGTGCAGCATGAAAATGGAGAAGACAGGCATTCTCACTGACAAGGGGAGTCATATATAGATTTTTGTGTCCATTGTTTTTGCTTATTTGTGTGTGTGCTTTACTCAGTCAATCAAATATAATTGACACCACTGGGTTCTGTTGTTTTGTGGATGACAGGAGCTAATGCAAGGGAAAAAAAGCTGGGAGTAAACTTCCCCCTGAAAGGCTGTGTAAAGGTTTTTCCACTGGGCTTGTGACATTTTTTGCTCAATTGTATTAATTGATGTAGTGACAAGGCAGTTGGAAAGATGATGGATACTGATCACTACACTTTTTTTTTTCCTAAGTATCTGAGCATTAACTTAAGCTCTGCTTTTGTACAAGCAGTAGCAATGCAGGCTGAAAGAATGTAAGATGAAGGTTTAAGCACCTGCAGACAGAGTTTATAGGAATCAACTGGACTCAGGCTGTGACTACGCTGGGTATTGCTACAGAATATTACTGGATATATTGCTGGATATTACTACAGAATGAGAAAGGGATATTGCTTTGGGACAGGCTTTTACTCAGGACACCCATGTTCCCACCTAGATTTTTCTGTTCCAGTTTTCCCCCTTGGGTTGGAACTTCCAAGATCTACTGTTTCCTTACATCAGTTCAAGGGTATATTTAATTAAAATTAGTCTGCCTCTTCCCTAGATTTAAAGTATCTCTAAATCCAGGTTGCAAACCTAATTGCCTGCCTGAGGTGGTAGAGTAGGTCAAGTTTCCAGTTAGTCACCTCAGCTAGGTGTCTGGCTTCCAGCTCTGCACAGAACACAAGGATAGGTTGTCCCTGGATCCAAAGTACCACGTGGTAACTATCCCCTGTGTCCTTCTGTGGGGGTACTGACAAAATCGCACACATTATTCTGCCTCACAGCTTTCCACAGGGGTCACTATAGTTCCAGCATAAAGGAGATGCCCCCATGTGCATGTGACTGAGTGCAGAGATGGTGTAAGTGTGGTAACATGAGCATAGTTTTGCCTTTGGAGACAGGTGCTTGATATGACAAAACACAGCCATCAATGAATCAGTTTCCTGAAGCATATCAAGTCTGGAGTTGTTTCACTATGTAAATTGCATAATCATAATCACAGTTTTTCTGAAAACATCCCAATGTCTGTTTCTTGCTTCTGGACTACATTCAAAAGATGTAGTTAAAAAGGAAATGTGAAAGTCCAGGCTTCTAAAGAAGAAAGTCTGAGGCCTTGACACAAAATGTAAGTACACCTGTGAATCGACATTAGGGGGAGCATAGGCATCATCTGAGAACACATGAGTTGAGTGAATATTGAACCAGTCATACTCTTCTGTTTATCAACTGTCTGTGGTTATGGTTACTAGGCTATGATGGTTAACACATTTTATGTATTAATCTCCTGGTTTGAAACTTGACCTTAAATGTCCCACCATCTTCTTCTGGTTTAAAATATACAGACATCTCCTGGAGAAAGTTATCCTCTAAAATCTCATCCAGATGCAGAAATTTATTAAGAAAATTGAGAGAAAGCTAGGAAAACCAAGGCATTTTTTTCATAAATAAATATTCCTATTAATGTCTCTGGCCCATAAATATTTCCTTCAGTAACTTTATATTAAAAAGTTGTACCCACAGTTTAAGTGATCTGAATTAACTTCCTCCTCTACCACAGATGCTGTATATGATCGTGGAAATTCAGGGTGAGACACACAAAAGTAACAAAAGGCAAGAGGTGAAAGGGCAAGACTCTCTGATCTTCTCTGTGGGTCAGGGAAAGGGGGGCATCTCTTTTAGCAAGAACTGTAGTCAGGTACAACCTCCTTTCTCTGTCTTTTGTATGTGTAAGATTTCTGCCTGGTTTTTGATTCTATGGACAATTACTGTACTTAACCTGCTTTGATTAGTGGCGCAAGTGAACTAGGAGACAACATGATATTCCTTGTTCAAGCACGTAGTGAGGTTATATTGGAGCCCAGGGACACCTGAAACATTTCAGCTCCTCAACACATCCTCCACACTGTAGCCAGAGGATATTAGACACCCCTTTGAACTGCATGGGCCATAGGAGAGTGGGTATCACCAAGATCAATGGAGACATGTTTCAACAGTGACTGTGGACGACACTGATAGTTCTCTACATGCGGTAAAATACTGGGGTATAGGTATACGCCTGTAGTCTCATAAAAGGAGATTCGTCTCATTTGAGAAGATTCTTGCTCATGTAGGAACTTGTAAAATTATGAGCAAGCTAAAACTCCGTATCTTGAAAAATGTATGAAAGCTAAAATATTCTCCTGATTAAACAGAGACTTCTTGATGATATATTCAATTCATATAAAATTTTTGAATTCCATTGATTTCAATAAATTTTCAGCACACTCTTGTAATATTTAAGAATGTAAAACATATCATCCATGTTCATGCAGAGTATGATACAAACAGGTGATTTCTCTGGGACAGCATACACAGGAAACTACTGAATCAGATCTGGGACATAGTTCTTCTGAAACTATGTAAAGTCTTATGCTTTGGAAAGTACTGTTATTTCAAGTGACTTATCCCACCAGTGAAATAGTCCTTGTAACTTAGGAGTCACTATGCTTGTAATTTAGCAGGTAGCTTTTAAAATTTGTAAATGGAACCAGCCATTTCTCCTGCCAGAGAAAGCACCATAAGCTTGGAACTGTGGATTTCTTGCAAGTCGCCATGACACTGGTGACACGTGCTGTGAAGTCCCCTGCAGGTCCATCAATACAGGTCTGTCAAAGATGAGGACCTACACAGAAAGGATGATTTTGACATGAACAGGTGAAATAGGGTTTAGAAAAATATCTATAATTTTTTTCACCTTTACATTATTACTTCAGATACCTCAGTACATTAATTTCAAATACTTCTGGAAGTATTGGTGCCACACTGGAGATGACCTTAAAATTAATCCTTTAGAAATTTGATCATATATGTATCTGTTTATGTTTCTGTCATGTGTTATGTGTCATCATATGAAGTAGAAGCATGGCTTGGAATCACTGGAAAAAACCTGTCAGTGAATGTTTTATTCCATTTCAGGAGGAGATTTTTAGTCAGTACAGCCCTCATAGGAACAGAGAGGCAGCTATTTTTAGGCATTCCTGAAACTGAAATAACTCCACAGTCTTAGTACAAACAGTGTGAAACAAATCTATAGAGGTTTCTCCTCGCAGATATGTTGAGGTTTTTTCTCATTAATTCTCCCAAAATAATTATGTCAGTGTGCAAAACATTGGTAACAGTGTGTAAACCTATAGTCAACATATTTTTTTGTGTTTCATTATGATGTTAGACTACTCATCTGTGCTAAAAGATAGAACTCAGCAGAGCTTGGGAACTGTGGCTCTAGAATCTGCTACAAAATCCTTGGTTGAAAGGGTTCTACTTTCGGCCAAAACCCAAGAAAACAAAAAAAAAAAGAAAATAGTGGCATTTCTTTTTGAGGTAGCAAATTTCTTAACTTCTTTATGTTTGTTTTTTTTTCTCAGTTATTCTTTGCTTGTCTGCAAGGTAATTAGTTAAGTCCATAAGAAAAATGACAAGTAGATATCATTATACTGAAAATTGTAAGGAAGACTAAATTCATTCAAAGAAAAATGTTTCCTAAGGTGTTCCATAAACTGTCATTTGTGGAAACTGTGATACTATTAGGAAAGCTCACTAATGCATGGCACAGCTCATCACCATTTAAGTCACTACATATTGAAAAAGAATGCATGCATTGTTATTTATTATTATTCTTGATGTATACTGATTACTTCACAGAAGATATAGAAAAATGGCATTATGCATATTAGGTTTGAGCTTTTCAGTATATTCTTCAGCTGTATCACAATAAGAATGATGAATATAGAGGCTGCAGTGCATGTATCCCAGTGTAAAAAAACCCATGTATGATTCTTCACAGCAGTACTGAGGAATTCAGACTCATGCTGCTGTTGGTCCCTTCATGGTTAATCATTTATGTTATAGCTTCTGATCAACAACATATTTTTTAATTTCTATTATTTGCATACTCCTTCATGGTATCTCGTGGATGCACATCGTAAGTAGATCAAACCAATGTGCAGGTGGACAGTGCTGCACGCCAGATAACTATAAATCTCTCTCCAATTGTATTTCCGTGTTGCTCTATCTGTAAGTGCAAGTGTGTGTTTGGTGGTTGTACCAAGCCAGCTTTGTCCATTTACCCTCTAGTCCAATTTGCAGGAATGGAAAAGCTGTAGCTCTCTTTTAGACAATATTAATGATGTTGTATGTGTGTGGCATATGCAGAAACCAACTCCTCCATAGGCAGAGATGAACTTAATCTAAATGCACATGTCAAATTAACTCACAATATTTTGCACTACTACTACTACTTTTAGATCTTCAATAGGTAGATTTTGTCCTACGATATCATGTCATCCTGACTAATGTCCTGAAACCGTGGATACAAAACAAGGGTTTATGTCAAGATAGAGAAGGCTGGAGCAGTTGAACTTTGTCTCTCCATCGGATCATTAATGCCTTGTGGCATATCCAGGTTACTGTGTGAAGCCACCAACACATCACTTTGTTAGTTTCCCATCTACAGCTGAATGTGGTCCTCAACTCAACTGTCTTGCAGAAAATGCTTTGAGAGCTGACTTTTTAAATATACTGACTACTGAAATGTCTATGTAATTCGGCTTTTCTAATAGACTTTATCACTAACGTGCCCTTTCCTGCTTCATAATTAGCATTTGCATTATGCCCATTAGCTCAACATTTTAATGAGGCTTCAAAGTATCTAGGTCTGGAGAGTGCATCGAGGAAGTATATAAATATTTTAAAGAGTAGCATGTATAAAACACTACATATGGAGAATAAAATGGAAGTTCATTACTTTTGGTAACACCTTGGGTTAAGTATTCTGAAATCATCATACCTGCAGTATAAACTTCTGTGGTTTTAGAATTTAAAGACTGAAACCCATCAAAATGTTTCACTTCTGCATTTTCACTCCTACATGGGGCAGGTGGTTGGACATATATGCAAATATGTTAATGTGACTTATTTGAATGCAGGCAGTTGCCAAAATCCACTGTAAAACCAAAACCTTCAGTAAATAAATGAAAAAAACAGCTTTTGTAGATATCTTGACACTTTTTTGCTAAACTTATTATAAAGAAAAAAGTAATTTGTCCAGAAAAATGAAATTTAGCAACATGATAAAAGCAGAGAAAGATCAGGAAACATACAATGTAGTTGAGGCTTTCACTGTGTTGTCTTGCCTTTCAGTTTTTGTTGAAGCTATGGCAATGTCATGTAAGTCTAAACTGTTTAATCACCATGTTCATGTGTATATTTGCATTTGCCAAACAGGACGACTTTTTCATCTGATTTAAACAAGTATATTGGATCAATGCTGTTAGTGTTTTACATCAGTGGAGAATGCTGTCTGTACTATGCAGCTGGCATGCTAAAAGAGCTAGGGTTTCCTTCAGATTACTACTTTCTTTGCCACAGTGGGAAGAAGAAATGTAGGGTACATCTGCCTGAACACATTCATAGCTGTATGAAAATGCGGTGCAAGAAATACCTGACACCAGATGCAGTTGGATTCATGTAATACACACATTATTGCAAGGGTTCACTCTAGCTTTCAACACTTGCTCTTCACCCATCAAGTATGATCATGCTTCCATCTTGAAATGAAGCTGGCAGCACTCCTGAAGGCCCTGCAGGGGCTTATTTTTACTTTACTCAGTAATAGACCAAAAACTAACAAAGCAAACTGTTGGTATGGTGATCCAAAGCTAATTTTGTCTTTCTCTTTATTGTCCTGCAACAGTTTCTTCAGCTATTTCTATTGATCTAGGGAGGCGAAGCTTAGAACTGTGCTACAGTCACCTGTTCCTTGGGGAAAGAATAAACAATCCCAGAAAAATAAGGGGGTGGGGGTGGGGGAAAAAGCCCTGAAGATTGACTGAAGGCCCTAGTGGATTCCTTCTTACACCAGAGCATCATTTAAGTCTATGTTCTTCCATCTACCTTGTTTGCAGTAAATAGCTGCCCATTATGTCAGGTCAGGCGAGCGCTGTGGCGTCACAGCTCAGCAGCCGTGATCAGCTTGCCAAGCATGCAGGGCACAGCCTCCAGGGAGCAGCCGCATGTGTCAAGTGCTTGAGCTGTCAAGGCTCAAAGCGACAGTTTATCTGGAGGCTTTAAAACATCCTTGCAAAGTTTCCCCTTCTTCCCTTCCCCCCTCCTCTTGTTGACAATCTGCTTGAAAGAAGACAGATGCTGGAGTAGTTTTCTTTAGACTTGTGCAATTCCACAAGGCGCAGTGCACCAAATACAATTCTGCCCATCTTTTAAGAGGCCAAGTTGAAGAGGCAGACACGTTGCTGGGGGGAGGACAAGGGGTCCTTTTTGCTAACACAAGCATTTCCAGATGAATTTGATGCTGTCAGTGTACCTTCCTAATGTTCTTTGCCCACAATAAACAAACTACTTTACAAGATCCTAGAGAAACCAAAGAATTGTGTCTGGGGTGACATTTTTTAAGCCACTTTTCAACTGCATTTAGTTGAATATTTTATAGTCTTATAAGAGAGCACAGAGCTACCAATATGACATATATTTTTCCCTTTCATCATTTTAGCCTTAGTACATAATAGGGCTCTCTGCAGATTTGTTTGCATGAAAATAAGGTTTATCTTGTAAACAGAATTGAATCACTTATCAGAACATATCTTAAAATGTCAGTTTTATATCACTGCCACCTCTGCAGGCTGATTCTGCTCATGGTGCAAATCCAAAGACATTTATTTGCCTTAGATATTATGTTCAGTAGAGTATGTTTTAAAATTATAACCTCTAAAAATAAATTATGCTGTTCTCTCTGAATGGTTTGTCATTCTGTGATCACAAGGAAGTACATTTTCACTCAGAGTCAACCTTTTTCTGATCCTGAGTGCCTTTTGCTGCACATCAAAGATAACTTCTATATTTACTTCCTAAGTTGCTCCTGCATGAGGAGCAGGGAAGCATATCTTGTCAAGACATCTTCTCTCTTTTTACTGTTCTGTTTTCTATAAACATAACCCAAGCAGTCAGTAATGAAAAATCTTTATTTGAGGTGATGCTGCCATTGCCCATCTCCATTGAAAAAGAAAAGCAATAAAACTAGTGAAGAAAAACTGAACTCTTCCTCCCTCACTAATGCTTTTGTCATGCTTGATCTTCTTAAATATTTGCTTTTCTTCATCAGAGGCTACTGAGCTTAGAGGAGCTCCAAGCAGAGAGCCATATTTTAAACCAACGAGTTGACAGAAAGCTACATTGAGTTCATTTTCATGCTTTCTTTGTTCTTCAGACAACACAGGGAGGCCCCGTGAGCTGCCTGCATACACAAGTAATCAAATATTTTGGTCTTCCACATATATATCCTCAAACTCAGGGCCAGAAAACTGGCCTCCATGGCACTCTTCCTTCTCTATATGTGTTCCAGTATGCACACAGCACTGAATAATAATGCACTTGCTAATCCTCGCTTTAAGAGGTAAGCAGTGAGTTTTGAAGTTAGCATTTAACCCTGGGGTTGCTCTGTTTGATTTGCATCTTCCAAAAGCATGTCTGTAAAACTTCTTCTCACAAAAGCCATCTGGCTAACCAGAGAGGTTCATTGTGGCATCCATTGGTCCTTTGATATCTATTTCTTTAGAAAGGGAATGATCACAATAAGTGTATTTGCAAATTACTTCAGTTAATGCCTGAACCTATTCTTAGATGCTCTTTGCTAAATGTCTTTAGGTGGACATAGTATTTTCAACTAATTTATATCTCTCTTTTCCTACTTCCACACAAATTTAGATAAATAGAAATTTATACTGACATTGGATATGACTAGCAATGTCATCAAGTCTATTTCTCTGGTCTAGACAGTTTCCTGTGATCCTCCCAAACTTCTTACACATCTTATGTTAGATATAAACCTGAACTGACAGGTCAGTTACTGCCAGTAGGGCATGCTTAATCTTATTCAGATACAGCATAGGATGATTTACTGAAGCACTAAACTTTATACAATGCTGGAACTTCTAGCATGCACAGCTAGAACAGAAGAAAAAGATGCTCTGTCACTATGATGCAAGTAATTTTTCTCTTCCCATTCTATCAGCATGCTGTTAAGGAAGTTTCTGATGAAAAATATTTCAAGGGTTATTTTTTTATTGCTCTGCAAATCAAATCCTTTTGAGTCAGCTCTTCCACTTTTCCCTGGCAGCTTACCATACACTGAATGAGCACTATGGGATCTTTCAAATCTGTAAACTAAACCTGGATGTCATGGCACAGGGATGCCACAATGTAAGGTCTCTAAGCTAGTTGCCACAACAACAACAACAATACCACCAGGAATGTGAGCTCTCCAGCAGTAGAATTTTACTAGCAGTACAGACACCTACAGTGACTTTTAGGCTCCTCAAGCCTGTGCCCAGTACGGAACAGGTTCAATGAAGCACCAAGCCTCAAAGTGAAGATTTGGAGTTACATCTGGGTATGTGATCTCCAGCTGGTGCTCTGTGTTGCTTAGGCAATTTCATTCCTCTATGCTACAAGATGCCTTTCCATAACTAAACATACACTGTTTTCAGCCCCATCTCTTATCTGTCCTGCTGCATAACCAAGTGTCAGTGACTGGTATTCCTACTGTTAGTTGTATCCAGCATCCTTAATCTTTTTTTCCACCAAGTGACTCCATACTGTGTGAGAAAGACTGAAGTAAATAGAGGAAATGTAACACTTCATGTTAGAGTTTATTTACATCCTTTCCTTAAGATGGTAGATGGCATAGAAATGCTTGTGTGGCAATTAGCCTTTTTTAATGCAATAGAGGATGTGAAAAATGTATCCTAAGAGGAGGGCTATGCTCTGACTAATGGAGAGAAAATAAAATATTGAACACACTCTGTTTCTCTGTGCTGAATGATAAAATGAACCTATAAAAATATGTGAGCATAATGCATATGAATGGTTGCACAGCCTTGCAGTTGGCATAATTAGACTTTTGAAGGCATGATGCACTATGCAAACACAATGTAATTTCAATAAGTTGGAAGTCTGAAAAACCTTCAATATAGAAACTGAGCAGATAGTTTGTAAAGATGATATTTGTTTCTTAAATGGCTTTCACATATGTCTCCATGGAGAGCAATGTTTGTTCATACCGTGTTGGAAAGCACAACTTAAGCCACAGAAATTGCCAAGTACTACAGTGGTTGATGAATGCATATTTTAAAATTATTTTTTCCTATTGCATTGAAATCAATAACCTCAATACATCTCCTCATCACTAACCTGATTCCAAAATCATAGTTTTTCTGTCTCTTCTATGTCTTCCAGTAAACTGAAAAAATTATAAGCTTAACTATTTTATGTGGCTTTTAGATTTGGGTTTGATAGTGGCCTATGAACATGGATCTTACTCACAGCAACTCATATCACACCTTTTGAGAGAACTCTTCTATGCTGTTTTGTGAATTTCAAAAATGCATCACCATGGTCATAAAGCCTTCCTGAACTTCCAGGAGGTTTTTTTAAAAAGATATACTGGATCTTAAGTAGCAGAACTGTATGGATTTGGTTTTATCCACTAAAATTCAAGATCTCAGAGATGGTAAGGAAATCCAGGATACCACTGTTAGGATTCTGTTAGTGGCCTCCTGGTTATACAGTGCAGTGGAAATATACTATCTTTCAGAAAACCAAGTCTCTATTCATTTCAGGAATGATCAGAATTATAACAAGGAAGCATGCCAATTCATAAAAACCTTGCTGTAATTGTGGAAAGAGGATTTCTCAGAATGAAGTCTTTCTGGGCTTTTTTCCTGCTAAAACACATCAAAATGAATAACTGAGCTATATTATTTATATCCAAATAAAATTTATCTAGTGATTAGAAAATGTCATTAAAAGCAAAATGATTGTCTGTAAAAGTCTTTCTGTGCTAAAATGTGTTGACCTAAATGATATTCCTCAAAGGTAAGTCAGAGTGTTATGTGATGTTCTCTTATCGATTGTTGATTCTATGTGTACCTCTGGGAACAGAAACCACAAAGAAGTGTTTTGAAGGGAAAAAGAGTGACCTTTTCTGTGTAGGCATTTTCATACATGTGATGCTGAAATAAATAAATATAGCAAGGAGAGGAAAAAATCTTTGTGAAAAAGTAGGAAGTTTTATGTATTCAGAATGAAATCAGAGTTACAATGCAGAACCTGCCATCTATACTTGAAAGCTGTAAGTTCAAGCCAGCCTTTTATATTCATGCAGTCAGTATTGGAGAGGTAATGTGAAGTACCAAGCTTTTGCATAGAAAGCATGAAATGCCCATCTGGGATGATAAAGTATTGCATTGTTGTTATAGTTGAGAACTGGAATTTCTACAGTAATTTTTTGGTAAACCTGTTTACATATATGCACATATATAAAAGGGAAAGAAAAAAAATCTGGGTTTTGGTTGTTTTTGCAGGCTTTTTTTTTGTGAGTTTTTTGTTGGTTTTTTTTGTTAGTTTAATATTTCAGTGAAAGGTAGTGTTATTGTTTATTAGTCAAACCGACTCTCATACCCTTTAAAGAAGAGGCTTGGTAAATGCTGTTAACAGTAGAAGGAAATGGAATTACTTCTATATAACTGAAATAACTTGAAGATCATGATTACTTTTAGTGCAATGTTTGAGTCATGTTACTGAAAAGCTTATTTTTAGCCATCTGTCAGACTGACTTATATATGCTAAGTTATATACAAGCCTTACAGAGAGCACCACATGACTTATTCTTCATCAGTTTATGGTCTAAAAAGAACTAAACAATCCATCCTAAGCCTAATGTATTCCAAATCCCAAGAGGAGGAAGGAGGGTAAGTGTGGATCTATAGAGGGTTATGACCTTTAAGAGAACTCCAATTACAGGTATGGTAGGTAATTTCTCTTGGATCTTTACACTTCTCAAGACTAAGTAGTTACTATTCTTGTGTTCATGATATGGCTATATAAACTAACATATATCATGAAAGTATACCTAAATATTTCAGCTAGAATATATTTTGGACATGGTATTAATGAATCATAGAAACAGTTTAACACTGAAAACCAAACACAGCAGAATGGAAATAACAAGGCATTTATATTAGAAGGACTTCTTGTAATGTAGTACAAATATCAATATATTTTGTTTAGACAGATTATTCCATCTGTGTTTTGTATCTTTTTATTGCTAAAATACAGTAGACATAAAACTGAATAAACCGAGATGAGTAACTTGTGTTACAAAGAGCTAAATCTAAAGATGGTACCAAAGTCTTGGCAGGGGTATGGAGTAGAGACTTTAATCTTCACCTCTCCTTCCAACAAAAAACAAAACTTCTGTTGTTTTTTTTTTCTTTAGAAAGAGAGCTGAGTTTCATCCCAAAATTGCAGGGATTGGTGCTGGCTGGGGGAAAACAAAGCAAAGCTTAAAATTCTGGCTGAAACTAGAAATAAAGTACAGAAAAAATACAGTGTTGTCCAAGAGCACTTGAACAGGAAAGAAAGGAAAGAAGAGCAAGTAAGCACAGGATTCGTGGTATTTAGCTGGAGCTTTGTGGCATCAAAGGCAGAAACAAGTACATAGATTTTCTCCTCTCCAAATTTGGACAACAGAACTTGCTCAATTTTATAGTCGTTATTTGTGTGAATTTACCCATTCTCTACATCTGCTCCTCATCAGCATTTGAAAGTAAATGAAATATGTAACTTGCCACAAGCTGGGAAAATGCCTTTTTCTTTGGGGAAAAAGTATTTCCAATTCAGAAGACACATGGTGATAATTTATGTGATTCTACTTAATGACAAAAAATTTTAATTTCCCTTATGACTGAAAATGTTTACATTTGAATTTGCAGAGGTTGAAACTGAAGAAATGTTGCACAACAATGTGTTGTGGTTCAGTATTTGTATTCCAGGCAAGAAGAGGAAGGACCAGAAGTCCCTAAGGTAGAAGCTGAGGTGGACTTCTGTCCAATCAACAGCAGATCTGTTTGGCCTGCAATTTGAGAGTAAGCCAGTGCAAACTAAAACACATCAAGGCAGGTGCTTCAACAGATGAGGAAAGTGTGACAAGAGGTGTTATCCCTGTCTGTTAGAGAAGGTGGCTGCAAGGAAGGAGGAAGAATTAGAATGCCTGGCACAAGAAAGACTGCAGAGAAAAACGATGTTTTGATACTAGTAAAAATTCTTCCAGTATTTCCAGGGTATTTTTGCATTGAAGAGGTGCATCAGACCAGCAATATCACACATAGCCAATTCTCCTTCTTCTATCACACCACCTATATGCCTGCGCTGTTGCAAGTGTTTCCCCTCCAGATGGCTACTTTCCAACTAGGCACTAACCCAAGGTCCAGGATTTGCCTCCTCTCTGCATAGAAGTAACACCAGCTCATCCCCCACCCATGGTCACATCCCAGGAGCCAGAGCTGGCTGAGCAAGAGGTTGTATGAAACTCTGCTTGCCACAGGGGCTATAGCAGCCGTGTTCCAGCCACACAGCCTGCATGCCACACTGCAGCCCTTCTATCCTGGGCCTCTCTGCTCTTATTAGAGTGGGAGTTTCCCACAGAAGCAGTTCCAGGGACTTTTGCCTTGTGCAATGGTCATCACTATTTCAAGTGGTGACACAAGTTTCTATCATTTACACCCTTTGGTTTATTTCTTAAATTTTAATTCCTTTATTACTGTAACATGAATGTTATCTCTCGTGTTTTCTCAAAAATACTGAGTATTTGCACTTTAAGAATTATCCCTGCCTACATATATTTGCTTGGGTTTTACATTTTTTAGAATTTTACTGCTTTTTCAGTATTTTATGCATGTTTTCTGATGTTGTTTTCCTTTAATATTTGTGTTATTTTATTTATACTATTTTTTTAATTTATACTACGGACTTAGTTTGCTTTTTCAGTTTGCGCTTGTAATCTGTTTGCATATGATTTGTATTCCTATCTCTCTTTGCATTTGATATCATTGTTTGCACAATTCATACCAGCTAAGAGTTTGTGGATCACTGCACAGTTTGCACAAGCATGTTGCCTTCCAGGTGAGAAGCACAGAAGAATAGGATAGCACTGAGACCTCTGCTGCCTGCCAGACTCAGTCACATTGGAAAGAAGGGGGGGGGGCAAGAAATGACAAAATAAGACAAGACAAAATGGGATTTGGTGTTGTAGGAAACACTTGCAGAAAAATTATCTACAAACTTAGAAAATGAGATGCCAAACATTTCAGGTTCCTATAAAAGAGTGTTCTAAACCTTTGTTGTTCTCATAAGTAGCAAACAAAACATTGATCCTATCATTTCTCTTGGAGAAAATCCCACCCTTCATTTCTAAAAAAAAGAGTAAGAACAACGTATTTAATTGACTGAGTTGGCTTTGAATTCCATTCAAATGTGTTTCTGCCTTCCCTTTCACTTGTTTTGTATAGAAGATGGTTGTATAGAACATAGTAAAGGGTCTTTGAAGGGAAGCCACACAAGGAGCAGCTAAGGCCAATTGGCTTGCTCAGTCTAGAGAAGAGGAGACTGAGGGGACACAGCAGATTAGAGCTTCCTCACAGGGGGAAGTGAAGGGGAAGGCACTGGTCTCTTCTGTGGTGACCAGTGACAGGACCCAAGGGAACATCATGAACTGAGTCAGGGCAGGTTTATGTTGAATATCAGGAAAAGCTTTTTCCCCCAGAGGGTGGTTGGTTTCTGGAATAGGCTCCCAAGGCAAGTGGTCACAGCACCAAGCCTGACAGAGTTCAAGAAGCTTTTGGACAATGCTCTCAGGCACATGGTGTGATTTTTGTGGTGTCCTGTGCAGGCCCGGGAGCTGTACTTCAAAAGTCCTTGTGGCATCCTTCTAATTCAGAATATTCTATGATTCTATATTCTTTTGTAATTGTTATTATTTCCACTTCTTTTTCTGTTCTATTACACTGTCTTTATCTCAGCCCATGAGTTTTACCTTTTTCCCAATTCTCTTCCCCATTCCTCCAGGGAGCAGTGAGTGAATGGCTGTGTGGTGTTTAGCTGCCTGCCGAGTTAAAGCACAACACCCGAGATTGGCTTGCCAAGCAGGGGGCATACTAAGGTGGTATTGCCACACATGGGTAACAGCTTTCACCACTCTGCTGTGTCCTGTGGCTGTTACAAACAGGTCTGGCTGAGCTCAGACCCACTAGAGCTGTGGGGCACACTGATGTCATGCAGCCACCCACACAGCCTGCCACTGATGACGGTCACAAGGTATTCTCTCAGACTGATTGCTACAAGAACTGATGACTTTGTTACTTCCAACAGTTCAGGAAGAAAGCTGGAGCTGTCAGAAGCAGTTAACAAAAGATTAGGACAGCTTGGTTTTCCTTGCAGGTGAGGGAAGAGTGCATTTATTCACTGATGCAATACACAAAAGCCAAACTCAGAAGAAAGCCCTGTGAATAGTCTCCCTCTCTGTGAACATCAAACCTGCTCATGGTCCCCCACACTTCATGGCCTGAACTACAGTCACCACCCATCTCTGTCCTTCCTACAGAGACATGGAGTAGCAGGAGAAGGTCTGGGGAGGCATGTTTGCTGCTGATGGTGATCCATCAGCAGCAGCATTGTGAGCAGCATACAAACACAGAGTTGAGAGAAAACATATATATTTAAATAAATACCTAGAGAGCAAACAGGCTCCAAGCATGTCAGAGTAGAGGGCTGTGAGCAAAAGGTTAAGCCAACTAGCAGGACCACCTTCCACAGCTGTTTTCTTGAAGAATGCTCAACAATCACACAAAAACATTCCCTGTCTTTCCTCTAATTTCACAGAATCACAGACTGGTTTGCATGGAAAGTAGCTTTGAGGATCATCTTGTCCAATTCCCCTGATAAAGCAGGTTCACCTAGAGCAAGTTGTACAGGAAAATCTGCAGGGAAAGAGGTTCCACAGCACCTCTGGACAGCCTGTTCCAGTGCTCTGCCACCCCAGCAGTAAAGACGATGAGACTCCCTGTGTTCCAGCTTGTGCTTGTTGTCCCCCTTGTCCTGTCACTTGGCACCACGAGACAGTCTGGCCCCATGCTCTTGAAACACGTTTAAGTTATTTGCAATAAATGTTTATGTAATATTAACAACATGTTTAAAGTAGGTGCCACAAACTAAACATTTAGAGGGAGTAAATACCTTTTGATGGACTAAGAATTGTGCCCAGTTGTAGTGAAGACTTGGCAGTTCTGTGTGAGTGCTCTGTAGTATATGTATGCATACAAGATGCTGTCACTAGAGCTGTTTCAGTGATGCCTTTATGCAAACCAGTACAATGGGTCTGTGATCACACTTAGTTAGACAACCACAATGACCAAAGTTGTTGGTGTTTGTGATTTGTATGCAAAGGGTTCAGAGATCATCTGTCAAAACATAGTTCCCTCCAACATTTTCTTCAGGTTCACCTTTTACTTTTTCTAAATTCATTGTGTTTGCATGATCTCAGCTGTTTAAAGTAAAATAAAAAGTGTTAGCATGGGTTAAAAGCTTATTTACCCATTCTTCATCTCTAAGTAACACCGGGGCAATAACCATTCCAAAGGGAATGGATTAACATATGACTTTTATCAGACATATTGAGCTGTAAAATAGTTTTTTAGATAAACAGATTCTTTAAAAAACTGTGTTAGAAAAATACTGATCATCCTTTTTCTTTTACATTGTGTGATCTGAATATTTTTAAAATTCTTTCTTCACTTATTTACCAGGATTTCATACATTTTAATATACTATATTTTGCTATGGGACTATTGAACATTTCTAGTGATAGATGCTCCATTAGGCTCTTCTTCTGACCTTTGTTCTAATCTAAGAAACAATTTGCAGAGTTACCCTACACCAAGTTATACTAAATCTCTATACTGAAGTCACTGGAATTACAGAAATGTTTAATATAGAGGAATCTGTCTGCGAAAGGCTGAAAATGTTTTTTGAGTTAATATATCATTTGGATTATATTACTACCAAAAGACCAAAAGTATGGGGAGAGCAAGCCAGCAGAAACTTCCTTGTGTACCATATATTTCAGTCACAACAGAGAATACAGTCTCATACTGGATACTATTCCTTAAGACTATGAACTAGACAATGATCTAGAGTCCATGCCTTGAAGAAGGTAAATACAGTTTAGTGTTGCTACAGACCTCTATCTCTCTCCCTCCCTCCCTGTTTTTGTTTTTTGGTTGTTTTTTTTTTCTTTTTTGGTGGGGGAAGGGGGTGAGGGGTGAGTTGTAACTAATGTTTGAATACATCTTGATAACACCTCTCCCTTGTAAGTTCCAGATTGCACAAGATCAGGATATTTTTCAGAGTCACATTTTTGCCTTACAGCAAAATCCTGAGACAATCAAGAGTGGCTAGATTACAAAGAATCACAATTTTTAAAAGTCATGTTTTGTATTAACAAAATAAATCTATTATCTGAGCAGATAAAATTATACAATGTATAAAATCTTATAGTTTATTTGTTTACAAAACTGCCAGGATGATTTTTAGGACCTTATTTCACAGTGTCCATGTAGGAACAGCTGATATAAGCGCTGGATAAGATTACTGTTTTGTTCTGCCTCCACAAAAATGTGTAGTATTCTTCTTTTGGTGAAGGAAGCTGGCGTGACTTAGTTCTTCCCTTAACATTTCCAGCTGGGTAGCTGGACACTCTTTAGGGCACTGGAACCAGCTACAAAATTATTTTAATGTTATGCTCATTCTTTTCAAGGTTTAGGTACTCAACCTGCACTGTGGTGGTGGGTGGTGGTTTTACCTGTGGGACAAGCAAAACTGTCTGGGTAGGAAGAAGAACATCCTCTCATCTCAGGCTGTGTTTGTTTTCACTGTGGCTTATAGTGGATGGCTAACTGAGTGCTTCTCATTGCAATGCCTCTTGGGGAGACAAGGCTGGGTCCTACCTTTGGGCTGGGGGCAGAGTATCTCCAAAGTGGCCTGGTGAAAAAGGATTTGGTCCTGGGAGTGCTGATTGAAAGCTGGCTGAACAGCTAGCAGTGTGCCCAGGTGGCCAAGAAAGCCAAAGGTATCCTGGCTTGTATCCTGTGGCCAGCAGGAGCAGGGCAGCGATCGTGTTCCTGTACTTGTAAATAGGTATTTTTTTAGCATTTCCTTTCATTGTAGATCTATATGAATTGTATCTTTGGGATTTTTAATTGAAAGTGTTACCAGGTGATCTGTTTTTCAGTTGTTCATTACAATACTGAAAATAAAAGACTTTGTGATTGGATTTGTACTCTTTTGTCCTTAGTGTGCTTACATTCCTATTGATTCAGGTAATGCATCCATCAGGGAAATAAAAATGTTTGGCCTTATTTAATTAAACCAAATTACTTCTGTGGCTTTTACATAGTTTTGCTTATTTCTTTTTTCTCTTATGGGAGTTCCATTAACATGTGTTGAGCTTTGCATTTTGTTTATAACCAAAAAAATTAAGACCAGGAGATAGCTTCTGTGAATTAGAATAATATGTTACCTAAAAGAGAGCACAAACCAAAGAACATTAAGCAGACATCCTTTAAAGTGCCATTTAAATTTAGAAAATAATGAGAAAACTGGAGGATCTAAAATCACTTGGCTAGAGTCTTTGTTGCTATATTTCTTTTGGTACCAACCCCTTTGTACAGTTAGAACTGCATCTGACTGCAAAGTAAGTTCCAGATATGAAACAGTCTTAACTGGAGAAAAGCACTAGGTATTTGTGGGTATATATCTATAGGTAGATATCTACACAGTGTAACTGTCAATAGTAGTATATTTTCACATTTTATGCAATCTGCAGAGCGAAAGAGGTGTTTTCAGAATGTGTATTCTGGAAGACCATGGCTTGCCACTTGTAAAAGCAATTTTAATCTAAAAACTCAGAATTACTTTGTACATCCTTGATCTAGAGTTTTGGCAAATCCATTAATGATTTTGTGTAAAGTGCTTGCTTTAATATGCATTTCTCTACGAACCTATGTGATTATAAATTAGGGGAAAGCAAGTGGCAAACCTCCATATTTCTTGGTTATTCTCATTCTGCCATGGTCTCAGCATTTCTGTGTGTTACACTTGCCTGGAATTTTGCCACAAATTTCAGTCACTCCAAATGAACAGTCCTATTAAAGAAAACAATTTCTCCAGTACATTGAACAGTTTTTACAATGTTCATAATTAGAGTCTCAGCCAACAAAAACTTTCACAATTTCTGTCTAAATGAGGGGTTTCTTTCCTCTTCAAATCTTCCAAACTGTGCAACAAATAGTAGCCTATTTTACCTGTGGATCTATCCTGAAACACAGTTTTTCAAAGGGAAAAAAATCAAAAAAAAATCTAAAATATGCAAAGTCAATACCACTTGATGACCTGCTGATTTCTGCTCATTTTTATTTTCATAGTAACTGATAATGGTTTTTTCAGTAACTCAGGAAAGTAATTACCTCAAAGTACTAATTTGTTTTCAATAAGAATGTATCTGTAAATAGCTAGATCAGTGCAAATTGAAAATTTTACCAACAGCCATGATGCAGCAACTTCCTGAGGATCCTGAGGACATTGTAGTATCTTTCTGTTTATGTCAGGCTTTCATTTTCTGACTTGCAAAATTGGTATCACACAGAATGTTTGAACATTAATTCACCCTGAGAAGTCTTTTTTTCAAATATGTAAGTTATGCAGTTAAAATATATTGTTCACAGACATTACATTTCACTAACTAAGCCAAGTGAGCAAAAAATATTAATAGAGGTTTAAACAACTGAAGTATATTCTTGGAAATTGTCCCCCATTGACACTACAAGAACAAGAAGCATGTCCACATAGATGTTAAGAAAAAGGGGTAACTATAGCTCTCTCTGTTGGTGAGAAACTTTGGTGTTTCCTGGAATGATTAATGTTTCCCATGAGTGAGAGAGCTTTTTCTTTTTGCCCAGATATCTGTTAAGACTTTCTTAACCCCTGGCACTTTCAAAGAGATCCAGAGCTGCAAGTAAGCAGGATGGGATGGGATGGGACGAGGCACCTGGCAAGTCATAGGAGAGCATGATGGAAAATGAAAAGGGGTTCAGCCACTGCTGTTGGGAGTGTGCCAGCACCACAGCTAATCCAGAGAGAGTGTAGTCAAGATTAGGCATAGTGCAGGAGTGGAAAACCATCAGATTCATTCGGTATTCAAGGTAAGCAGCTGTATAACAATTTGTTTCACAACAAAAAGTTGACAGAACAAATCCAAAACAACTCTGTGTGCATGTTTACATGGGAAGATATTGGCATCAGCAGTGCATTTGAAGGTGTGCTTCAAGTCCCTTATGCTTTTTGTAACATTTTCAAATTCATTGCTGTCTCCAAGATGACAGGAAATCCAGGTCTGCCTTCCTCCTGGGAGATCTTTATTCACAGACAAGTCAAAAACCCTTGACAAAAGGTAACCAAGGGAACTTGCTGACCTTTTAGCTGCCTGTCTAACATCAGTGCAAGTATTGCTTCCTGATAAAATGAGAAATTCAATTTAAGGGGAAACATAGCAGGTATTTGAGTAGGCTCTCATTTTATTTTGCTTCTTGGGCTGTCTCTCAAGCAGAAAACAAATGTAAATAAACAGGAATCCATTCTTCATTCCTGTGTAGTTACCAGAGCTAACAATGCTACACACAAGAATAATATCATTCTTGCCCAACTGTCCGCCCCTCTCTCTGCTCTCTTGTTCACTAATATTCATTTTTCTCCTCAAAATAAAACTGTGGTTTATAAATCCTAAGTTTTTAGTATTATTTTTTGTCCTTAATTTTAGGAAGAGAGGTCCCCTTCATCGAAAACCCATCAGCACTACCTCAGTTTGAAATTAGTTGATTTCTCAATCACAGTTCCCTATTGGTTGAGGATAGGTGTAATGCCAGCATGCACAAAGCTTGCAACTTTGTAAAGATAGCCTAGGTTGATTCCAAACACATCCAATAACTTTCTTGCACAAACCACTTTTCATCTTCCACACTTATCGCAACTGAACCATTTGATTCTTATGTGACTAGTCTGAAAGCCTTGAGGTTTCACATGGAAAGTCTTGGCTGAAGAAATGTATCAAAGGCTGAGCACTTCTCCTTGAGGAAAGGCTGAGAGAGGTAGGACTCCCAGAAGGGAAGGTGGTTCAGGAGGATCTTATCAGTGCATACAAGTATTTGAAGGCCAGGGTGAAAAACAACACAACCAGGCTCTTTCCAGTGATGTCCAGCAACAGAACCAGTGGCAACAGGCACAAATTGAGACACAGGACATTCCCTCTGAACTTACTGAAATAAACTTACTGTTGGGCAAGATCAGGTACTGACATGGGTTCCCCAGGGAGGTGGCTGAGACTCCATTCTTGGAGATATTCAAAACCTGAGTGACAGGTTCCAGGTGGGACTCCTTGAGCAGGAATGCTGGAGCATTTGACTTTCAGAGGTCTCTTCTAACCTCAATTTTTCTGTGATTAAGTGATGCATGCAGGTCATTTGAAGCCAATAAGTAGCCTGGATTCTTCCAAGAAGTAGAGTTGCCATCTTATATATAAAAATAAAATTATTAGAGAATGGGTCTCCAATTTTGAGAAAGCCTGATAATTAAAGATCCTTGCATTCATATATTGTAATCTGGAAGTAGCTCCCCATTACAATCTGCTGATCAATACTTTTTTTTGGTCTTTTTGTCTTTTGTACTAACAATTAAAACCATTTCAGAGAAGTTACCTTCTCTGCTTTGGTGTGTGCATAAAGATGTATTATTTTATGTTTGTATAAGATGCAAACTATACAAAAACTTTAGAAAACAAATTCTCTGATAATTGTAGAAAATCATAAAAGTAAGTTGTGGTCTGTTTTGAAAAGTAACATCAAAATATGGAAATGTTAAAGTACAATGCTTAATCTTAGAGATTTACCAGTCAGGCTTGATTTGTACATATATATTGTATATCTTTGGCATCATTAATTTAAATTAGTCACCAGTGCTGGATTTGGAAGATATTTCAGAGTTTGTACTCATCCTAGGGCTACAACACAAAAAAGTATCTGTTGTGAAAAGACAAACAGAAAAGGCAGATTAAGTCTGTTAACTAGACTTGCAAAATTATTCATACCATAGTATCTTTTGGGCTTTGTTATTTGCAGTTAACAGCCCTGTTTTAGGTGGTGGGTTTAGGAACAGCAGCACTCTGTCTTAGCTAGGCACTGTAATGTGGGTATTTCTTGGTGTTTCTTGTGATTTCAGCTTACTGCAAGTAGCTAAATTGTCTTGGTAACTAATTGCCTCCTTCGAAGCAATCTGTAAAATTTTAATTGAATGTATGGAAGAAAACAGAGATTTGTGCTTCCTGCATTGTTAAGTCTTGAAATCAACATACGGCTTCAGAGCTATCTACTTTCTTAACAACCTATGATGGTTGCATGAATGACACTGTATTTGAGCACATGGGAAACATCATCCAGCACAATTATCTGTCATAGTAACCTTCTAAAGTTCCAAAGAGGCATGCAGGCTGGCCAGCCAGCACCCACAAAGCACAAAGTACCTTACTGGGACTGGTCCCAACAGGCAGTTCACACGCTTTGGACTTAAAAGAGCATTTACCTATATGGTAATGGGCTGGTCTATACAACTAGATCTTAGCTGATCCCATTAAATATATTGGCTTAGAGTGAGACTTTTATTTGTTGAGACTTAACGGGAGGGAGGAAAATAGCAAGAAATGTTGAATAACGAGTTGGAAACGTAGAACTTCGTTTCTCCTGAGCTTTTAAAAGATCCAGGTAAATGTTGCAGAGATACCACAGAAATAGTGGTATCTTCTATGAAAACAGTCTGAGAGAGTTGAAACTGTTCAGCCAGGGGAAGAGATGATTCATAGAGACCTCATAGCACCTTCCAGTGCATAAAGGGTCTATAGGAATTATGGAGATGAACTTTTTACAAAGAGCATGGAATGATAAAACAAGGAGCACTGGCCTTGAAGCTGAAAGATGGTAGATTTAGACTAGATATTAAGAAGAAATTCTTTACTGTAAGGGTGGTGATACACTAGAACAGATTACGCAAAGAAAGTGTGGGTGGTCCATCCTGGAAGTATTCAAAACCAATATGGATGGGGCTCTGCCTGGGCCTGGGCTAGTGGAAAGTGTTCCTGCCCATGGCAGCATATTTGAAACCCTCATGGTCTTTAAGGTCCCTTCCAACGCAAACCACTCTGACTCTATGATTCTATGAAACAGCATTTCAAACTGACACTTGTAGAGGACTCTGGTAACCCTCCTAATCATTGCGTATAACTCCATAGGACCAACATTTTTCAGTATGTCATTACCATGAAACTTGTCTTGCTGATGACTTGACAACCAGAATTTGATTATTGAAATGCTGTCTGTGTGCTTCATCAAAATACAAAAAGGCTTCTCACTGGAAACAAAAACCTATTTCCCTATACAGTGCTGTCTGTTCTGTGTTCCTTCAGTGATGACAGGTTTTTATTTGTTGGTTTGTTTTTTGGTTTGTTTTTTTTTGTTGTTTGGTTCTTAGATATTTTTTTTTAAGGGGACCATTTCAGTATACTGAAAATATCCCAAGAAAATAAATCAATCAGATCTTACCAACTGTTTCATGTTCAGGCCGCACATCCTACCAAAAATGAAAATTGCCTTCTCAGAATGGCTTTAACTTCTGTGTGGACCAAGAAAAGGCAAAAATAATTGTCATAACGGATAAAAATGACCCAGCTGCTTTTCCAGGGCAAGTTGCCTCTTCCATTTACATTTGTTAAAATGATCCACTTTGTGCAGTACATGGCATCCTCCTTCACCTACATATATATTCTGGTACTGTCCATTATTGTGTTTAAACTTTACTACAGTTCTGTGTACAGAGAACAGGGACTTTACCAGTGGAATGCTGGAATGAAATGCAAACTGGGTGTTTTTATGCAGATGTTCATAAAACCTTTCAGTATATTCATATGTGCACATTAATCTCTTAAGTACCCAGTACCAAGATTTTTTGCTAAGTAACACAAATTCTTGCATAGGATTGGCTTTGGTTGCCCGTGATTAGTCTGTTTATTGTAGCTCCACAATTGAAGGAAAGCATGAACTGAAGGACGCTCCCCAAGCAGTAATGATTGCCATCACTGCACTGCTCGCAAGTTCCCAATCACTGGTGTGGGAGCAGTTCAGTAGCCACCACAAAGAGAGTATTTTGTACCATTTGGGGGTATAACAGGTCACAGTAGTGCCTATGGTTGTGTGAAGAAGAAGAATGGTTGCTCTATCCCAAAAGAACACCAACATTTCCATGGGAAGTAAAGATGTACTGTATAGCAAAGTTCCCTTGATGCTTTCCCATCACATAAGCAAAGAAGGTAGTCTGTCATGATGCAAATCATGTTCTTGCCATGCTTCATTCTGCAAAATTTTCAACTTTTGAGATATAGTAACAGTATCATTCATTACAAAATCTAAAATAGATAAAGATAAGCTGTTTTCTAAACCTGACTATGGCATTCACCATCTGAGAATAAAAAAAATGTCACACAGTCATTTCTTCATGACATTAACCTACAAGGATTCTAAGACATGACTACATAAATTGAAATAAGGACAGTATTGTAAGGACTGAGAAAAGAGAGGAGAACTAATGACCACATAACGTGCTCTGAATTTACTACAGTGACAGAGATGCACTTAATCACAGTCAACAATGGCAAAGCTGCCATTCCGCTACATCTTGCACTTTTGTGGCTGAACACAGAAGACTCTGGCCTATTCTTCATTTTGAAACAAGGCTCATTTTCAGCTCCTCTGTCTTCTTTCTTAACCACAGATGCCACAATGCCATTTTGGTCCCAGCTGACTGCTGAGTGCCCTACAAATAGAATCACTGCAAAGCCACGTCCTGTGTTTTTCACAGTTGCTTCACCTGCCTTGTGGGCATTATAAAGCTTCTGATCAGATGAGATGGGTAACATTGGGAGGGCATTTTTGAATTAATGCTGCAGTAAGATTTATTCAGCCTGACCTGTCTGAAGTGAGTTGACAGATCCTTCAGAGGTGACATCTTTGTCTAGGAGGTGATCTCTATAAGGTATGAAATATCTAGGCATGGCAACATATTTATTAAATGAGAAGGAACTCAGGCAAATGTGCCTGTTTGTTACAGCCTTAGAAAGGAAATTTCCCTCTTGTCCTGCTACATCCACCAAGTGTTGAGTAATAATAGGGAAGATACAGAGCTTGTCCCTTTAAAACAAAGAACATTATTCTATGGCATCAGAAGAAAAAGAAGAAAATGCAGATCCATGGCTTCCTGTCCCACATAGCACTTGCACCAAGGGGCAGGACGTGCCACAGTGCTGCCATGAAGAATGTCTGTCTCTGTAGCGAAAAAGGTAATTTTCAGCAGACCTGTGGCAGCATATGTAATGTATTTGACAGCTCTCCTACTGTGAAGGTTGGGTTCGGTGTAGGTTGAAACGAAAGTCTGTTCAGGATACTTTCAGCTGGCAGTTGATCCCAAAGACTATTTTCAGTCTTGGGAAAATGCAGAGGGTGCTGTGGCTTGAGATAAGGGAAACAAAGCAGATCAGTCAGGCTTCAATTCTTCTCCTAGCCCTCCCGTTCTCTGCTCTGTAAAAAGGATGGGGGAATACCATGGAGACAATTTACAGTACAGTCCTCTATGCAACCTAAAGGATTTAAACTACATTTAGAGATAAATCAAGGGTAATCCAGTTGTTTTTTTCACAGTTTATTCCTGCAAAGCTTGTAATTTCCTCTGTATATTTGTTGCTCCTGAGTCTGCATCTGACAAGGGATATCAATGAAGATAAATAATAAAGATAAATAATAAATAAATAAAGATTTCTTATTTAAGTTTAAATCATATTTGATAGAATTTGCTGGTTAATGTTTTATTATGTATTAACGGTTCATCCAGAAACACCATTTTTTCCTAATTTTTCCAGACACTCTGAAAATCTCTGCACCTAGCATGAAGAAAATGAACTGTCTGTGTGCCTGCATGAAATCTGCTTTCTGGCAGTTCAGGCAGCTGAAGTTCAGGTTCTCCATGGAAGAGACCCAGTCAGCTACAGAGTATTGATCACACATGTACGGGCTACAGTAACAAATCCTAGAGATAGCTCACAACTTTTTTTTTCTTTTTTTTTTTCTTTATTTTTCTTTTTTTTTTTCTGGAGACCTTTTCAAACCTTTCTCTAATCACTGGGTAGAAAGCTGTAAATTAGTGCAGCAAGCACAGGCTTTGGAAATGCTTAGCAGGTGGGGTGCAGCTGGAGAACATATAAGGGTTTGAATTATTGTATGCTGCAACCTTCCACATTTACATTCAAGTCATAAGTTACTGAAGCAAGCATAAATAAGAATTAAATATCTGCAAAAGCTTTTTTCTTCTGTCCTTTGATTACAGCTCTATTTTATTTATAACTCCCAAAAGAGAGCCAAACTTCTATCATGTGACATTTCTTCTGTAAATTGTTAAAGAATCACAAAAATGAAATACTTCACAGCAGGTTTTTCCTCTATTGCTACCTACCTGTGGTATTAGCTCAGTCACTAACCCAAAACCCTCTTTAGTAAGTAATTTTTTTTTCTAGTAGGGAAGCTACTAGTTTATCAGTCTCTTCCTGTAATTTTCTCTAAAGCCAGGTCTGTACAAGGTATTTGATGCTTCTTCCACTTTCCATGTTGCTGTAATATTTTCATTGCTAGTAACTGAAATATATTAAAATAAATATTTTTTAAAAAAAGAAAGAAAAAGAAAAGAAAACCACAATCTTTGCATGAACATAGGTCAAGTTGTGTATTGAACACAGTTAAAGGCTATATACAGGATTTAATGTTATTTATCAAAGCAGCTATTCCTTCCCTGTTACACTTCTGGGTCTTTTTTTCTGGACCTGCCTGCTCTGACAAAAATGTTCCTCAGAATTTCAGCCTCTATTTATTTATTGCCAGGACATATTTATTTTTCCTTGTATCAACACTCTCCTTAGACAGCTGTTCTCCCTTTCAGAGTGTTCATACCTAGCTTTATTTATAGAATAGTCTTATCTACACTTGGCTTTCATTCTGGTAAACAGTCCTAAAGATATAAGAAATGATGCCATAGAGGGCATAAATCCAAGAGTATAATTTCTAAAACTTTATAGGCAACTGTCTTCTCCAGCCTTTATATTTATTTAATTCTGCTCCTTAATTAGTGCAAGCTTGATTACTAGTCCAGCCCATTTCTATTATTTCATCTCTCACGCTGGTAATGGTTGTTATTGCAGCATCCTCTTTGAGCATCTTGCACCAGTGTAAAAACATTTCAGTTATTTCTCACTGGCCACACTCAAATTCTTCAGTGAATTGTATCCATCCCTTTAGTTGGTGCTTCTATGTGCAGGACTTCTGCTGTTACCCACATTATTCTTCGTTTTTCTTATCATTCTTTTTTCTCTTCTTCTTTCTCATATCCTGTTTAGTTCTTCCAAACTTGAGTCTTTTTTAATTGAAACTAGATTTGGAGGATACATAACTGCTTCATGTTGGTTTAAGGTTTCTATTAGTCATGGCAACATGCATTCTGAAAAGACAGTGCCACAGGGCCCAAGGCAGGTCTGTCTGCCAAATAAGGCCACTTCTGAAGAAAGCATCTGTGCAGTGGACTTCTTTCCTCATCCCTTTCTCTAGGACAAAATGTCATTCTGAACATGTTTCCCTTTCATCCCTAATCTTTTCCCAGGGGATCTTTTACTGTTGTTTGACCTTGTGGGAAAGATAGCCTTAGACCAGGATTGTCTCCTTATTTTATCTCTGCTCCTACATCCCATCCTTGTTCCTTGGGATTGGTGACTCTTTCCTGGCACTTCTCAAGTGCCAGTCTGATCCATTCTTCTGCTCAAGGAGAAGCTGCCTACTGGTGCCAGGATGGCATTTCTACTCCATCCTTGTAAAGCTTGTCACAGGCCAGAGACCTGTGTTCCTCATTGTCGTAGCATTAAACCCCTTGGCCATCTTTTTTGTCTTGCATTTCACAGGTGTAATGAAAGGTTACTCCCTCTCCCCTTCTCTTTTTCTGAGAGGCAGGAGCTCAGAAGTGCAGGCACCAAGCAGCCACCCAGAGCAGTCAGCAGGCTGCAGTTCCCACAGAGCAGTGCTGTCTGCTGTGGGTATGAGCTGGAAGCTTGTCAGAGGTTCCCTGTCAAGGTAAAATGAGCACAGCAAAATCTATACAGAGATTTTGTGTGTTTCATTCCCAAAACAAGACTCAGGTTTGCAGCATAGCAATTGGGCGGATCTGATCTGATTTTATTTTTTAAGAATCCCCAACAACAAGTCTCTGCTTAAGACACTGTTTACTCGTCTGACAGCAAGGACTCCGGTGACTCCAGTGAGTATCTGAACAGAAGCATCTACCTTTTCATAATTCTGTCTAGGTAGCTCAGTCAAACAAGTACAGTGACTAAATGACCAGCTTCAGTAATTCTTATTTTTAACAGCTTTTATAGCAATTTTTATTGCTTTGTCTATATAGTTTCAATATTCTCTTCAGAAGAAATTTAAGCAATAAATAGAGAAAAACTTTCTTAGGCAATGTTCCCCAAACCCAAATAAAGAGTAACTGCATTTTTTCCAATCCTGAAAGTTAGGTAAATCTAAAAAAACAAAACAAACAAGCAAAAAACCCAACTGCCAAAAAACCCAACAGACTGGAGTTTTATAAAATCTGTTTTACTATTTCCTACTTTCTTCCTGTTCCTGACATAATTTCCTTCTGACCTGTTTTATAACTGTTATAACTTTGTTATAACTATGTTATAACAAAATATTAATACCTGGAATGAGGTTAACTTTTGCACAGGCTTATTTTGAGGATCAGCCAGGTGGAAATCATCAAAAGGCAAATTGCTGCTTGAGCTTTTAGTTGCATCTGTTTACTACTCTTTCTTTTGTGGTAAATCATGCATATAGTGTTACATAAGAAACCATTACTTAGTAATAGACATCTACGCAGACCATACATTTTATTAAGCACTGCTGTCTACAGCACACAGCACTGACAGGAGATGACAGAGAAGGTAAATGGCCCTATGATACTTTATATCCTCATTGTCAGTCCATTATCCTGAACGCTGGAAGAGTCTGGACTGAGACCTCTTTGCCATCTGGCTGTCTTTCAGTGTTTTCCCCTACAACACCTATCTTCATTCTATATATAGACTGAAGGGTATGTAAGAAGCTGGCTCATCACTCCACAAACCTTTCTTATATCTGTAGGGTTAACAGTGTCTGACCACAGCCTGTGTGCAGAGTAGAGATCCTAGTAATACATCTAAAATATATTTGCATAAAAAGTGAAATACAAAGAGATCCCTATAATCTAGAGCCCCTGTTGTTCACAAATTCAGAAAATAAACTGCAGCAAAGAAAAATTCAAACCATGAGACCAAACAATAAAGGCAAAAAAAATCCCAGTAATCAGACACAGATCAAGTTAAGATGCATACAATGGAGTTATTTCTACTTCTTCTTTTTTTTTTTTCATTAGTAGTATGTTATCAATAAACTCACAAATAGAAGTATATCAGACTCTTATCAGTCTTTTCTTAACGTGCTTTGAAAATATTCATCATCTAAATCTATTTTCTTGTTCAAGTCCAGCTCTGGAAGCGAATCAAAAAGATTAAACAGATTTCTCCTAGCTCAGGATTTATCATAGAAGACTGGCAGTGACACTTCCTATTCTTCCTGTCTCTTGTTCTTAAATGTTTTCTTAAGTGTATTCACTGTTATAAGTTCTCATTAGCACTGCCAGTTTGGGGAGACACATTGCTTCTATTCAGGTGCAGGCTGTCCACATGGTCTTTTGTGGGACTGGTGTTAAGAGCTTTTCATAAGGATTGTGTCAACCAAAGGAAAAGAGTATTAACATTTCTCTTTTCTTAGCCAAGAAATTTCCCCAAGATTTCTTCAGTGTGCAAGTTGTATAACACAGCTTTAATGCCACTGTTCCATCAGTCAAACATTGTCTTACAATGAGTATTCTGTCTTGGACCAGTCTAATCCCACACCAAACAAATTCCAGCAGCATTCTAAGTGTCAAAAGTCCACAGGTACCCTCTGCACTTGTCTTCTTCTGTGCATTAAATTGTTCAGCATTGAACTGCATATTGTCTCCATAAAATATTTCTTTGCCTGTTTGGAATACAACAATGTGTTGGGTCGAATAACTATCAATCACAAATTAATATTATGTTACTTTCATCCATGTTCTGTCTTCTGCTTAAAAAAAAAATCACAAATTTTACTCCATAGTGGGTTTTATTATTCTCAACATCTGCGTATTTTGGCATTGTGTTGTGCAAACTTTCCAATATTACTATATAAAATTGTCCTCTGACAGCATCTTCATATTTTGTCTCACTTGTAATCTGATAATAAAACCTCCACTTTTCCCTTAGGTAACAATGAGCTTTTTCTGTTTATTCTTTTTTAAATGACATTCATATGACAGCACTCAGAAATTAAAATATTTTTTAAATGGAAAGAAGTTATACCAAGGAGCAGTGATTTGCAAATTAAAGTTTTCTGGCATTTTTGAACAAGTAGGTCATTAAAAACAACAGAGAAAAAAATCATATTTTCAAAGAAATATTCTGAAGAAGAACTTAAAAAAATAATGAAGGTATATGAATCCTTTGAGGAAAACACAGGGATTTTTAAACAAGTGAAAGAAGCAAATATTCCTGCTTTAAATGGCATGTCAAATTCTTTTGATAATAATCAGACTCAATTAGGTGACAAGGTAAAGTATTATTTTACTACTATTTAGTACTTAACACTTAGGTAATGATTTACATCATAGGATCTTTGCTTTGCTCACAGACGAGAAAGTATCATGCCAAATTAAAATCCAATCCTTGTAAACAAGAAAATTCAGACTTGGGTCCAAAACACCTTACCACTGATATTGACAGTGACAATTTTTCCACACACTGTACAACATCAGACAGTGAATACCTGTGTTGCAGAGAGGGGTGTGTAAGCTGGACCAATTCGTCACAGAAGTGATAGACAACTAGTGTAGCCTAAATGGGATAAGGTACCACAGTCTACCTGGGAGACTACCAGAGTTAAGATAAGCCTGTATGTCCTGTGAAGAGCAAATAAAAGGTTAGAGAGTAAGCAAGCAGCATCCCATGTTACCAGCTTGTAAAATGCAGAAGATATACCATTCTTGCCTGTGGAGTCAGGGACATCTCAAATCCCCTTTTACTGGATTGGTATTTCCTAGTGAAGCAAACAGGTAATGGACATGATGAACCAGATTTGGGAGATACTAAGTGACCGCAAAAATGTGGTTTTAGGACCTGTGTTCCAGCATGCTCTGGCTTAAGTGGTTTCAGTTTGCATTACTGACTGAATTATGAATCCCACAGGGAAGTCTAAGGAAGTATAAATATTTTTTACACTGAAAATGAGAGTCACTTATAATTTAGCAGTCATGAAATTTGTGTACACTCTTAAGGGGCTAATTCCTCATTGCTCTGTACATATTTCACCTATTTTTGGCCAGAAGCCTCAAAGTGTAAAATGCTACCTGACTTGCTAGCACTGTACTAGGGTAAAGGCTAATATATTGGAAACCAAGTGATCCATATGCTGTATACACACATTTGAGACCCAACACTCAACTTCTTCCCTTGCAGTCATGCCTGGCAGAAGAAATATTTTGCTCCCAGACATAGGAAGTAAAAGCACTCCTTTTACACTTTACTCTGCTTTGTAATTACCCATGGCTATTGTTTTGGTTGTCCTTCCCTCTCCTTTTTCCTTGTCTGGAAAACAAAATGGATAGTTAGTCACCAAATCTTCTTCCTGCTTTTGTGTAATCTAGGAGTTGCCCCTCTAAGGATTTACACCATACTCTTAGCTCCCGACTTAATCATGCAGTTGCAGAGTTGAGTCTAAAATCGGAAAGGCACAGTCCCTTTCCAGGTTTTTCTCCCTCTTTGAGCAATATCAAGAGTGCTTCACTGTATATCTCTGTTGAGTGGCATGATCTGATTGTCTGAAGAGTAAACTGCTCCATCCCTGGTGCTGCAATGAAGCTCTTATAAAGAGATACAGTAATATCAGTCCATGAAGACATGGAGAAGGCTGGCATCCTTAGTGCTTTTAACATCCCTGCTCTGACATGAGATGATGTACTAGCCTGCAAGCATTCTGCTGCTGGAGGAAAATGTGCAGACGTCCTGAGAGATTAGATATACCCATCTCAGCTTCAAAGAAATAGAAACTAAAAGTGATTGCAACATAGCAAAGTCCTCAGCTTACGTCCCTTTTCAGGGGGGCTTGTCCTATATGTGTGCACTGGCATTTCAGCTAGCTAAAGCCACAGGGAGAAGGCCACTGGGAGCTGCCCCATATCCACCTTCCCCCACTGCCTCACATGGCACTGCCGACCTGGAGCCCTGGCCATCCTCAGGGGCGAGAGGCAGTACTGGGCCCACCGGGAGATAAGAGCTGATGGATGGTGTGGATGGCCTGGAGGGGCGAGATAAGGGCTGGGACTACCCAGCAAGTATGCAGTGGGAGGAGATGCTCCCTGCTACTGCCACAGCACTGTCTCCTCCTGCTCTCTGGGAAGGGAGTGAAAGCCTGACCCTGTGTTTTCTGTTATGAGAGCATCTCCACCTTCTTGAAGAGAAAATTTTACCTGACAAAAGGATTGGAACGTGAGTTTATACCTTGAAAAGCCTTTACTGGTCTTTGTGACCCACACATGTACTCCATCACACTCCTCTGGTTCTTTTTCTTCCTGCTTGCTTGAGCATAAGGTCCCTGATGACCTATAAGTGCGTTTGGTAGGTTATTTCCCTGCCTCAATGCCACTTCACATGCATCTAATTTTACCTTTACTTAGTATTATGATGCAGGAAAGTCTTCTGTCCCTGATTGGATGTTTTGACATCTTCACGAGAAGACATTGGCTCGCAGTGTTTTATAAGAACTAGGTCATTGCTGCAAGTGGTAAAACTCAGGAAAACACAGAAGACATATTTGTAACTCTTTTGAAAAAAAATGCAAAAGGAGATTTCCACAGCTGTGTTTTCTTTCGTTTTCCTTACACAATCCAGCTACACCAAAAAAACAAACCACCAAATCAAACCAAACCAAACAAACAAAAAAACCCACCCAAAGTCCCCCAGAAACCAAAACAAAGTCGTGAGTAATCTTTTGAATCTTACGAATATAATGTTAATAATTGTTGCTGTTACAACAATATCTGCAAATATGAGTATGTTAGGATTTTCAATTTGAAGTTGGAAAAAACAGGGCATTTTTAAGTATGTGAGGGCATGGAATGTGGGAAATAAGAGGAGATCAAATTTATTGGCCTCTGAAGAGACTTTTAACATTATCAACTAAAGCCTGTTCATAGTGCCTTTTCAGGAGTGAAGTCTCGTCAGCAAATGAGTGCTTAATAATACTCATGCCCTCATTTTTGTAATAATTTCAGTCTGATATTAAATATGACTTGTTCAGATGTCTCTCTGATAGAAGGTATGTGTGTCAGTGTTTGGACAGAGAAAAATTGGGTTCATATCGCTGTTATGCTTTCAAATTGCTAGGTCAGATTTGGGGCTCTGGCTGTAAATTCTTCAATTCTATTCTAAGTCAAAGGAATGTGACAGATTTAATACCTAGAATAAGTTATTAACTGCAATGATGCATAAAGCAGTGGCACTTTCTGAAATAGTACTTTATTATGCTTCTGTTTTCTAAAGAAAAAATTTAAATATAATTTTATTTCTTTGTTTCTTGCAGTTCTTGCAAGCATTTTTCTTGATTAATCCATGAAATACTTCAAGCTGATATGCCCATAAATACAATCCTCTGCTATTTTTTTATTGCAGTAATATTTCTGTTGGGATTAGTTAGCCTTTCAGAAAAAGTGAGAGGAGTTCATACATACACACAGCATTTAAGAATCACTAGGTATAAACAGAAAGTGTCTGTCCCTACCACGAACTGTTTATAAAAGACTAACGTAGAATTACGGGCTGTGGGGAAAGAAATCAGGAAAGATTGGGCAAGTAGGGAACTTTGCCAGCCTGTGCATGTGCTCTGCTGGAAAACAGATAGAGTGATCTGTTGACTTTGTACTGGAAGTACTTGGATTCACTTCTCCTATAGGCTAGTAAGTTATGGTGGGCTCCATGCTTTCCACATCAGCCTGGTTTAGCCCTGCTGTTGTAGAGGCAGACCTCTGAATGGATCCTGGAGGTAGAAGCTGGGGTTCCTACCCACACTTTTGCCACAAATCTTTTGAGTTTGGGGCTCGAGGGATATATTTTTCTAACCATCCTAACTGTTTGTGAGGACAGGTTGTTACCTGCCTCTTTAGATAATGGATGATCACTGCTGGTGATTACCCAGGGCTTAGGAGAAGGCAACAAACTGTGCTTGTCAATAATGTGTTTTAGTTTTAAGTTATTGTCTTAGAGAATTTGTCCCAGAGTAACATCTAAAGGATCACTGGGCTGCTCTGAATGTCTGTGTTTGGAGAAATGTCTGTGGGGGAAATGCATTATTTTTTTTTTTTTTACAGAAGCTGAATCAGTTAGAGAAAAATAAAAATAACAAACAAACAAGAACACTAAAACGAAACAAAAAAACACCCCTGGGTGGCACTCTAGCATACAAACCAGATCTGGGAATTTTGATACATGAAATGTAAACACATCTTTTCACAGTTGGTATTTGCTTAATGTAAGCTAAAAAACAACAGTCATACATCACATTTCACATCCTGGTATCTTTAGTAATTGGCTAGAGCAGTGTGCATGTCGTTATTGTCAGATATTTGTTCTCTTTGCAGCTATTTGCAAGAATAACTTCAGAAATAAGCTTTTTTTTAACAAATAATATATATTTTCAAGCAGGATGACATTGCCTTCCTTTGTTATTAAAATGGTGAATTGTGCTCCTAAGTTACTGCAAGCGAAGTGATATGGGGTGTGGACTTGAACTCAGGGTTCCTATGTCCCAGAAAAACAGCATAATTTCAGAATTGTATTTCTCATTTTGACTGTAAAATTTATGATAGATCTGGGAAAAAAAATCACATTTTTCTAAAAAGGTTGTATCTTGGTATTTACTTTCAGAAAAAAATTTTAACCGAAATGTTGTCATTTAGCCCTATGTAAAACACAGAATGCAGTTTATAGCATAGAGCATTCTGGAAGAAATCAACTTCAATGAGTGTTATATCCTTTCTGCTACAAATGTGCTGCTTTGGGAAAACTGCCTACTAGACTAGAGCAAACAGAATTTAAAAAATTGTCATGAAAGCCTATGAGAAAGAGCCCACCACACCTGAAAAGGAGAATTTTGCTTATTAAGTAGCAGAATGATCACAAGGCATGATTACCATGTCTTATCCTTTTAGGAGTGCTCTCATTATAGTCTACATCCTTCCTAATAAGAAGCCAAGTTTAATAAGTACTAAATATTTTCCCTGAGGTAGTGAGTCCTGGACAGTCTAACAGATCTTAGCTGCTAACCCTCTAAGCACTAGTGATTAGGGCAAATGATTGGAATATACTACTTTATATTTTTTGATCATTGTAATATCTTTATAACATTTTAATCTTGCTTTTCAGGATTTTTTTCAATATAACACACAGTAATTTAATATATATATGACATCATCATGGCTAAGTGCTTGGGCCAAAGTGATAAATTATAGGAAATTTTGAAGCTGAGACTGCTGTGCTATCTTTAATTCACCACGTTGTGCTTAGTTGCAGCTGGGACCCCAAATCAGTGGGGAACATTCTGTACCTATAAATCACAACCAGTCATGTGTATACTTATGTTCCTCACTCTTATTTTGTTATTAGAATCACTTTCTGTTGGTTTAGGTACCCTTGGAATTTCTGATGTTTTATGAATAGTTACTTTTATACCAAATGATATGTTCTGCTCTGACAGTGCAATCAGAGACATTTTGTTTTTCACACATTAAGCCAGATCATTGCACAGGGCACTTTTTGTTACTGGTGTCAGTAGCGACCTACCACCAGCAGTCGGTAACAAAGTATGAAATACACAGAGTGGTAGAAAGAATTGCAAAGGTGTTTATTAGAACTGCTTCAATACTTTGAATAATCAGAAACTCTAGCTGATATAGGGATGCAATAAGTGGACTGGAGATTGTAAGGAATGGTAGAGATCTGTCAGTGAGCTGACTTAGATGAAAAGGTCCACAAAATGCAAGAATGAGAATCAACAGCCTGCCCAAGGCAGGGTAGTTGGAACTAGATGATCTTTCAGGTCCCTTTCAACCCAGGCCATTCTGTGATTTTATGAAATAAAAGGGAGCACACAGCTGAGAAAAATGTTACTAAGATCCTTCAACTGCTACTTCATTCTGAATACATGGGCACTGTGGTGAACTTGATTGTTTGAAAGTTGTTGTGGTTAGAGTTTTAGAGTAGAGGAAAATCCAATAATTTGGGCAGTATGGCCAACTGAATTGAAATTAATTCAATAAGTGCTGAAGTTCCAAATTCCATTTTTAAGGAAAAAAAAACATAGTAAAACACAAGTCATAACTTGGAAAAAAATGTTGAAATGGGCTTTCATTTCATTCTTTTTTTGATGTATTGAAGGCAGTTTTCATGATGTCATCCAGACAGTTTAAATAAACTGTTTGCATATAAGGTTAACAAGCTGCAGTGGTAGCAGGGTCTGTGTGGGATTATATTAGAATTAATTTGATCAATTACTTTTAGTTCCAGAGGTCTCCAGATGAGACAGAAGCCAGCATTATGCAGTTTGGCAGATGAAGAATCAGCACAGTCAACACATGCCGTGAAGGTAATGAACATTCTTTCAAACTTCATTTTTCATCCTGAGCAGAGAAGACAACTAAGCCAAGACACTGCTGCTCAGAGCAGCCAAAATGATAACCATAAATAATCATAATAGAAAGCCCGTGGCTTAAACGATATAGGAAAGGATAAAATAAGTATTTTGCCATTAAAATGATGTTTCTAAATCTGGAATTTTCATTATGATTTGCCCTGGAGCACATGAAGTTTCCTCAACCTTGAGACGCAGCTTCTGAATTAAAAGATTGCTGAGCATTTTCTTCTGATAAACTGTTTACAAATCAAATCAGGGGAAATCTCTATGACAATGTATTTCATTTCCACTGCTGAACTGAAACTCGGGAGGATCCATTCTACTGGGTAGGTTTCATGGAACAGAGTGGGAGGCACACTTGCGAAAGGATGACATGGGCTCAGTGCTGTCTGGAGCTCATTTCACCTTATACACAAAATTCCTGATGATTTATTAGACACTTTTAACTCAGAACTATAGAATAGGATCAGATATTTGAAACACAACAATGGCAGGAAGCCATCTACAGTTCATGTCCTGAATCTGTTTCTTGCTGATGAGAAAAATTTGTTAATATCTAAGAATAATCAAAATGACACTGTAGTGGAAATCGAAAAATTTGACAAAAAAAAACCCAAAAAACAAAAACAGGTAATCTGTCTGCATTGCATTATACATGTGCACCCTATTTTCTATCAGCTCTATTTTCTTTCTTTTCCTGTCTTTCAGTTGTTACTTATCTTTATGAGTAAACTTGATGTACTTAAAACAAGTTATTCATAGGGCCATGAATACCAAACTGTTTGATTTTTTTATTTACAAATATAGCAATGTTTCTTTTCTAGAAACAGGCTTGTTTATATTTAAATGTCTAAACATAAGATTTCAAATGTAATGTTTTATTTATATATATACCCTAATATAAATTTTCATTTAACTGTAGGTGCACAGTTTCATGTTAAATTGAAATTACCAGGTGATCTGTATGTGTTAAAAATGTGAAAGATTAGGATTTCTGTTTCATATTATGTAAGATTAAGATAAAAGCTAACACAGATAAAAAAAAAACACCTCTCTTCATTATAAATTTGATGCATCTCTTAGAAAGGAGAATTAAGTCTGACCATCTGAAACTTTTTTACATGACATTTAAAAATAAAATGATGCTGAAATGAAGCAGATTAGTGATGCTCAAAATATTTTAATCCGAATTGCTTGCACCTTCAAGTTCTTTCAAAAAAAAAATCTGTGATAGCAGTGTTTGCAACCCAGTAATTTTTATTTAATTGTATTTTGATAATTTTATCTCTTATTCAAATATTCAATATATTCAAATAGAAAAAAATAGCTAAATTTGCTGCCAACCATCCTGTGCTAATTTTTAAATTTTGAGATTCATGTTCTCACAGTATTTTCAGTTTGCCTGCATAAAAGCAAATTTCATTCAACTAAGTTCTGATGGCCAGACATCTGGTTTCTCTCACTTCTCAGTACAGTTCACTCAGCCATATGCAGTTATTGTCAACTCATTCACTTCATGTTCATACCTTGGCATTTCTCAGTCCTGCAGCCATTGCATCGTGTTACCTTTTAACACGGATTCTGGGCAGAAATCCTGTAGTTCACTTGGCACATTGATTACTGTCATGTAAGTTTTAATCTGCACTGTAAGACTAAAGATGGAGCCTTATTAGAGACTGTATTACCCCTGTCTTCTTCTCTCACATCTCCCACTGTTTTTTCAATAGCTCAAATAAATGCTCTTTCAGGCTTTTCCATCTGGAGCTCCTCGAAGAAGCAGCAAGCTGGACATAGTGCAAACACAGCCAGCAGCGGGAGGCCATCAGGTATACAGCAAAACAGGTCATTAAGACTTGCATTTTGCAGGGAGAGCAGAGAATTTGGCATGTGCAATCAACACCCATGGTTCATTAAATGCCTCTCAGTTGTCATAGGTGATGTTGCCTGACAAGTGGTAGCAACCCACCACAGTCAATTTTGATAACATTATTTTCCTATAAAAAATTTGGCTATCACAGATATAATGAAATGTTGACAGTAGGCAGCTATAAAGGTTTTCAGTGTTCAGGTACTTGATGATACCACTCACAAGAGACAGTTGCTTTCACCGTAGCTTTTACTAGATAGGAAACTCTACCTTCACCCTGTGTCTGCAGCATTATTGTTTGTCAGGAAATGTTCCTTTAGGCTGTCTCGATTGCTCTTCTTTATCTGGATATGTAACAATGCACACCTGAAGAAATGCTTATTGACTTCAGTAAGATTTAGAGCTTATATGTCTGGGAAGACTCAAGAAAACTAGTACAAATTAACTAAAGGTGTGAATTTAAAATTGTGATTACTTTAACTGCATTATGTGCACATTCTCATTCAAAATTAAAGTGGCTCTAATTTGATTTAACTACATTTACTTCCAAAGTAAATTAATACATTCTAAATGAGAGTTGGCTACACAGAAATTTAATGTGGTTTAGCCAATCTATTTTAAAAGTTAATTCAGATTGATTTTTCTGCATGTTCTAGACAAAACCATCAGGTCTAAAATAGAATGTGCAATCCTATTTCATTTAGGTGTGTAGTCTAAAGTGTTACTCATTAGTTCCTCTAGGGATTATTCTGCATGTCTGCACCTTCTCCATTATACTGAGAGATATTTTTTTAAGAATGAAATGTCATTTAAAGAGTTTCTACCTTCCAATTTCTTTGCAATGGAGAAGGTACGTCACTCAACATCTCTGGACCTTATAGCAGTAATTGTTTAGCTGTTTAAAAATATGTCTTTATGTCAGGCTTTGAGAGCTGTTATAAGTCTTGAGAAGAAAAAAGAAATTAACATATTATTTTGAATCAGCACAAAAAAGAACTTGGGGACATAAAGAGTATATATGTAAAAGAAGGCATACTGGGCTAGCTTAGAGAATATATTGCAAAATTAATGCATCGTGCATACCTACATACAAATCCAAGCTCTCTGTAGATTAAAAAATAATGGCTATAAACTATAATATGTAACACCAAAGATCTGCAGTAACTGCTGGACTGCTGTCAGAATGTCACACACTTATTTGCTGCCTCTCATAACAGCAGAATGAAATGCAGCAAGAAAGATGAATGCAGATGACTTTTTTTAACAAACACCCTTATTAATTCAGAAGTAGTTAATGGTGTTTTCTTAAAACATGGTATCACACAGTATGTTTTACCTACTTATCAATTTCAAAGCAAGAGAAGAACTATTATCTTTACAATGCTGAAGAATGCTGTATTCTTCCAGAGGGAACCATTAGTATATTGTTAGTTAACCATTAGCTCAAACTACCTAATTTGTTGATTGATTGATACATGGACAGAAGGACAATATTTATGGTATGTATAAACTGTAAAGATAAGTAAGAGGAAGACTTATGAAGTGCCCCAATGAGTTAGTATAACAGATTCTACAGGCAGTCAATAAAGATTTGTGCTTCTAACCTTCTTGGTGGTTTTGATGAGAAAGGAAAGATATGTCTGCCTAGGAAAGTGCAGTTGTACCATATCCTACTATACTGCTTCTAATTTAACTAGGAATCCCTGGAGAGTTTCTTTTCTGATAGCACACACTAAGACTGCCCTGCTACAATGACTGTTATTTTTATCAGTGCTTGTTCTATGAGGGTGGTGTGGGAAAACTATCACAACTTACAGTAATACCTTCATTTGGTTGTGTAGTTGAACCTGAAGAGGAAAAAATATCTTTGAGAAATAGATTACCATAGATAATTGCTAGTAGGTTAGAAAAAATTGGGGCTGTGAAAGTTAGGGGTAGGAAGAAAATATTTCTACTTGACAAAGGCATTTAATATTCTTCCCTGAATGGACAAAGATTTCTCTGAGATTGATGAATAAAAATAGTAATAAGAATGGCACATTCACTGAAGAGTTTAAACAGCACCAACTTCATTCCATAGAATATTTAAAGTAATGTTGGTTACTCGATCTGTTAATGATATGGCTGTATGATCAGGCTGTTAATGATATGACCAGGTACCAATACACTTGCAAGCCTTATACCCAACATACGCTCCATGTGTACAAGCTGTAGTTAAGCTGAAATAAAACTACACAAAAAGAGGTTAGATTAGAGCTGTGTTTGTGAAACTGAGTCTAGAGTTCTGACTGAGTGAGTGTAAACAGATTTGGCCTGGCAGACCCCCAGCATGCTGCTGTCCATTACACAGGTACACAGCAGCCCACCAGTGGCAAAAAGTGCTCCCTGAGCCCTCCCTGAACAGTTTCTTACTGTCTTAGCATTTAGGCCCTGCTTCAGTACAAAGATGTTAGTTTAAACCACTGACAAATACAGTGATTTATCAGATAATCAGGAACAGGAATGAATAGTGATGGCAAGGAGCAAAATTATGTTATAGGTGAAGTCTGACTACAGAGTAAGTTACTAACAAGTGTAAAATTAAGAATGAGAAACCCATTCTGAGTAGGCTGAGTAAAAAACCTGTAAAGACACTGAATTCTGAACTCCTAGATTTTGCTATTTGATGTATTATAATACGGGAAACAAAGATGTATTAATTCCTTCTATCTCTGTCATCTATGAGTAAAATTTTGGCCTAATTACTATTCTTCAAAGAGAAATAATCAGTGGCACAAAGCTTACTTACATCCACTAGTATGCAAGCAATTACTTGCTCCATTTGCGGCATCTTAAAAACTGAACTTTCTACCTGAGTGAGTTTCATAAGTTTTTAATCATAAATGGATTTGGTGGAAACTCCTTGAAACAAACAGTTTTTTTAAGGTCACTGCTCCAATAGTCATCTGGAAGGCATGTATGTACATTGCATCACCGAAGAATGTGTCATGGTTTTGGCTGGGATGGAGTTAATTTTCTTCCTAGTAGCTGGTACAGTGCTGTGTTTTGGATTTAGTATGACAATAATGTTAATAATATTTTACTTATTGCTAAGTAGTGCTTGCCCTAAAATAAGGGCTTTTCAATGTCCCATGCTTTTCCACTGAGCAGATGTATAAGAAGCTGGAAGGGAGCATAAGTAGGCAAGCTGACCTGACCTGGCCAAAAGGATATTCCAAATCATACAAACTGTGGGGGAAGTAGGCCAAGAGGGGCTGATCACTACTCAAGGATGGGTTGGCCATTAGTCAGCAAGTGGTGAGCATTGTATTATGCATCACTTTTTTTCTCATGCGTTTTATTCTTGTTTTGCATTCATTTTCACTGCTATTACTCTTGCTACTATTGCTGCTGCTACTATCATTAAAAATAGTATTATATTGTATTTTATTTCAATATTAAACTGTTTTTATCTTAACCCACAAGGTTTACTTTTTCTTTTTCCTGTTCTCCTTACCAGCAGAGGTGGAGGTGCTTACTGGATGCAACTTGGTTGCCAGCTGGGGTTAAATCATGACAGAACACTCTTTAACAGCAGCTGTAGGTGCTTTGTCTTGTAGATTGTACATGGCTCTTGGCCCCATGTAAAGTCTCTCCCTTCCTGGCAGTCTCCCCCCGCATTTCTCTACTTGCTGCTGCTGCTGCTGCTCTCAGAAACTGACAGAAAAAGATTCAGGATCTTTCCCTCAAAACTTCAAAAGCACATTTTAATTTATAGCATCTGGAGGATGCAGCATGTAAGTTTCTCATCGTCTACTTTCTCATCAGCGTGCCCTTTTCTGCTGTCTCTCCTTTCTCTATGTTGTATCATACATGCCAAGTTCTTCAGTATGGACAAAATTTTCAAAAAGGTTCAAGAGAGTATTTATACATTGCTCTACAAGATCCAGTCTCTGTCAAGGCCTTTCATTAAAGGGTCTCTCTCTATAGAGGTACTCTGTGTCAGAGGGTTTCATTGCTATTTCATTCCTATAATAAACAATAGAAGTGCAAGTATAGCATGATAAGTTCTCCTCCTCCCATAGAAATCACAGCATCTGTGTAAGTTTTCTTAATGGGTTTCAAGCCCTTTTTTTCAAGTTGTAAAGTTGTCAGCAGATTAGTTTTGATTATCCTTCTCAGGATAGAAGGAGTCATTACCATAGTGTAGTACAGCAGTCCTGATACCAGACTCTGTAACAACCAGGTATCCTCTATCTGGGTCACAGCAAATCTTCCATAAAGGTATCTTTTAGTACTTTGAGTGCCCAGTCATAGATAACAAGTCACAACTCTTTTGGCATGGGATGAATACATACAGTACAGAAGGAAATCCACTGCTTTTAGACTTTTATGTTTAAGGACAGGAACCTATAGGCAGTTTAAAGAAATGAAAGAGTAAGCCTGGTATACATGAAACATTAAAACAAAAATAGAACTATTAAAAATCTGTATTTCTGAAGGTCTCTCTGATATAAAACACACACATAGATGAAATAAGTAAAAAACTAAAAAACAACCCTCTTGGAGAGTGTCAAGGGGCTCGTGTTGCAGAATACAGAATTCCTGGCCAAAGAAAGGGTAAAGGGTCAACACTGAGGAAGAACAGACTTTATTAAACCTGAGGTTTCCTTTAAGATATTGTAGCTGCTCTCCAGCTTCCCTGATTTTAGAAAAGCTGTTTTATTCTCTACAGTCGTTCAGACACAGGCACAAGCTCTTACACACTGAGAACTAAAACTTCCCTTTTTGATCTTTAATATGACTCAAGACTCATTCAATGTATCTATGCAAACAAGCACCACCAGGAAAACAAAATTAAAGGATTGTCCCCAACAATTGTGTTTCACATATATACAAATATTTTTAATATGACATCACTACTGATCAAAACAAAATCTTATCTAGGCATTGAAAGTGACTACTGGAACTTTAAAGACCTTTTTAACTGAGGTGTACATTTTCTGACTTTCTAGTCTTCAGTGTTGAATCTGGTAAGAAATAATATTCTAGTGTTTTCTTTACAGTAGCAGCAGAAATACAATTCTGTTTTATTCTTCTTAAAAATGCACATATTGATGTTATTAAAATCTATTAACTATGCATAAGATAACAGGATATTTCAACCTAAAAGGTAAGAATTTCACAGATATCACACATTTCACATAATTAGTTCGAAGTGACCCACAAGAATCATTGAGTACAACTCTTAAGTGAATGGCCCATATAGGGATTGAACCCACAACCTTGGTGCTATTGGTTAAAGGTCAAAACACACCTCAAATTAAAGGCTGCTAATTCTACTTATCCCAGTAGAATTCCTTCTTCAAGATGTTTGCAGACAAGGGAATACATATTTGCACCTGCTATTTAGAGCACAGGCTTGGAAGGTCACCCATGTTACTTCAAGGACTAGATAGTCAGGTTTAATTCCTTGACTGTGGCTGAAGTACATATCCCCTGGTTCAAAGCAGCTCATTTTAAGGTGCCCTCTACACTTTGGTGTTTTGGATCAGGCATCTAGCAGTCTTCTCTCATGGTATTTTTTGAAGCTGACTTAGCTTTCAGCAGACCTTAGGGATGAAGACGGTGGCCAAAAATTGTGGGCACAAGCTGTGGCCATCCTTGTGTGCCATCCAGCAGACAGAGGCTGACACCAGTTTCCCCACTGGCTCTGTGCTGCCAGAAGCTGCTTTTACTGAGGCACTGCACTTGTGCCTTTAGGAAGCCATCTGTCCTGTAATGAAGCGATGAAGACATCTACTGTAAAGGAGAAATGTTCTTTCAGGTTTAGTCATGCTCACATAGAATGTAAGACATTTTAGATGGTGCCAGAACAATTGGTGTTTGTACATTTGTTGGCTCCTGGTTTATAATATGGGCTCATATATGATATTGCATTCCAAAATACTAAGAAGATACTGCATTTTGTCATTATCATTCAGTGCATGCCAGGAAGTGCAAAGGGTGTTTTTGAAAAGGCTTCAGAAGAAGTTAATCTAGCTCTGTAGTTTTGCAGTGTAATGAATAGTCACTTTCCACCTAGTCAGAATTCTAATTACAGCTCATTGCAAACAGACAAATGAATTTATCTGCAGTCTTAGTTTGCAGTGCAAGCACACACATCCACATTGAAGTGCATGATGAATGATGATGAATCCATGATCCGCTTCTATATTCCTTTCTCAAAGCATGGGATTTGATATCTCTTCGAAGCACAAAAGAAAGGATAAACAAGCATCAGTCATTTTTAACAAGAGAGGTTCAGTAAAGGGAAGTAAACAGAATCTGCCTTCAGTTTATGCTACCCATAAAAGAAACAAATTTGAATGTTGAGCTTTTGAGAGAAAGCAGTAAGAAAAAAATAACACAGGTATAAAAAACCAAAGCAAAACAAAAACCCCAACCCATCCTCCCCATTCCAGCCCCCTCCCCCCAAAAAAAACCCAACAAACCAAACCAGAAAAATAACTAAAACAAATAAAAAAAAACCCCACTGCACCTTGATATAGTGATTCTGGAGAGGGAAAAAGGGAAAAATAGATGGAGACCATCACTTTCCTGTATCCTCTACAGACCATTAGTTCCTAAAACCACCTCTCCCTATGGGGGAATTCCTATAGATATCAGAATGACCCTTGTGGGTATGGGGAGAGCAACATCTCTGCCCAGTGACTGCAGCACGGTGAGCATTCCAGAAGTGGCTGCCTTACACCAGGCTTACTCCTCACTCAGTAGCAGTCAGTGCATTCAGAATGAAGTATTTTGACAGGTAGGAGGATACCATGGCACATAGCCATAGTACCAGTGCTGAAGAGAGAAGGGAGAAGCTTTGCCAAAATATACTCCCTCAAAGGTAGCTGCTTACTGTAATCACACATCATTTATTGAATATGAAAGACAGTCTGATATAGGCAGGGTGCAATGACCTTGTAATTTATTTCACTTTTCTTTGTCACAGACAAGACACAGCTGGGTCAGACTGAGGTTCTTATCTGCTATCTGACCAATATATGCTTTTTTCCCCTGCCTAACATTAGTTCTCCTTATACAGACCAATTAGGATAAATTCCTCTTCAGAAGTTAGCAACTCCGATAGAGTGCAGGTGTTTACATTGACCCAACTCAACTGCTCACTGCCGAATCTATCCAGAGCCCTATCCAGATACGAAAGGGGCTTTGCCTGCTGACCTTGCCCATTCTTACCCAGAGTGGAAGGGGAGACCACCAGGATGTCTCCCACAGGCATTCCAAATACCACTTGTCCTTGCATGTTTTCCAGTCTGGACTGGCAGCAAAACAATGTTGAGGTTTTCTCAGATACCATTTTGGGAAGATCTTAGGGTATCAGTCTAAGTTTCTCATTATTGGAATGTGTGGGTCTTATTAAATATGTCTATGCAATTCCAAGCATCACATGGTTTTCCTGAGTTTTAAAAGGTTCATTAATTTTGTGACAGACAACATTACCATGTATAACATATTTATAGAGAGTAAGATGGGACACACATAAGCCTTCTAACCTTGTCAGGCAGCTCCATGTTGTAGGTGCTGCCCAGTATCTAAGGTCTTCTCTTATCTGCACATCCTTTTGCTTATGCAATTACTGTATTTCATTGATATTATTAGGCTTGAAGGTCTTAGAAAGCTTAGAAGTATACATTCACCTCTTTTCACTGCTTTCAAATTCCCTTTCATTCTTCTCATAGCATAAAAACAGTGCCATACTCCCTGGAAACTTGACTGACTTCATTGAACTCTACAAACCAGAATATTATTGACACATAAGCAGATAACAGGATGCGGGCAACTTTTGGCAGCTGACCATTTAGTGACGTAACAAATGTGCTGCTTTCAAGACAGGTGCCATAAACAACCATGTGTGCACGGCCTTTTTATAATCGACAGCACGTTATACAGATAGGATGGTTAAGAGATCTGTTCATATGAAATATATATGCTGTAGGTAGTAAACATAGATTTATTTTCTTAATGGGTTTACTTGCAGAAAGTCATTAACTCTTAATGCACATAGCTGCTCAGGATTGGAAGGTGTACTCATTCAGTAGACTCTGAGTAATCCTGTAGTAAATATCCCTTTGTTCCAGCTATACTGTAATATTTGCTGCTTTAGTTCTCCTAATTAATATTCATACAGTGCTTACTATTATTTTCCCATGAAAGTAATGCATTATTTCATTTTGCCTGCACAGATCTTCGCCATTTGTTACTCTTTTCCCTTTTTGTTTTATGGAGCATCAATACGCTTTGCATGTTCTTGCTCTGAGGTAAAAAAATGTCGTAGTGCAGAATGAAGTCCAAGTGCTTTTCCTCATAAATGAAATCAAAGAAAAATTTTCAGCTCTGTGGTGCTTTTACAAATCAAAGCATAAGTGAAGGATTTAGGATCTAAAAAAAACCAAAACAAACAAACAAACAAACAAAACAACAAAAGAAACCCCAACAAAACAAAACAAAAAAACCCCAAACAACCAAAAAAGCCTACAGAGTGTACTAAGAGTCAGGGATAAAGCCACCTAAAGTAAACAAGGTAATAATAAAAGTTGTGCATGCCCCCAGTCTTTGGCACATTTACTCCCAAGCACTTGGAATACTGTTAGACAGTATCACCTTATGATGGTTTTATAAGAACAAAAGGACACAATCTTCAATACTAGTAGAGTCGTCTAAGCACTTCTGAAATCCAAGTGAGTGGGGATTTAGCCAGTTTAAGAAAGGGCTGTCACAGATAGCACATGGTGGATGTGGCAGAACACAGCCTACAGTCCTTTCTGAGTCCCTTCTGTTTCATAACACTTAAATCTCATGCAAAGAGATATCAGGTTCAAGGAGCTGGAAAAAAACCCTCAAACTGATGTAAGGATATGGCTGGGGAAAATGAGCTCATGAAAGCCAAATCTGACATTATTTTTGGACAGCCTGTTACTCTGGGAATTGTAAAGTAACATTTTTTCCTCTTAGCCTTTAGGCCATCAATTAATGAATTCTTGGATATTGTACTACTTCCATAACATAAAATATATCAAGTGTATCTACTTTTCCATGGTGTTCAATGAGAGAATGATTTTGCTGATCACCTAACTGAACTTTAACTTGAGCAAACTAAACCCTGATTCACAGGCACTGCTAGTGTGAATCTCCTGAAGTACAGACGTGTAAACTCACAGTGCTCCTTAGGTTAAAGTTCACTAAAAATTCAATTTTGAGCTGCTCTTTGATGAACTAGCTTACTAGTTTCATCAGTGAAGCCTTAAACTCCTCTACTCCTCTTCATCTCTATTTCAGCTTGCATATTAATAGACCTTTGGGGCGGTATGCTGTGGAGAGAGTATAAGACTGGTGAGAATACTTTTCCAACATCAAAGCTGGCTAATAGCTCTGAAACACATTCATCTCTTAGGAACAATGGGAGCCTCCGCATATAAATGGAATTCTTGTGACTTGTTAAATCATGGAAACAGAAAACTTTTTTTCCTTTTTTCTTTTTTTTCCCAATTTGTCTTCTTCAAGGATCTACATGTTTTCTTTCTGGTAACTACTGGGGTTTTCTGTTGCTGTAGGTCACTTTTCTTGTGAATAGAAAAGAAACATACCTTACAGAACTCCCAATATTTTGCTGGCATTTCCTAGATCCCACACTGAAATGGAGGGGTGTCACCCGGACAACGGCTAGTCAACAGCAACAACTACAGATCAATATATTTCTTTCATTTATACAAGCAAATATAATATTACAAGATACTGTATGTGGCTTAAGCTGACTCTTCTTTCACATTTTCAGGGCAAAGGCATCCTTGCTATCAGGCATTTATAAATTCAACATGCTTCTCAACTATTTTAATTCTTCTTCTTGCCAAAGAATATAAAACTAAACATAAAGGCATTTTTTTCTTCTCTCTCATTTTAATCAGTATTTCACAATACAGCTTCTAGTCTTGGGTATCCCTCCCAGAGCAGCACTTGAAGGGACAGTAGGCCACCTGCAGCAGAGAATGTTGTTTTTTCCAGCTGGTCCCTAACCTACAATGGCACAAGTTGCAGAACAATGCAGATACAGCAACAGTTACTGGAAAATAGTAAGAGGTGGAGGAGGAAAAACACAAAGGAGCTTGAAAATTGATTACAAAAAACTTTACAAAAATGTACATTACTGAAATCCAAATTTAGCATATCTAAACAGTTTTGGTAAATCATGATTGACCTGTACTGCATTACTATGGAGTTTGGAAAGATATGATTGTATTCTCCATGCATTTTTCATTAATGTTATAAACTATTTTGTTTTACAGAGTTATTTCCTGTCTTCAGGTTTACATAGGGTGTAAGACTATTTCAAGAAACAGTCTAGATTTTTCACTAGGTTTTTTCCAACAGATCAGATTCCTATAAGAAATACCCAGATGGGAGGTTAGCCATCACTTTTGGCCATCAGTCATGCTACTGTCATCAGATCCATGCAGAAAAAGTGGAGAAGGGATTCTGGTGTCCAGAGGAAATAACAAGCAGCTGCTAGAGAACTGAGGGAGGGAAGAAGCTGCTTGGATGTAACACAGCGTAATTGTGTCCTTATGCAACATGTCCAGACCACAACAAAAATGCAATCAGACTAGGGAAAAATGGACTGAGAAAGTCCATTGAGATGATTATCAACAATTACCAGTATCATTGCTGTGCTTGTTGCATTTCCATTTTCTTCAGTGAAAAGATACCATGCTTCTGATGGCTCTTCTATAGCAAGTTGTTTCATTGAGTTCTCTTTCCACCATCATCTGTGAAGATAACAGAGGAAATAAGGACAAAAGAAAGAGAGAAGGTAAAAGACAACAATTCCAGTAAAAATAAGCTGTAAAATAGCATAATGGGTAAAAGGAAAACAAAGCATGCATTTGAGAGCAAAATATTGGAAGGCAGAGAGGGAAGATCACCATAATGTCCCAGGTGTTGAGGTATTTTTCCCTCTACCTTTAAATTGTTTTATCAGTTTGCTTCAATAATCAGAATGAAAACTAGAAAATTGTATGTTTTAAAAATGGACCTGTGCATATTGTCAGATAGGAGCCAGAGGAACATAGGGCAGTGGGATGAAGCAGAAATTTCTTGGTGTTGGTTCCAACTCCATCTCCTATGATCCCATGATAAGGCAGAATGTTATCAGGGACAGACACCTAACTGACAAAAGTAACTGATCGGTTTGAACAAACATGAGAGGCGAGACCATTTTTTAAAGAATTCTTAAGAAAATACGGTGTACAGGATTTATATTGTGACAGAATGATCTAAGTGATTTTGGTTTATGTTTCAGGATTACTATCTTGCTTCATGTGAATTGGACCGCTTGTTTGTGTTGGAGGCTTCCCTTTTAAATAATCCCCTGTGGCTTCTTTTCAGATATAAATAAAGCTGAAAAAAATATGTGAAGTGTGGAAGAAGGAGGAAAAACAACAGATCCAGACTCCCTGGTACCATTCAGTGGCAGCAGATGCCAAACATAACAAATAGGCTTTACAGCAAGCATTACCCACTAGTCACCTTTTTCAAGAAAAATCCAAGGCAAGAAAAAATGATAGTTTAATAATGTGTCTCTTGATAAGCACAGTTCAACAATCCATAAAATGTGGGTATTTTCAATGCAATGAGAGAATTCAGTGCTTGTTCTTGCATTCATAGCTACTCTAAAATGTGCAAGTCTAAAGCTGAGCAAGAGTAATTACTCTGAAGAAGTTGTGTAAGTCTAGAATTAACAGGTGCCACCTTGCAACCTAGAATAAAGAAGGTGACCCCATCTGCTCCCTATTCTGAGACCATATATACATACACCACTCTTGAAAGACAATGTTCAAACTACTCTAAAGTGTCTCATGAGAGCTGGTCCACACATGATAAACTCTGCGTGTATTAGAAAGTTTTCTTATTATCTGCTCAAACTTTCCCAATATGCAAAAAAAAGCCTTTATTCTTGCCACATTATGAGGGAAGTGTGAAATGGTTCGCTTTTCTTTACATCATTCTTCAGAACTTCTCATAGATTAGATTAGTGTTGTGTCTCCCTTTGCTTTCTCCACTTTTTCTCACAGATCATGCTATTTATTCTCTAATCCTTCTTCTTGCTGTCCCTTGAAATGCTTTTAGGCAGTCTACATCTTTTTTACTGTTCTTCATAGGCACAATATTCTTGTTTTGGGGCCTGAGCATTGCGTTAAGTTAAAAAAAAATCTCTCATGCCTTATGTAAAATGCTCCTGTTAATAACCCCATAGTGAAAGTTATCTATTTTGCAGGTCATACCCTCAGGTTTCATTTTTGATTTCATCCACACTCTAAATTTCCTCAAGCAGTTTTTCTTCCTTTGCAGTTAATGCTTGTTTTGTATTTGTGTGTTTCATATTGACTATGACTATGATTTTTTTTTTAATTCTAACAGATAATTCTCAAGTTCTTTAATGTCAGAATTTAATCCTTTTTCAGCCTTTCACTTAACTTATGGAACAAGTACAAATTTATTAAGTCTAAATCTGTTTCATCAACTAAATCAAAATTGAGGGACCAACCCAGAATAGATACTTGTGCTACAAGTTTACAACATCTTCGTATTCTGACTGTGAAGCATTGACTATTCCTTTTGGATATGGCTTGTTGATTCCCTACAATGGTAGATAGATGAGACAACAACTTCCAATCAGTTTCAGAAAGTTTTTCTGGGGAGCAGACATGTCTTCAAAAATGTGTGTTATGGTAATTACTTAAAGCTATCAAGGGAAATTGTTTATCTAAAGAGAAAAACTATTTCAGGATTTAGGTTCAGAAACATCCTGGCTTTGGTTCAGTAGATTAGTATTGCTGAATATTGCAAGTTGTTTCTTAATCTTTTTTAATTAGTATGTTCCTCATCTTCTTGGATAGACAATGTGTGAAGCAGTTTTTACCTCTCTAACTGGTGCACAGGTTTTATTATGCTTTTCTGGAGTACATCTCTGTGACTTCTGTTATCCACTCTGTAAAGAGGCACAAAGGCTCAAATCACATTATCTTCACAGTAAGTTTTGATGCACATGGTTCTCTGCCACTATAGCTACTTGACCAATGTAGAGAAATAGTAGTCCCTGGAGAGCCAAGTTTTGAATTTGCCACCAGAGGGAGTCTAGCTAGCTCCAAATGTAACACAAAATAACCTGTGAGCTCACAAAAAAAAAAAAAGACAATATCAGACCATAAATTTTAGAAGAAAGTCCAAGAATACATAGTATGAGGGCATGAATGGCAGTCTTGAGGTATGTCCTGCATATAAACTCTGTTACCAAGTGTAGTTTAAGCACCCCTGTTAGAAAAGAATGTCAAAGTTTTTAGATTACTGAATTAATAAAGTACCATGATGCTTATGCCAGATAATGCTTATGATGCTTATGCATGATGCTTATGTCTGATAAAAAAAGGAAATCCAATGCATGGAAGTCTTTGACTGAGACCAATGAATTTTTCCAGAAGTAACATGCTCACCGAAAATAATAGGTTTCTTGTTAATATACCTACTGAACAAAAATAAATATATTCTTGTCAATAGCTTAGAGCTGTTATAAGAGAACAAAAAACTCACTAGTCTAAAACAAGATTTTCTTCATTTTTTTTGTACTCTGGTTAAAAAATAGTGTAGGAATTTCCTAGTGTTGATTGTTTATGCTCATGTTCTTTTAAGAGAAGTGTTTTCAGAATAACTTTTGTTCTCTAAACCAGAAAATCCACAGTGCATTTCCATCATACTGAAGTCATAATAACAAATCCACTAATATTTTCCATTTGATTTTATTTGGATATTCTAACACTTGGATCTAATAAGCACTACAATGTCAGCATTTAAGTATTCCATCTATCAAAACTTCAGAGAAGACTTTAATTTCCTCTGTTTTATAAGGCCTTAGTAAAAATATATAAGCCCTTAAAAAGAAAAAAAAATAATTGAAGAAATTTATCCCATGTAATATTCATTAGGTTGCACTAATAATGACCTTAACCCAGCATGCATAAGTTGTTCAGATCATATTGAAATATATATTAAATATGTTTTAATTCTGCTTTGAATCCCACATTGTACATGCAAAAACTAACCAAATGGCCATATTTTTATACATGTGGCTATGTTCTCATTGCAGCTTTCAAGGAACCTCCAGAATGCTCCAGTTGTATCCTCAGTATGCCACAAGTACAGGGGAGAGAATACATAGCATCTCAAGATGTGCTAGCTTCCCTCTGTCCCCATCCACTCCTCTGTGCCCAGGGCAGGGATTAAGAGCCACTGCTACAACATTTCCTGGAGCCTGGAGAGGGAAGAGTGTTGAGTAGGGGCAGGATCCAGTTCTTTGAGAGACACTCAGTCTTACTCATCCTTCCACCATGACCAGAGAGTTGATGCCTGAACCTGGCAACCTGTATCAGCCAGCACCTGTTTTCATAGGTTTTTGCTGCCTAAACACCTGTGCAAAAGGATTGGTGCCAGTACTGCTCTTGCATTTCTCTTAATCCTTCCAGACAACATCATTCCTACAGACAATATTGCTCCTGGGACAAACTGTTACACCAGCAGTCTGCTCCACAAGAAGTATGTGCCAGCATAACTTTTTCAGCCCTTCCTTGATGAATAGGTACATAGAAGTCACCCTTGGCACATGGACTGTCTGGGTGACAGTAGATGCTGAGGCACATGCCACGATCACTAAATGAACTAATAGCACCTACCAGAAGTAAAGTCCTGATAATAAGCTGCCAGGGACAACAGTGATGGTGTGGACCACACAGACTGTCCTGAAGTCTGTTTCTGGATGACACACTCATAGGCACCAGCATCCTCTTCTGTGGGGGCAGACCATGTCCTGTTCTTGCATGGGCTATGCTTCATCCTTTTCTGCTCCATGTAACCCACCCTTCCCTGTCTTCTGGGAAGGGAATGGAACAACTCTTCTTCTCCAGACAGCATAGAGAAGGCAGCTGCTTAGTCTGGTTGTCACTCCTACTGCACTGAGAACCCCGAGTGAACTTTTTAGCTCAACGGAGGCAGGCATTTTCCCAGCAAGTGCCTGTTGCTAGCACAGCAGTACACATTTTTATCAAGTCTCTGGAATGTTTACATAGGAGTCAAAGAATAACTAAAGCTCAATCCACACAGGTGTGCATGTTCAACCCTTTTGAACTCACTAGAAAACAGGTACTTGAAGAATCTTGGGGATGTGAAGTAAATATTTAGGTAACGTAAAGCATAAAACTGTATGCATTGCCTTTCTATCTATGCTGCTGACAAAACTTAGCCAAATGTAGGAGAAGAGGAATAGCTACAACAAAGTCAAAACTGTGGTCTTATCACAATCACTTAAAAAATAATCCTAATTTTAGTGCTCAACCAGATTCATTTAACTTTTAAAGATCAAAAAGTACTGTAACTGAATAATAGTTCAATCACTCAGTATGACACAATAAATATTCTCTAAATATGAATCTTAATTTTTAACTATTGCTCCAAAACCATCATGTTTTCTCAACCACTTCTCACATGTGCTATTCATTACTTATTTTTCATGCAAGAACTATTTAGTATTTTTAGTCCTCTGTCTCTGTCACCAAGTACAAGTGGTATTTGTTTATAGACCACCTGGGACAAAATCATCCAGGCTGATCAGGGTATAAACCCAGCTGGATTCTGCCTAGGCTGGTAAAACCACTTCTGACACTGTATCTCAGCTGGATGGATGGATGGAAGATCAGCACAGCAATAACCCCCCATAAGACAGGGCAACAAATATCAGAGCACATTCACATCCTCTGCTAACACAGAGGGAACTGGGCCAGACCTTTGGGCTGAGCCAAGTGACACATATACACAGTACAGGTATGGTTCCCAACCTATGTGTTGAATGGCTTGATTCCCAGCACATTGATCTTACTGGTTTGGCCATTCTCCCAATGTCTTCCAAGAGCAATCACCCCCACTGGCACAACAGGCAGGTCCACTGAGTGGGCAGTGACAGCTCCTGGGTGAGTAGCTAGGAAAACAGCTTTGAAACACCACAAATCTTGACATCTCTTGAAAACAAATGCTTCAAAACATCATATGTTTTGTAGAAACCTAATTGGTCTATGAAGAGGAAGACTGGTGTGTTTGTTGGAGGAAAGCATTCAAAACAGTTCCAGGAGTTCAAATATATTGAAATAATTAAATCCATGTACTGCTTGTATTTGTTGTTCTTGATAAATCAATATGTCAGTTGTTTCTGATCTATATTCCTAGCATCAGGCAGGAAGCAGTAGGCTGCTCTTGCTTCCTCCATTTTAATCTCTAGAACTGCAAGCAAAAAAGCAGAACTGTGATATCAGTCCACTATTCTTATATTAATGTGCTAGTATACTAGCAACCACAGAAAGAGAACTTAATGATTTCCAGGGACAAAATATTTTTTGTTAAAGCTAAATATTTATATTTCTTTCAAATATTTATATGTTTCTCTTTCGACTGCTATATGTGTATATATAATATACACAGTGATATATATATATATACACTGATAGACATAATTATATTCTATATACAGAGAGAGTATATATATATATACATACAGAATGCATATATCTAGAGAGTGTATATATATACACTATAGAGAATATATATAGTGACTATCTGCCACATATATAGACTATACAACTACATAAAAATACTATACCTATATGCAGCGATATGTATTTACCTCTCCACCCTTTCACTCTCTATGTATTGTTTTACAGTGGCTTTTTTCCATGAGGATATACATATTTTGTAACAGATTGACGATCAAAGTTCAAAGCTAAAAAAGTTAAAATGTAGCTTGTGTCAAAGCAGATATGTACCTGAGTTGTCAAAGGTAAGGGCCAAAGGTAAGGTAAGACTTTCTATAAGTTTCCTGTACAGTCAATAGAAAGAGGTACAAGCAATAAGTGAGGGTGATCTAGACTAAATTGTAATTCCTCTTTGAAAATATGTATCTCCTGCCAACTAAATGGGCAACATGAAAATGCTTACAGTACAAAAAATTCAATATCATCCATATAATAAAGTAAGAGAAAGTTCTTTACAATTTGTTTTTATCTAAAGGGGAAAACTTGTCTAGGATATGATTCCCTCCTCACTATGGTGCTCAATTTTTAAAAGAGGACTGGTTACATATGTGAAGTTAAAACAACACCACCATGTGCTACTCTGGAATGCTCATGCTGAATTTTATTAGTATCACTTTCAGTTTATACAAAATTGTTCTTGAGCAGACTCAGTGATTTCATTAATTAACTTGATGGCAGAATCATACTTATAACCTATAGTATGGAAATGAGATGCTTGGTGACCTGTTTTTTGATCTACATAACACTAGGTTAATCAAAGCAAAGAAAATATTTTGTAGGATATAACATATACTAGATAAATAGATTAGTAGAAGACTGCATGCACTTTTCTGTAGCTAAATTTGTAGTTTATGCAGATCAAACATTTTAAAAATCCTTCCTAAGACATCAATTGAGTTTTGATGGTTTGTTACTGAAGTTCCCATCTCTTTATCAATGGATTCCTCAGTATTTAATGACTTCATCTTCCTCTAAGGATTTCACTGAGCTCTTGAAGCTGTTTTCTTAAGAACAAATTTGAAAACGCGCTTATTAATATATTTAGACAGTATGTTGATTGCTTTTTCAAGATTCTTGAGAGGCTGATCTTTTTTTCTTACTCTGTGTTTAGCCTCTGTTACCGCTTGAAGCACAAACTTGAAGGAAATAGGTTTTTCCAAGCCCAGATTTATGCCTCCATAGGATAAAATTAGGCAGAGCGTAGTGAAATAAAATTTGTCACAGAATAACTATGCTGTAAAGCCAGATTTTTGCTTAACATGTTTGCAAATATCTTAAAGAAAAACAAATATATGTATTAGATACACAAATATATATATTAGATACTGTATCAGCTCTAGTGGAAACCATGCCAAACTCTCTCCTGCTGCTGTTCAGTGGATGCTTGCAGGTTTTCCTGTTACTTACTGGGAAAGCCATAATCAACATTAAATTGATAAACTAATTGTTATAACAACCAGAGACAGTGTTATTTGGTGGAAATCAATTATGTTAGAAGTTTCTCATTTTTCCTACTTATCTTTTGCCTGGTCTGGCTGTAATGTAGACAGATGCCCCAAGTCAGTTTACAGCAAAATTGTAAATGATGCAAATTACAGCTGCATTTGGGTGGTGAAACTTTGAAATAAAGAAAATTCTGGTTCATGCATAAGCACTATACAATTTTCAATGAAAAATTGCTTTCACATGCCCTTATCTTTTATGTTTGCAGAGTGGGAAAAAAAAATCTCTGTGTTTTGGAGATTATACTCTGAAAAAAATGACTGGAGACATTTTGAAACATTTTTTTCTAGTGCTTAGCTCTCTAAATCCATGCAAATACAAACATTTTGAGAGATATTTTTGAGTGTGTTTTTTGTTTTCCTTAGTTTTGGGCCTCTGGTTTCTTTTAAGCAGCACCAGACATATACCAGAGTGTCTGGAGGGGAGGGAAGAAATTTTTTCTCAGGCTAATTTTGGACTGAGTATTATTGATAGTATTTTATCTCAGGTTAATTCTACAGACACTTTATAATTTTTATTATGATAAATACCATAATCAGCCAGAAAGATGTATTTAAGATTAAGGCTCATTAACTTAGTCAGTTTATAATTTAGGATATATGCATATGTTTTGTTGACTGAGATTTTCTCACCGAATCCCAGCTGTTCTAAAGTCAATCATCTACCTATGCATAAGCATCATCCCTTAGTAATGGAAATAGGCACTCATCAACCAAACCATCCTAGCATAAGAGTTAAAGACAGATAGACTGCATGAGAAATTATCCTTTTCTTTGACTGTCTCTTCCAGCAGCTTACAAACTAAGCTGAAGGAGCTTTAATTAATTTGCTGCCTTTTAGCCAGCTACAGTTAGGAGGTGCAAATTGTACCCAAAATATATATGAAAATGCTAAGGAAGAACAGAACTGCAGGGTTTTGGAACAATAAGTTGGACATGCATGTTCTTAAAATTCCAACAGGGTTTTCAGAGAGCAGATTTCTATTCTCTTATTTGCTGATTTAAAATCTACTTGAATTACTTCAAATCAACTGCACTCAGCAGGTTGAGAGGGGCAAACTATTTAAAGCACTGAACATGAAATAAGAACAGATGCAATACCTCCCTACTTTTGCACATACATAATTGCAGTGGAAGAACAGCTGAAAGCCAAAAAGCTGAGAGACCCTTTGGAGCTCTTTGGAGACCCTCATGGCAACTCCCTAGCAATGGCTTCAAAGTCATGAGGACATACAAAATACACTGTCTGCAGGGTCTGGACTATAAATAACAAATATTGCTCCTTATCTGACACAAAGAACTAGTTGCAATGTCTCCTTTTCCTTTTATATACATTTTATATATTAATGAATTAACCAGCACCATAGTTTAATGTTTTAAAAGTGCAAATTTTTTAGAGAAGAATTGTGATTGGTAAAACATGCTCTTGTTCCTATCATAACAACTGAAAGCTCTGAGATACCTGGTGTTAAAACAAGGTCTCCTTTACTAGGGTCCCACAGCATAGGGGTAGGCTGGTGTATTTGATTGTCACAGCCTCTGCTTTTTGCCAAGCAAGGAAGGAAATAAGCTTCCTTCCCACAGGCTTGAGACTTGCGAGAACAATGCGGTTCTCCCAAGGTTTATGGAGGTGAACTGGAGAGGCTATTACACCATTTTTTGGTGCATGCCACTTCCATTTTCTTCCATGCTGTCACCTTCTTTACCTCCAGGCTCTTGCCATGATTCTCCATAGAAGAAAAAAACAAGCGAAAAACTGCTTTATTCACATTCTCTGCTGCTCTGTCCTCAAACCTTCTAAACCAAGATTAGCTCAAGAATTGTAACTCTTTGAAAGAGAAAGAAAATATAAACTTTCTTCACCTACCAAGTGTTAACATAAAACTATTTCAAGCTCTTGTCTTACTAAGTTCTACACTAGATGGAGATAGTACTGTTGGCTGATTGACATACACTGAGATGTAGCTCGGGTTACAGGAACATTTTAACAAAGTGCATGCTTTAAGCTGATGTGAGGGGTTTTTTTAAATCTTCTACAAATGGACACGTGGAAATTAATTTTTTCTTTGGTTGGGATTTTTTTTATTGGTGGCAGTTTGGTTTGTATTTTTTGTGTCTTTTGGGGTTTGTTTTTCTTTTGTATGAGTTTTTTTTGTTTTGGATTGCTTTGGTTTTGTTTGGTTGGGTTTTTTATTTGTTTGGGTTTATTTTTTTTTTCTTGAAACTGTTTTCATTATGGGTCTGACCCTAATGTTCTCACTAGGTTAAATTTTCCCTGGACAAATAAGATAAAATTGAATGGCAATGTTACATTCATCACCAGTGAATCAGTGACGGTAAGAGTTAGGAGGCATTGAGCAGTTCCTAATACAATACCAGAAACTAGCTGCAGTAAAAGAACATCACATGGAACCCTGTATCCCATATGAGGAAAAGAAAATGATCCACAGTTGAAGAAACTTGGAGTCCATTAAAGAAAAATGGGTTAATACCTACATGAAACCTTTTCCCTAACCAGAGGGATTTTCAATTCTTTACGTGCCACACAGGGATAGCACCAGCTGATACTCTGTACTGACTTGCCTCTGACACTTTACTAAAGGTCCAGCCTCTTTCCCCACTGTATTTTCTTGTGTCATCCAGTTTGGACAAAAGAATTAAGACAACTCAAAGCATCAATATAAACAGCTCTAAAAAAAGAAGTCAAAGAATATTAACTGAAATAAATTAATTAAAATAACAGACAGCATTTAAGATTGCATATGAATCTTCAAGCAGATTGGTGGCTTCTAATGTTCTTACCCCTAGCTGAAAATCCTAGCAAGTTAGAGAATAGTAAAATGTGGATTTTGGCTTTAGTGATTTGACATCAAAAAACTTGTAACTATTTGTCTCTCATAAAATGAGTTAAAATTGACTAACAAACACTGCAAATGTTCATACCTTACATGGCACAAACTGCACACCATACATGATCTTGTTAACGTTCTCTGAAAACAGGAAAACAGGTCAAGACAACTTTGTATTTATAGAAATGTATGAAATTGACTTAGTCATGGACCATGGTCTTGCAATTATATGACCCAAAAGTTTTACTGAGCTGAAGATGAATAAATAATTACTTGGCATTTAGGAACCCTTAGCTCCCTTTAATATAATTAAGACTATGCTGCTCTCTGTGGACTTAAGCAGACTGTTGATAAAGGGTTAGCTCCAGGCAACTGCATATGGTATTCTTTCCAAGTATTGTCTCATCTCAATCCATTCTGAGGCTTTTTAGACATGTACCTTCTACTTTGGCAAGGGATGTCTCAGGTCTACTCCCTGCTAACAGTATCTTTATATTTGTTGCAGCATGACCCCTGTATTGGGATACAAGTCATAAGATTTGAGAGGCAGCTGTCAGAAAGCAAGTGACTGAAGCCAAAAGTAAATCAGGATATCACAGAGGTTTCTGTGTCTCTCATCGAGTTTCAATGGCCTGGTTTAGATTTAAAGTTAGCAGCAAAAAATAAACCCAAAACTTTGCTGGAAGGCATTCTCTCTTGTAAGGCATAAATAGTGGAGGACAATCTGAATAGCAGACAAATGTATGCCACAGTAACCAATGTTTCTTGCTTAGTTATCACCTGCCATTAGTGCTTATTAAGAGTAGGAAAAACCTACTACTCTTCTACATCATCTTACTATTGCAACAGGATAAACATAGCCAGCTAATGTAATAGAGCTTTATATTTAACTGTACTGCAACATTAGATCAACTAGGTAACAGAAATTCCCATTCTGTTATTTGATAGAGGGTAGTACCCATCTGTACTCCAAAGGCAAGTGAAACATCTGACTAATAAAAGAACTGGTCTCTTTTACATTTATAAAAATTATTTTTCTGTAATAAATGAAAACACTGACCACTCACTGGTGAACAAAGGTGTCAAAACAAATTATTTTTTAATAAAATATGCCATGAAATACCCAATGGAAATATGGCACATATTTCACAGGAGAATAGCCATAATGATCTGAAGTATAATGTTCATTTGACTGACTGAATGAATGGGCAAATGAATCAAATGCACAGATTTTGTAAAGTTTTCTTAGAAAGGCTGACTCACTGCAAGGCTTTACTGCTGCGTGCAAATGTAGTCACTACAAAATAGCACTACATTCCTTTTTTAATATTTTATAGATTGGAAAAATAAAATCTAAAAAATGCATCTTTTCCAATTCTTAGCTCTCTGGTGGTTGTTGTTTCCCCACTGTACTTAGTCATTTTCTTGCAATATCTCCTAGTGAGGAAATACTCCTTCAGTATTTCTTGAACATTTCTATTTTATGACATTTTCACAAAAAAGTTAATGAAACATTATATGTTAATCTATTACAGAGCAGGCACAAAACTGATTAGAAAACAAAGTCAGAAGCTATTTTTCATGATTACCATTATTATGAAAGGATGAGTTGAATGAAAGATGACAGTGGTTTACCATGGGCCTGATATGATTTAATATTCTCATCAGTGATAGAACAGGGAGAATGCCTACTGTATTTGCAAGTGATACCAAACAGCTGTGGCATAGCAAGAGAACTCAAAATGGTCAAAACAGATTGAAGTAAACGTCAGTACAAAGAAATACAAAACTCAATAGGGAATGGGGGATTTAATCCAAAGTCTGACTCAAGTACTTTGCAGATCCAAAGTAAGGCCAGTACCAGCTCTGAATATGAACACAAACTGAGCAAGCCGAGTATCATACTACTACAAAGTCATCATTCCTATGAGAATGTTTAACTGGCAGTGATGGAGTGTGAGGTTAGGCATGAGGAATATCTTTTCTGATCCTAAAACCCAAGGCATTAAAGCAGCTTGCTTGCAGAAGTTTTGGGGTCTTTGTCACTGGAGCTGTTGAAGGGAAGGTTTGACAAACATTTTCCAGCAAATTGACTAGATAATCTCCTGTGGTTCCCTGCAGATCCAAACCACAGGGGCTGACCTTGGCTTGTATAGTTCACTGTCACTCCCTCTTCCAGAATAGTTTCTTCTAAGTCATAGATTTCTTTCAGCTTCATTGATATTTCACTTATTAAAATAACACCATGTTACAGTGGCTACTATACCAGTGCAATACTAAAATAGACTGACACATATGAGAAATTATGAAAATCTGTCAGATTATAAACCTTGATGCACAATGCTTAGAACATTGTCATCTTTATTTTGGATCTAATTTAATAGTTTTTGACAGATAGACAAAAGCAAGGTAAAAAAATGGTGCACTGCCTAAGCCCAAATAAATTCTTGTAACTATTTCAATGCTTCAGCACCTCTGTGACCTGAACCAGAGAAATGACATGGAGTCCTAATACTATTCTACTGTTTCTTTTAAAAGCCATTTAAAATTTACAAGATTATACTCTTGAGTGAAACCGGATTCTACATGAACAAAGGAAGCTTTGTACAGTGCAACAATTCCCAAGGGGACTTATGTAGAATGTATTTTTGATTTCCATATTCCTCTGAAAGGCTGGACTGCCAAGGCTTGCAGAGCCCACAGGTGGCTGTGGGCAGAAGCAGAAGTATGGTGAAAGCTATGTGAGGCAGATGCATTGACTTAGAGGAACTAGTGGCTGATGGGCCAAAACCAGAAATTGTCTTTTTTGGAGAGTCCTCAGTGACTCCTAAGGTTAATCAAGAAAGTGTGGGACCTGACAAGGGTTGATAAAGGGAAAGAGAAGGACAGAATAGAGAAGGAAAGAAATACTAAGCCACTCCTAAAAATGTTGTGGGTGGGGGGTAAGGCCAATACTGGGATACTGGGGAATGCTGCCTCAAGAAAGAGACTATTGAAATTTTAAGTATTCTAGAAAACAACACAGAATCTAGTTGCCTCAGTTAGGGCATCCAAATTAATAAACACGTTCAGTTTTAATTTTTCTGTCTCTGCTCACTGCCTGTATAATGGGCATCATACTCCCACACAAATCCTCTGAAGACAAAATTCATCAGCCTGTGAAACACTTTGACTTGGTAGTGACAAACCTCAGAGAAATGCTTGTGAGGAAAGAAATCTTTTTGTCTTCAGAGTAGGGTTGCAACTGCGCATAATAAATGAAATAAGGAGCTGTTATGAAACAAGAAAAAACAGTGTAACTGTGCAGTCAGTGCTCCTTAGGAAGATGGCTCATATAGAAACATTTTCATGGAACCAAGTCAATCAGATGCGTGACATATACACAAGTTTTACATGCAAACTTACCCTTGAAATTTCTACTTCTACTATTCACTTAATTCAGATTCAACTCTCACAGCATTTCAGAAGTGGATTTATTTGCTTCAGATAAAGGTGTGGTTGCTGTTGCCATTAGAACACATCAGTAGTTTCCTGCTCTCTGTCCTAGTTTCTGACTCAGAAGCATGAGGTAGACAGCTCTCATGTATTTGTTGAATGACATACATGTTAATACCCATGTTGTCTTTAAACTGGGGTTTTATTTTTTTCAGTAACACATCACAATCTCTTATGTGATTGGCTTTTTGCAATCACCCAATATTTTCCTGCAGTATTAATAGCTTTCCAATCTACTTCCTTGATTGCTTTTCTCTAATTTGGATTATTTTTCCACAAAGATTTACCAATCCAGTTTTTCAAACCTAAATCTTAATTAGTTACGAATTCAGCTTCTATAGTTATCCTTGCATTATCCCTTGACTACTCTGACACACACACCGCCCCCAAAAAAATAAATATAGTAGATTCCTATGGCCATAGATCTCTGTAGTCTTACCTATAACTACAATATTACTTTGAATCAAAGAAGCTAAACTTCTTACATACATTTCTTAATGAGTGATAAAACCCAAACAACCAAACGAAAAAACCCACAAACAAACCCATAGGTGACCTCTTGTTGGTGCTTCATTTTAGTCTACTTCTGTTGCATATTCAGTTGGTGCAGACATGACTACTTCAAGGTATGAGAGAGCTGATTTTAGCCTAGTCACATGACTGTAAAGACAGAGGTATGAATCTTGATGAAGTCAGAAAACTAGTCTGTCTAGTGGAAAACTATTAAACAACTAAGTACTATGCTAGATTAATACACTTGCCAGAAATGTATATTAAAAAATACATATCATATGATTTTTCTAATCACAGAAAATTAAATTGAGGTCATATATCTTAGAGTATAATGTCAGAGGACACTGAATTATTGTTGAGGTGATTCAGTCCTAATATCTGGACAAAGCACTCACATGCCAGTTATTTCAAAAGCTTTCAGGAACAACATAGCAAAACAGGAATACTACCAGAAATTGGAAAGGCCATAAGAATATAAAGATAGTGCCACCCACAAAAATGGATTGCCAGAGAACTACACATATGGATAGAAAGTGCCTGCATATTTTGAATAGATTGTTTTAGTTTCTTACTCTGAATTTTTAAACCTTAAAAAACCTCTAAGTCTCATATAGAAATATATTGAAAGCATTAGGCTGAGTTTAGGAACAGAGTGAAAATATAAATAGAGTATATTTCATCTCACAGTCATGGCCACCAAGGTATGCAGCACTGCTATCTTGTTTTGTTCAGAAAAATGGAAAATGGAAATGGAAAATGTCCTGTTCCCCTGAAACCTAAAAATGCTATCTAACTTGGTCAAAGTCAAGCAAGTTACTACAGCTTTTAGTAACAGTAATATTGTAGCTGTGTTGATCACAAAATGCATCTTCTACTAAAGTAGCAGATAACTTTTTCTGAGGAGGAAAATGGGCAAACTCAGCAGTTCCTTTTCCATCTACTTCTACATATCTAAGAAGATATTTTTTGTTTGGTTGGGTTTTTGGAGTGGGGCTTGTTTTTTTGTTGTTATCTGGGGTTTTTTTGTTTGGTTTTGTGTTTTGGTTTTCTTTTAAATTCTTATTCATATATCTCCTCTATTTAGAAACTTCTTTGTTATTTGCAATCAGAAACTTTGAGTTCCTGAGCCTCAACACTAGCTTAGCTCTCCTGGCAGATTTACCAGGTTTTACTCAAAGCACTGAGGAATGAAATGTCTTCAGATATTGACTGAAATGAGGGACATTCTCTCCTAATTCAGCACTCCACATCTCTCAGGTGAGAGCTCTCCACAGTTTCTGACATCTTGATCTTAGGCAATACAGGTAAAATTGTGCATTGCACTCTATGTGCTTTCAACATAAGGTGTGTTTTTGTTTACATATTTACAACTTTCTGGAAATAAGTATGACCAGTGACGAGTGGTGTCCCTCAAAGAGGGCTGATAATGTTCAGCATCTATGTTGGTGACATGGACAGAGGGATTGAGGGCACCCTTACCAAGCTCACTGATGACACCAAGGTCAGGTGCAGTCAACACGATGGAGAGAAGGGTTGCCATCCCAAGGGACCTGGACAGGCTTGAGAGGTGGGTTAATGCAAACTTCATGAAGTTCAACAAAGCAAAGTGCACAGTCCTACACCTGGGTTTGGGTAATCCCAGACACACCTACAGGTTGTTTGGAGAAGTAATTGAAAGCAGCCCTGTGAAAGACCTGGGGGTGATGGTTGATGGAAAACTCAACTTGCCCTGGCAGTGTGTGCTCACCGCCCAGAAAGCCAGTTGTACCCTGGGCTGCACCAAAAGGAGTGTGGCCAGCAAGTGTAAGGAGATGATTCTGCCCCTCTACTCTGCTCTTGTGAGACCCAGCCTGGGGTACTGCATCCAGTTCTGGTGCCTCCAACATAAGGACATGGAATTGTTGGACCAAGTTCAGAGGAGGCCACAAAGTTGATAAGGGGACTGGAGCATGTCCCCTATGAAGACAAGCCGAGAGAGTTCGGGCTGTTCAGCCCAAAGACAAGAATTTTGTGTGGAGACCTCATAGCAACCTTCTAGTATCTGAAGGGACCTACAGGGAAGCCAGAGAGGGACTCTTCTTGAGGAACTGTAGGGATAGGACAAGGAATAATGGGTACAAACTGAAAGAGGGGAACTTTAGATTAGACATTAGGAAGAAATTTACTGTGAGGGTGGCAAAGCACTGGAACAGGTTGCCCAGGAGGTTGTGGATGCCCCAACCCCAGCAGTGTTCAAGGCCAGGTTGGATAAAGCCTTGAGTGACCTGGTGTGGTGGGACGTGTCCCTGCCTGTGGGACCAGGTGATTTTAAGATCCTTCCAATCCCTTAACCTTCTATGATTCTATGAACTATTTTATGGCAGCAGCAGTGGCAGGAGAGGAAAATGCGGATGGAAAAGGGGATGGACATGGAAATTGGGGTGGGGAAGGAAAAGAGGAAGGGGAAGAAGAGGGAGCAGGGGCAAGGGATGGTGCAGGAGACGGGAAAGGGGACAGGGAGGAGGCAGAGGAAAGGGGGGCTCAGGGCAGGGGAAAGGGGCAGTGAAAGGGACAGTGAAGGGGCAGGGGCAGTGTAAGGAGCAGTGTGCTGCGAACCAAAGGCAGAGTGAG
>WBMV01009416.1:244382-263114 GCA_013396655.1 Campylorhamphus procurvoides
TCCCCTCCCGTCCCCTCCTGTCCCGTCCCTCTCAGGCCGCCGGCACCTCGCCCAGCCCGGGCCCCCCGCCCCAGCCCGGCCTCCATTCGCGGCCCCCCTGCCCCGGCGCGACCCTCACGGCCCGGCGCTCCCTCGGGCTTCTCCTGACACGGGAACCCCGCAGCGTCTGTCTCCGAGCGCCGCTGTCCCCGGCCCCCTCTTAACCCCTTCTTGTGCTGCCGGGGCAATAAATATACCCTCCTTTCCTCTTCCCAGTTTCGCTGTGTGTGTGTGTGTCCGTCCTCTCTCTCCCGCCTTAGACTTTGAGGGGACTAGTAACAACCCATTTTCTTTGTCTGGCTTCTTTCCGAGGCTTCACCCTCTTTTAGTTTGCGAAAATTTGCAGAAACTTATTTCCCTCCGAGGCTTTTTCCACGGGAATCTCCGCAGTTCTGGGCTGCGGCGGCTGCTGAGACCTGCTGGGAGAGGAGCAAGAGGAGACATGAGAAATGCTTATGTGTTCATGGGTTATGGTGGGAGCCTGCCTTGGCGAGTTGTTCTCGTCACGTTTCGTGTGTGTCTTTTGCCAGTATCTTCTGGGAGAACTTTGGTTCTTTCTGTACACAGTCGCCCATTTAAAGAAAAAAAATTTCTGTTCCTTCTCCTGAAGAGTTTTCTGTCCCTGACCTTTACAGTAATAGGATCAGTACGTGTTTCCTTGTGTTTACTCTAGCTGTTGCCTGTCCTTAACAAAAAAAAAAAAAGGTCAGAGGCTTTTAAATGTATTTTAAAGTCATTTGGCTTCTTTCAAGCCACTTCTTTTTTTCTTTCTTTTTATAGATGCATAATCAGTGCATTAATGGAAAAAGATCTGTGGAAAAATGCTGTGAAGGAATAGGAAATGATGTGAACCTGCAGTTGCAAGAGTAGACTTCTGTGCATCTTTGTGTGACAAAGTGTGTATTGCTGGAGTCTCGTTCTTGCACTGAGAAAGTGTCCAGTGTAATATAAACAATAACTTCATTGATGTGGTGTAGAATTAAGGTGAAGCAGATAAGATAGATCTAGTGTCTAAATCACAGTAACAATGAGAAGTCCTCATCCTAATGACTAAAAAGTTGCTGAAAACTCCTCAAACTGTAAAAACTAGCAAAGAAACATGCTTTGTATCAGTTATTTTGGCTGACAGTTCAGTTCCTCTGTGCTGCTGTGTTTGTGTACACAGTCTTTTTGGAAGACAGTCTCTAAGTAGAAAGAGGAAGCCTCTTTGCTTAAGCAGAAACTTTTAAAAGCTGTGTCAGTAAAGCTTTTTTTGACATCTACTCAGCTACAGCATTTGCAGAAGTGCCTTAATCTTGTGATTTTCTGTCAGATTTGCAAGGAAGAGATCATGAAAATTGTCGTTGGACCTCTCACTAGCTTGAATGTGGATTGATTAATTCAGCGTATAAGGTAGCGTAGTCTGGAGAAGAATGATTGTTGGCCCAGTTAAACTACTGTCTGGAGTCTTACTTTAATCTGGTAAATATTCATAAAATCGCTGATCATAAATGGCAATGGGAGCTCTATAGTAACAAGAAAGTCACACTTTTCGTAGTTGACCGTGTATTTGCTTGCTGATACCAGAGGTGAGAGTGTGGCAAGAGACAGTAAGGTCCAAAGCCAACATAACATGAAGGCTGTGGTACTTTGAAAGGGTTCCAAACTGGTTTACCTTGAAGCTGCCCATTTGCTTTTAGTGTGATTTTTCTGTAATGGAAAAATACACGGAGGAACTTGAAAATAATCAGTAAGCAGTAGATGTCGTAACCTATCAAGAACTGTCATTTAGGGCAGGCTGTGTAATAATCTTATTGCCAGTTATTGGTGTATGTCAAAGATCTGCAATATGCATTTGGTTTTTGCACAGGAGGCAAAACACTAGATAGCCACAGAAGTCCAGGTGGCTTTGATGTTATCCATTCAATTCTACAGTGGCAATTATTGAGGGACCAGTAAAGACTCAACTGGAATATCTGAGAGGAACATATTAAATCCTTCAATACAGTTCTGTACCTTTTCAAAAAGCTAAGTTTGTATCCAGCATTAATTGGTGTAATTCTACTGGAACTATGTGTCTTGTTGCTTGATCTTAAATGCAGGCTGCAGTGGAAGCACACAGGCGTTTGTTCTGGTGTGGCTGCTTGTGTCCTCTGATGTTCTGCTGCAAATGATATTTTTCTGGTATCATGTCTGTTCTCTCCACCCATTCTGTGAGTTGTGAGCTCCTGTAACCCTGTTTCAGACAATGAGGTGTGTTAACCTGAACAGCTGTAATAATATGATGGCCACCTTTTGTCACGTACTGTGTTTTGACTGAAAGAAGCTAGGAGGGATTCAGACAAGTAGTTGAACTAGTTTGGGGGGGACCCTACTGTTAAGAGAAGGGAGAATGTCCAATCATCTCAAGCTATAATTTCAGTCAACAGAAAATATGAGAACTTGTTCTTGTTTCTTCATGAGTCAGACTACAGCATAGTTAGTTATTGCCTCCAAACATAATGAACAATAAAAGAAATTTGAGCTTGTTATTGCCATTGTAAATTGGAATGGATCCATAAGTCTCTCATCAGAAACTAGTTTTCAAGAAAACAAGGCAGAATCCTGACTGTCCTGCACCCCTGAATGTCCTGGCCATTGTGTATCTTGCTTATTGTTTGCTTCACATAACTTTCAGCTCAGGAGTCATTCAGAAATGTCACAGACATATGCATTTCAGGAAAGTAACGTGTCTGTGACATTTTGTGAATCTTTGGCATCAAGTAAGTTTAAAATTTCTAAACAGCTATGCTGTTTGTCTGTATCTGGGCCATGAGGTTTTATGTTAGTTGCATCTTCCATTTCTTGTCTGATATGCAGATTTTTACTGCGCTAACTGCTAACTCCTTTGACAGCCATTTTAATCAACCATTTTAGCAGTACTTGATGGAGATAAAAAAGCAAAGTTGGGGTCCTGTCTTTCAGCTTGCATACATAGAAAACTGTAACTGGAATAGCTTAAAATGCTAGTAGTTTGCATGCTGGGTGCTCTTTTGGGTTTTGAGAAGCTGAATAGCACTTCCTGACCCACTAGCTGTGCAAAATTATCAGGTTATTAGGAACTATTGACTCTAGTTTCTGATACATTCAGGGCTGTGTGTGTTTTGAGGAGAAGAAACTGAACTTCACTGCAAAACTCTTAAAAACAAGTAGTGTTCAGACCATGAATAAGTTTTAATGAGTTTCTACATGTTGCCTTTTTCCATATAAAGTCCCAACTGTTTGTGAAGATATTTAGCCTCATCCTTAATTTATGTTGTCTGAGAATGACAGCTGTCTAAAAATCCTAGAGTCACAGAAAGATTAATAGACTGGGAGATACCTTATTCATCTGTCAGCTTGTTTCAGTTTAGTTCTGTCTGATGGATGAGCCCCACACAGTTGCTCACTGACTCCCACCAGGCAGGATGGGAGAGAAGATTGGAAGGGTAGAAGTGAGACAACAGATGGGTAGAGATGAAGAGATTTTTTTGGGTGTGGTAAAAGCTGGACACATAAGCAATATAATTAATTCATTCACTCCTTTCCATTCATGGGCATGTGTTCAGCCATCTCCAGGAGACAGGGCTTCATCACACCTGACGTAAGTGACTTAGTGAGACTAGTGCTGTAACTCCAAACATCCTTCTGTCCCCCTTCTTCCCAATATCATTTATTGCTGAGCATGGTGTTAAAAGGTATGGGTGGTGTTAAAAGGTATGGGTTTTCCCTCTAGTCAGGTGGGGTCTGCTGTCCCAGCTGTGTCTCCTCACCGTTTCTTTTGCACTCAGCTTCTTTACTGACAGGATAGTGAGAAACAAAGAAAGCCTTCATGCTGTATAAGCAAAGTTCAACCGTAACTGAAACATCAAGACTGTATTGCCAACACTGTTTTTTTTTGTTGCCGATCCAAACTGTGGAACTCTGCAACCTGTTATAGAAAAGTAATTCTATCCTAGCCAAAACCCATACATAGATGAAAATTCACTTTACCTGTTAATCATCTGCAAAACTAAACCTTAATACCTATTATTCTTAAAACCAGATCTTAACATCTATAACAAATGTAAATCTATTATATAAAAATAATACACAGAATATCAGTTTCACAGGAAATGTTCCTCTAAGAGTCTCTTCTAGACTTTGTGCTTGTATGCAAATTATACCAGCTGCACGAATAAGTTTTGCTTCTTGAGCTGCCTGAGGTGCCCTTATGATCTGTTTGAGTCCTCTCCTTTTGCAAATACTCTCATATGAAATTTGGAGAAAGCTGTCTGTAGCTGTTATATTAACTACGGCTGTGAAGCCTTGTCTAGTGTAGAAATTTTGACTTTCTTTAACAGCATCACCGGACAGGATCTTTTGCAGTTCAACATCACAAAGACACTTGGTGGCATGTATTTATAACCATTCCTAGGAGGAATGTGTTTCTTAAAACTGGGAATAGCCACGAACTCACCTCTGGTTAACTTGTTGCTTTAGTCATGTAAATATTTGGTATTCCATCTTCTGCCATGCGTTGATCAGGTTTAAGTGTTCGGGGTGAATTTTGTGTCTGATAGGATTTCATTGGTGATTAGAAGTTAGGTATAGTGAAAAAGTAACCATCAGGAACTGAAGTGGCTACCTCAGGTAAAACTGAGAAGATGGGCTGAGGGAATAGCTTGAAGGTGTGAGTATATTCCAAGAGCTCTTTTCCACTATGCATTAATCAAGAGCACAATTAAGTGATAAAGCAGAAAGCTCTCTGCTTATGTGGAAGGCTTTTGTTCCCTATGCCTGGCTGTATTAGAGCTGTTTTCCATGACGGTGACAAGCACAAACTTACATGCTTTTCTGCATGTGTGGTAGTGTGGCGCTCCCACTATGTCCTAAACCTCAGATCTATTGAAATGTAATTGAGTTACTGTTCAAAGTTGAGTAGCAGCAAAACAGATTTGGAATGAGTATCTGCAATGTTTTTTGTGAGAACTGCTTTTGCTGATAAAACTTTAAACTTTTCGAACCTCACAGAGAAATCAGGCATTTCTGTGCTCTGCTGTTCTAGCTGAAGTACAAGATGTTGAACTCGCAGCTCTACACAGCACTTCGTGGAGGGACAGACCGTTTCTTCTGAAAGTTGCTCCAAGTTCTTATACCACTTAAAACCTTTAACTCTTACGTGTAACACATACTAGCTATACCAGCAGTCGTGAAATAATGAAGCATGTCAAGTGCCATAGTTTTCCTACATTTCCTAATTAGTTTAATGTAAATTGTCATAAGTCTTGTGGTACAACTCAAGGAGTTTTGTCTCTTTTTGATACTTCAGAGTCTTCACAGAGTGAACAAATCCACCTTTACTACCCCAGAGCACTCTTTTTCCTGTGGGGTCAGTTTGGGATTCATTTAGGATGAGGTGGGAAGTGTTCATGTAACTAGTGGCTTGGTTCCTTGGAAGGTTATAAACTCTACTACCTATGTACACTTCCAAGTGTTCCTTCTTTGATGTTCTTTCCAGGTTCTAGGGCAAAATCTGACCAAGAGTTTAAGAGGTTGCTCCTTTTGTTGTTCATCACTTTGATTTGTTCATTGGTTTCCCCATCTTATATGTGTGCTTTTTAGAGAGTGGCAAAGGGAGGGAGGTATGACCTCTTCTGTCATTTGAATGCAGCTTCTTGTTGCAACCGTAATCTGGTTGCATTGATTTTGGGTAACATGAATTTTCTTCAGAGTGGCTGGTGTGGGGTTTTGGATTTGTGCTGAACAGAGGTTTGATAAGACAGCGATGTTTCTGTTATTGCTGAGCAATGTTAGTGCTTACACAGAGCCAAGGCCTCTTCTGCTTCTCATATTGTGACGCTGGTGAGGAAATTGGGAGTGCATGGAAGGTTGGGAGGGGATACAGCTGTAACATGTGACCCAAATTGACCAGAGGGGTATATTTCCTCCTTCATGTCATCATTCTTGGGATATAAAGTGAGTGGAAGATGGAAGAAGCAGGAGATGTTTGGAGTGATGGCCTTTGTCTTCCCAAGTAACTGTTACATGTGATGGGGCCCTGCTTTCCTGGGTATGGCTGAACACCTACCTGCCCATGGGAAGCAGTGAGTTAATTCCTTGCTTTGCTTGTGTGTGTAGCTTTTGCTTTCCTTACTAAACTGTCTTTATCTCAACTCACGTGTTTTCTGGCCTTTAGCTTTCTGATTCTCTCCCTGATCTGCTGACTGGGGAGTGAGCGAGCAAGGGGCTGCGTGGGGCTTGGCTCTGGCTGGGGGTAAACCACTACACTGGTTTAGAGGATTATAAATTTTCTGGTATTCTTGTATTTGCTTTCCACGTCAATAGAGTCTTGATTTCATACTTCATTTTTCGGCTGGAAAATTATTTTGTACTGTGTCTGAATTTGTCTGACAGGATTTTTGCTATTTGTACTTACTACTCCTGTACCAGAATTTCAGGTGTTTGAGATCTGGATAGATGTGAGGGTCAGAACATATACTACTTTGGACAGCCAGTTTATAAGGAAGACCTCTCTGTTAGAACTGTTGCTGCTGCTACATTTATGAATATGAAAATACAACCTGGACAAAGTTTTTCAGAGTCGTTTCAGTATTTTTCAGTCTTTTTTTTAATCTTTTTAGTCTGTGATGTTTGTTGGCGTGTGAAGAATTTACTATCTTTTCTGAATACTGGTTCTGAACTTTATGACAACTCTGTGCAAAAACTAAGAAGCAAGTAGTGGCACAGTTTACTGATGCTCCTCAAAATGCATACAGTTGTGAATAAATACTCTTGTTGTTGAAAACAACTTAGCTAGCTATCCTGGATGAAGTTGTGAGAAGTGAGTCTTGCAAATTTTCTAGTACTGTGGCAGTAAACATAGGAGATACATATTCAGGAAAGGCTATCTAAGTGAAGCACTGGTCTTCAATAGGTATATATTTGTTTTGTAAGCAAGCTATACATTTGGTGGCCCAGCTTCAATATTGCTTTAATTTTCCTGAGTGTCTTCAACAGAACAAGTTCTAGTCTTCAGTGAATTAAAAGAACTATATCTAGGCAAGCCTAGTTTCCATGTAGAGTACAACGTGACCCTATGTGGCGGTAATCCTGTAACACAGCTATCAAAATTTCTTAAGGTTCCAAGCAGCCTTGAATTATTTGGATGGCATTAACACATTTTTTCAGTCTCATAAAAACTGGTATAGAACACTTGGAGATTTCTTTATTAATTTTTGGCTATGTACAAATCCGGTTTTAATTCCAAGCCTTTCCAGAAGGAACTTAATAATGAAATTATATTTGGCAATACTAATAAACTTATTCTTAGTATTTCTGTAGCAGCTTTTGCTTCATGTTAATTAAACCTGGGGAAACTGATGACTCCTTTTTTCTCTCGGACAAAGAAATTGAGAGCTGTTGACTAGCTCATATCTTTTGTTCATTGTTCCTGTTCTGGGAGTGGGAAATGGAAATAGCTGACATGGTTTCCTTTCTGTACATCTTGTCTTTTTTTGCAATGAAAGAATGTTTGTTGCAGTCGTTCTTATATATTGACACATGACAACTGGTTATCTGCTAATTATTTTACTGTGTTTTGTTTTTTTTTAATAAAGTCAAGTCCTTCATCTCCAGAACCAGCAAGTCTTCCTGCAGAAGACCTCAGCACAAACTCCAATGGTCCAAAGCCAGCGGAAATCATGCTGGATGGTGACAGAGAGGACCTCTTTGCTGGTAATTACCGTTTACTTCTAGTGTAACTGCACAAACTCTTTTGCCCTTGGCCTGAAAATAATGTGCTTTTCTGAGAGGCAGTATTGAAACCTTGTAAGTAGTTTGACAGTGTTGTACAGGTTTTTTTCTTGGGGTACATTAGTTAAGTTTGTTTACTAAATGCAAGTTTCTGGTGGTTTGTACTGTCAGTGTGTAGTGTAGAAGTGTTTAGCTGGTCACCAACATGTTCTGCTGACAGTAATAATAGTATTTAACATTCTGTGATTAAAAAATTCAAATCTGTTTCTTAAGTTGCATCCTTGTTTTCTCCTTGATAATATCACATGAGATATCCCTGTCTTTTTTTCAATTACAAAGAGAGAGAATTCAAAAATAATACAAACTGGAGGGTATTTCCTTCTTCTTAAAACTCTTGTTTTAATGAAAAGTTAACAAACTGTCATATGGGACCAGTCCTATCATTTCACTAGTGTATGGTTATGTCTTTGGCAGTTGATAGTACTGAAAGTTCTGATAAGTAATCTGTTAAGGCAGCACATTTTTAATACTTCATTACTCAGTTGCTACTTCAGTGTTGGCTTTTGACTAACTTATCATGGGTTATTGTTGCTGTTAATTGCAGGAGCATTAACTATTCAAGAAAGGTGGTGTAATATTTGGAGTCTATTATGCACATCAGAAGATGGTTCTGAATGTTGTCTCTCAGTGCTAGTATTTTCCATATTACTACATACTGAGTGAGTCAGCTGGCAGCATGCTATGAGTAGAGTTCTCATCTCATCTTCGTTGATATTCTGATATAGTAATGTGAAAAGAAACTTCATAGCCTTTAGTTCTGGGCTGTCTTGTATAAATACATGTATACACGTGCTCATCACCTTTGTTCTAAACTTCCTAAATTTGTATTTTCACATAATTGAACTTAATATTTGTTCATGCCGTTGTTAGAATGTATAGACTAATTTACTAACTCTCTGAAAGTGTTTTACAAGAAAAAGGGAATAAAGAATAGAGAAGTAATCTTACTTTTTTAATTCATTTTATCTTATCTTATAAAGACCATCAGTTCTTTAGCAGTGAAGCTTTCTAGTAGTAGTTAGTAATTTGATTATTTAGCTTCAGTATATAAAGCCAGCTTCTTATAACCATATAGCCATCTGGAATGTGTATTTTAGGAAAGCCCGTTCTCCTTTGAATAATATTAAGAAAAAAGGTGGTTGGTGGTTGGAGTAAATATTGAAAGGAGCCAGACAGAAGGAACAAATGTTTGCAGCCAGATTGTTTCAACTGAAATGAATGCTGTGAGAAAAACACACAGAAAAGCTGACTTAATGAGTTTGAGTTTTGCTGTGTAGGCCATTCTCTTAAATGCTTGTAGTACTAAACTAAAGGTTTCTAGCATACTGCATGTCTAACACAGCTGAGACTGGTTTTTCAAAGTTCAATTTATATACAGAGTAGGCTAATACTCTCAAATAGTGGGGAAAAAAAGTCTGATTTATGGAGCCTGAGATAGAAAATTACATTTTTCACAGTTTCCTGTTCTAAGCAGGAAGTTTATATAACGCAGTTGAGCCCAAGTGACGAACTTTTGTCTTTGTATCCCTGTCATTCTGAAATGACATTCAGGAATACTGTGTCTAATTTGTGTTCCAATGCTGTGCACTCACAAGTGTAACTGTTTTTTTCTTTCTTAGGACTGACTTGCTAGACAGTATAGAAACAATGTGGGAAAGGCAGTACGAGATACCTATTTTCTTGCTTCCAGCATGATTGCTTTCTATGAAGCAGGACTTAATTTAAAAGTGAGTGTGACTGGTTTTTTTTCCTTGACATGTTGAAATTCCAGAGAACCCTATCTTGGCACAGCTTATAGGAGCACTTAACTGGAGGGAAGAAAATGAAGCTCCACAGCTTTGTACTTTCTGTTGTTCCTTCATATGGAATTACTAGATGTTATAAAGTCCAGGTAAAGGAAACCCTGTATGTGGCTCCTGAAAGGAGGGAATGTTATTCTTAGGGGTCAGAAATAATTCTAGTTTTTCAGACTTTCTGGTAAAGAGATGTGATAGTATGCCTCTCCAGCTATTGTAGACTTTAATAAATTTTTTCCAGTATTCCACCTAATAATGCAACCTAATGGAAAAAGAGAAGTAGAACAGATTATCTGTACTGTTTTAATGCAGTGGGAATTTTTTTACTTTTTTGATTATACTTAAAACCCCTTTGCTATTATGTTTCTGTGGCAGCTGCAGGATAGTATGTACAGTAAAATGATTTAGATATTCTAAACCTTGTCTCTAGTAGCTCATAAGTGAACTAATAAGAGTGGCTTGCAAAGGTGGAAGAAATGAGTTTTGCAGCTGTTGTTGAAAACCACTAAAGTTTGCTGCTGCATGGTAGTTCTTGGTTCTGTAACAAAGCAAACTGTCTTGCTAGACCCTCTTAAGCACTTTCACCCTTAGAATAAAAGCCAGTATGTTGATTATTTGAAAAAAAAAGACTTGCTATATCTTACTTTGTAGAGCTCTTATATGCATAGAACATAATGGTGGGTGCTCCAAATAAGGTAGTATTAGGTGTATCTTAAGCGATTTTGGGATGTATCTTAAAACTTGACTGTCCATAAGTTGCTGTTATACAGTGAAGAACTAGTCATTGGACTAGTCTTCCAAAATGTTGACCCAAAGTTCAGTGTGTAACTGCACAATTATGCTGTGCATAAGGCTGTCTGTGCCTTCTGCCCCTAGTGCTTCTAGGTGATGAGCAGATCTGTGAAGTTATGCCAGTGCTCTGTCACCTTCTCAGAAAAGTGGAAAATTACATCTTTTCCTCTCCCTTAGTCTTGTGAAAGATTTATCTCTATGTTAGTTTGTTTTTTCAGCTCTGAAATGTGTTTGAGAATGTATCAAGATATGCAAGTATCTAGCTACTGTGTTGTGGGGAAAATTTAATGCATTGGGACTGGAGTGATGTTTGTTTTTATTGTGGGGTTTTTTTGTGGGTTGTTTTTGGTTTTTCCCCTCTACTTTGGGTCATGATAGGTTTGTCTTTGTCTTTTTTCCTGGAAGTTGAGATGGAAAAGGAGATGATAGTTCTGTGGACCAGATAAGGCATGTACTTTAGGCCCATCTGAGCAGAAAAGCTTGCAGCTGATAGTGTCTATCAGGCTATTGTCTTGTGATATGTCTGATAGAGTTTTATGCAAATGCTTTGCTGCATTTTAGAAGCTGGTTCTGGTGTTCTAGCTTTTTTTCTGCAAGGAACAAATGCACAAAAGCAAGAGAACCTACAGTTTTGAAGTCAGAAGGTTTTCTTATTAATATCTGAATGTTCTGTTAAAACTATTTCCGTTCTCATTAAGGTCACACTTAGTACTCCTGGTATGACAATAAGGGTCATGGGCTTTGACTTAGGTGTAGTAGTTCTTACAGTCAGTTCTGTTCAGTTCATCCTGAAATATTGCTACACTTGGAGAAGCCTTTTTTTAATAGCTTATCTTCTTTTCTGGACAGTTTCTGCTTATGTTTAATTTCAGATTTATGTTCACATGAACAAATTTTCAAAGATAATAAGCCAATTTAAACATTCACGCTATGTCAGAATGTTAGAGGTCTGATATTTAGAAGTGTGACTAGTAAAAATAACTCAGGACTGAAGTGAGCTGCAAGTGAGAAATTGCAAACTTGCACTTCCTGAGATGATGTTTGATGAATACTGGTGGTGAACAATAAAGAAATGAGCTGTCTGATGCTGAGATTGAGCCCCATGCTTGAGCACTGATAGAAACTTGATGGCTACAGAATGTTAATTAAACACACATAGTTGTCTTCTACAGCAGAACGCGATATTTTCATGATCTTTTGGAGCCAAACAACTTGACAGTGATCCATAACAAAGACTGTATATGGTTTATAAAGTATGTATTTATTTGCAGCAGTCTTACAGCGTTAGATTGGTGGGAGTACTTAATATGTACTGGTAACTCCCATAGCTGATAAAAGTGTTTGATCTCAATGTTTTTCTTCCGAAAGTTGGGCAGAAAAGTTGCTTGCCTCTCTTTAAGCAAGAACTACACTGGAAAACAAGAAGTGTAGATTTCATTTTTCTTGCTAATATTTAAAAAACAAAGCAAACAAAGCCTACACACAAACCCCAAAACCAACTAAAAACAACACCAAAAAAACACAGCCCCATACTAACTTTTCAGGGGAGAGTCTAAAGTGAATAGATCTAGCAAATATTTCTGAAAGTGCCATAGTTTCTACTCTGAAACCTGCCAAATTAATATTTCCATGAAAGAAAATCAAACCCGCAAAACAAGCAGAACTGTCAATAAAACTTTTTAATCTGGACTATGTAATCCAATTTCTCAAAGTGAAGGAACATGTGTAAGAAGCATAAATGTCAGAGTTCATTGGAACAAACCTATTTCTTTGGAAATAGAGGTACAGTCTCTGTACTATTCAAAGGCTGCTTTTCTGACAGAGGAAAAATAGCTAGAAGTAAGAGCCTGCTGTTATTATATAAAGCTAATACTTTTCCCTTTCAGAACCTTCTAATACTTCTGTTTCAACAAAAAGTGCAACAACCTTGTCCTTGTCCCACTCTGTCCCATCATCCCCTTTTCCTGCCTTTTCTGTTCCATGCTTCTGGATGCGCATAGTGTCTGGGATGGATGCAGACTTGGGGGTTCAGAGGTAGCAAAATGGAGGATGGAATAAATTATTCTTTCTTCCTAAAATAACTGATTTCCTGCTGTTGAGCAAACAGATACTATTTTCTCTGTGGCAGTTCCTCCAGTGAAATAAAAAAGAAAGGTTAGTAGGCAGCAGCTATAAACATGTGCTCATGCTCACCCATTGTGAGGTCACATAGTTTTAGAAAGACTGGTGTGGACCAAGTCTAGTCTCCCTGGTCCTACTGAAAGAAAGCATCTTTGCCTTCCCAACTGCTCACTCTTGACACTTCGTCTTTTATGTAAATAATGCACCAGTTTAGCAGTAGCTTCAGCAGAAATGGGGCTAATCCTGCTTGGAGTTCTTTTGATGCACAACCTAGATCACTTTATGAGTGTGTGGATTCAAGTTTGAAGAAGAGTAGTGGTTGGGAAGGAGTGCTTCTGTTTCATCTGGTAGCAATGCTGTTTTGTTACATTAAATTCACACTTTTTTCATTAAGTCATACTTTACAGTAAAAGGATTGTGTTCTCAGCTAGTGAAAGCAAGAAATCTGTTTGCATTGAATTGTTTAATGACTTGTTTTATAAATGTGTCTAAAATTTGAAGGTACAGAGAATTATATAGTACTGATTAATGGTTTGTTTCCCGAACACATGCTGGAATATATCTGGTGATAGGAAAAAAGGAAGAATTGAAGTTGAATCACTTTATTTTATAAATATTTTGTATTTTACATTATATCATGTATATAACATACTGTGTTACGTATGTACGTATATATTTTTCTGAGAAATGTTTCTGTGAAATAGCAATTTGTATAACATATATGTTGAATGCTGTTAGCCGCATTCAGCAAGCAGAGAGCTGCCTCTCTACCATGTTGAAATGTTGTACCAGTCTAAAAACCTTTTTGCAATTGCTTCAGTGTGACTTCCCACCTGATCTTAGATTTTGATTTAAAATTCTTTATTCATTTACGAATCAGTGTCCTTCCTGTGGCATTTGAGGAAAAGAAGCATCAGCAGATGCTTTAGGTCTTCAATATTTAGAAGTAAGAATAAAGCAATGCTAGGAAAATAAATATTTTCAAAGAAAGGCTTTAGATATTCTTTGTTCACATTAAAATAGGAGAATGTAAAAAGATGCTTGCTTTTAAGTGTAGTTTGCGAATGTATGAAAGTCTGTAACTTGAAATTAGGAAAAGCTTTTCCAGCTGGTTCAGGGAAGTGATCATTCCCCTCTGCTCAGTCTTGCTGAGGCCACACTTGGAGTCTTGAGTCCGGGCCTGAGCTACCTAATACAAGGGAGACATGGACAGACAGGAGTGACTCCAGTGCCAGGCCATGAAGATGATTGAGGCCGTAAAGTGTATGGAATAGGAGTCGAGTTTGAGACAGAGCTTTTCAGCCTGGAATGAGGGGAATCCTGCAATATATAAATACCTGCTGGTAGATTCTGGAGAAAAGGGAGCCAGCCTTCTCAGTGGTGCCCACTGACCGGACAGGAGGCAATGGCTACACATTTAAAAACAGATAATATGCAATAGTAAAATCATGGGGGTTTTTTTTGTCTTTTGCCAGGGGTGGTTGTTTTTTTCTTGTTGGGGAGTATGGTCAAGCACTGGTGCAGGTTATCTCAGGAGGAGATGGTTTCTCTGTCTTTTGACAGATCATTCTTTTGATCATCCTTCGAGATGATCAAAACACATCTGGATATGATCCAGTCCAGCCTACTCTAGTTGATTCTGCTCAAATAGAGGAGTTATATTAGATGGTCTCACAATTCCTTTCCAAACTCAGCAATTCTATGATATACTCCAAAACAAAATTATGGTAGTAAACTTTGTCAGCCTCAAGCCAGAATGAATATCTGCTTCAAACTAGGTTAAGGTATATTGACCTTGAAGGATTTTCTTCAATTTATTTTGGGCTTTGGTATCAAACAGTATTTAGGTACACAGTCATTTTCATCCCCAAAATAGAGAAGTGTGATTTTGTTAATTTATTAAAATTATCAAGGGTTAGCAAAAATAGTGTTACAGTACAATGAGAAACAGAATTGACTAACAGAATATCTCTGAGTGGCAGCAGCGACACAATTGAGTGGTTTTGATATGTGGCTTGTGAAAGATCATATTTCTCTTTAGTAAAAAAATGTGTCATTGGATGCTATATCTAGTTTATTTTTTATATTACTAGTAGATTACAGGCAGTTTTGGAGAAACAAATTATCTTACATAGGACAAAAATGGGATTTTTTTTTTACATGCAGTCTAACTTCTACAAATTTTAAAGTAGGTTTGATCTTCAAAACTCCTCTTAACTGTTGAGTAAGGATGAATTATATTCATTTTATGCACAAGGCTTTAAAAAGTTGGAAAGAAAGATGGAGTAATTTCTTTTGCAAATTCAGTGGTTCATACAGGCAGAAGTTGTGAGCTAAAGTCTTTTCCAAAATGCAGAGCACTTTTTTTTGTAGCTTTGTGTAACTTCAAATGAATCTGTTCTGATGTGTTTTCCCTTGCTTGTCACATACTAGCTACAGGAAGTCTACTTTATTACAAGATTTGAGGTCAATTGGGAAGTCTGTCTGGGTAACAAATGACTGTTCTGTGGTCCATGTTATCTTTTAAGGAACTAGAATTCTTGAATTTGTGCATCTAGTGAGCAACATTGTTCGTTTATTTGAAATAGAACAGGCATTTCTTTATGCCCAGGAAGTGTGTAGTTTGCCAGTGATCAAAAACAGTTAATGGAGGAAAACGCATGGGATTTGTAGAGCAGAGGTTTCATCCTCCTGACAGATAGGTGAACTGTCCATAGTCTAAAGAAAGCATGCGGCTTTTAGCGGTCTGCTTTAAGCCCCAAAGAGACTGGAGACAGGGACTAAAGGTAGTCTTACTAGTCAGAATATCTCACCTGCTAACATTGCTATTGTACAGGTTATGGCAGGTGTGGCAGGGATGGGGGTGTAGTGTTGCTGTGTAACTTCATTAAATACGTGGCATGGTCTGCTCAGTTAGCAGCCTGTGTGACTAAATCAGCTGTTACTCAGCAAAACAGAAGATGAAAAAGAGCAGTGTTAAAAAAACAATCTTTAGTTTTCACAATATCTTATGCAGAGATAAATGAATTGTGACTGCTTTAAAAGACTCCTTAGTGAACAGTATACAAAAAAGGGCTAAAAAGAGCAATATTAATCTTACTTTAACCCATTCTGAACTGCAGGCTCAAATGTAATATCTGGTTTTAACTATGTATTGAAAGAAATTATCCTGTACAAATGGTTGCTATTTGTCATCATTCTTCAGTGTTTGTGTTTTTTATATTTGTGATGCTTATCCATCTCTGTTTCACAGGAACTTCATAGCTAACTCAAAATATTTATCTGTTCACAATGTTCACCTAGAAGCAACAGAAGAAGTTTCCTTGGACAGTCCAGAGAGGGATCCAATACTTTCACCAGAAGCTACTCCTGCAATCACTCCTGTAACACCTACAACATTAGTAACTCCCAGAATGGAATCAAAAAGTGTAACAGCCCCAGTGATTTTTGATAGATCCAGAGAAGAGGTATGCAGTAAACTTCTAAATTGTGGACATGTATTGTTTAGCATTTTGAGTTTTAACTTGTTGATTTACGGCATCATGCTTTGCTAAGGTCAAGAATGTAAAAGAAAAGCCATTCTTTTATTTTGCATGTGAAGTTTACTGTGAATTTGACTCATGAAAATACCATAAGAATTCCCTACTTGGGTGATTACGTTGGAGATCTGTAGAGTGAGGAGAAAGAATTTCTATACTTTCAGAGTATTTGAAAAGTGTGCGTGAGAGTAAGTTATGAGCTTGATACTTGAGAAATGTTAATAATGTAAAATAAATTCTACTAGCATGTTACAGGTCAACTTGTATTTCTGAAACTGTTGTTACTGAGGAAATGGAAGAAGTAGTTTTTTTGAATTATCCTGCATAGTTACAAACAGCTGAGCATAATGGTAGTTTTAATGTTGCTATATACATTTGGTGTTCCAGTCAAAGCCTGGGCATTGCTGAATACCATTCATTCTGGAGAGGTCTTTTACTAGACAGTAGCTTTGCTAAATGAGTTTTCAAACGAGACCTACCTGTGACTCAATGATAGCTGCTTCCCCAGATACCACATGATGGCATTTGATTCTGATTTTGCCCCTTAAGCCCTGGCACACTGCCTCTTGTGCCATGGCATTTCTTAAGATGTCTCATTTTTATTGAACTTATATGTATAATGTGAAAGATTATGAAATTCTGGAAGATTAGAAACTCAGGCAAGTATCATAAAATTTTGATCTATTGCATTTCCCTTCCCAAACTCTTGTGTTACAGATACTATTAATGAAAAAGAATGCCTGTCCTTTTATTAGAGGAACATAGTAATGTTGCAAATGAGAGTGGTTGTGAACCATAGTATCATTGTAAGTCATATAATAAACATAGCCCTAAGTTAAATATTTTTAAAATTTTTTAGATCAACAACTTCTGATAAAAGTCTGCCATACTAAAAGCTTTTGCAGGAGGGCTTAAAACTAAAATATAGAGCCATTTAGGCTGGAAAAGACCTTTAAAATCATTGAGTCCATCTGTAAACCTAGCACTGCCAAGTATACCACATGATCTTTGTTACAGTCACAGTCAGTGTTAGGACTTGTATTAACATTGGAAACTGGAAGTGTTTTTTAATTAGACAAACATACTGAATTTTTCTGCTCCTTTAATCTATACTCTTATCCTTGTAACAATATATAAGATGAATGCACATTACCTAGTTAAACGTGGCAAATCTTTTCCCACAGATTGAAGAAGAAGCAAATGGGGATTTGTTTGATATAGAAATCAATGTATCAGACCCAGAGAAAGTTGGTAAGTTCCTTGAGCCTAGCAGTTGAGACTATTTTATTCTCCGAAGAGTATTCTTAGATTTTAGCATGATTTTTTCTTCACTTGTCTTTTGGCAGTTATTAGTATGCAAATGGAAAGCTATTTAATGTATATTTTGTAATAAAAAGTGTGTGATGGGATTACCAGATCTTTCCCTGAGATAAATATCGTAATTTTCTTACAGGGGATGGCATGAATGCTTATATGGCATACAGAGTAACAACAAAGGTAACTAGTACAACAAATATTTGTGGATAACTTTGTGTCATAGTTGAGATGGATCAGTAATTCATAACAATTTTATTTTTTTTAAGACATCACTTTCCATGTTCCACAAAAATGAATTCTCTGTTAAAAGAAGATTCAGTGATTTTCTTGGCTTGCACAGCAAATTAGCAGCAAAGTACATGCATATTGGTTATATTGTGCCTCCAGCTCCAGAAAAAAGTATTGTAGGTAAGTGCAGTTTCTTTTAGGTGACATTTAAGTACTGTGATACAAATTGCTTTTCTGCACAAATACTGCTTACTGCTTCTCAGGTGGTCCAAATATTCTTCATGTTCTGTGTTTTTAAAAAGCTCAGGTTAAATTGGAACGATATGTAATGGCTTCGTCCTAACTCAGACCAGTGTTGATAATAAGAAGGAAATGTGTCTTGCTACATGGTCTTGCGTTTCTTATCTATAGTTCTTTCTTTGTTGTTGCCCTTTAAAAGCTGATTACTCTATCAAAGCAAGGATGTTAAAAAGTTTATTTTTAACTTGAGCTGTTATCAAGTGCCTGCAGCATACAGAGCTTCATACATATTTGTTACGGGTTCAGGAGGATTTCTACACACAAAATAAAGAACACTAAAACACAATTGAAGTAGCAAAGCAGATTTATTAGCAAGCAAAGCAATTTTCTTCCTGTAACACGGTTATAATAGCAGAGCAAATGTATTCTGTTACTTGTGAGAGAAAACAATACTTACTGACCCCTGGAATCTTGACAAACTGCTGAGCAGGAGAAGGAGATGGAGCCTGACACTTGGCGGGAGGGGTGGCCGGGCAGTGTATCTTCAGGGTGTCCCCTGGACCAAAACGATGTATATCTGGTCCTCCTCACTCCCTCAGCCCAGAACCACACCTTATATCTCCCTCTCTGGAGTGGAATCCTGCCAGCTGCAGCATCAGGTCACACGTGGCAGTGCACGAGCCGAGGCTGCAACAGCTCAAGGTGCTGACTCCGGGCTAACAACGGCTCTGGTCTCTATTGTTCCTTTGCCAAAGGCCAAGTTCCCACAGTTCCATGTTATGCTGATGTTTCTTTCTTCAAGGCTGAGTTCTCCACAGTGAAATTTTACAGTATTTTCTTGTGCCACATTGATGAAAACAACCACGGAC
>WBMV01009416.1:264311-285109 GCA_013396655.1 Campylorhamphus procurvoides
AGCCGAGGCTGCAACAGCTCAAGGTGCTGACTCCGGGCTAACAACGGCTCTGGTCTCTATTGTTCCTTTGCCAAAGGCCAAGTTCCCACAGTTCCATGTTATGCTGATGTTTCTTTCTTCAAGGCTGAGTTCTCCACAGTGAAATTTTACAGTATTTTCTTGTGCCACATTGATGAAAACAACCACGGACCAAGTATGACAGGGCCCTAGACACCACTCTGGTCCCTAACACAATATTCCACCTCTCTGATACTTCAGTCTGTTTCTCTTTATCATGGTGAATGCAAAACCTCTCATTAATTCTGCAGGGTTTTAATGAAAACAAAGTTTTGAGTGATCCTAGTCTTCATGAATTCCATGAAGGGTCAGATCCTTTCTCCATCAGCTAAGAAGCATGCCTAATGCATTAAAGAGTTTTATGATTTTTGAAGTAGTAGTTCTTCCAAAATAACCAAACATTTTAAGAAGTAAAACCTGTTGAGGTCTTTTGTGTTATGCATATAAATAAGTGATTAATTCTAGAATGTTGTTTCATAGACTTCTTTTTGAGTAGTTTTGTCAGAGCAGCAGCTTTTCATATAAGCAGGAGTAGGCAGACTGAGTATATGTAGGCGGCAGAAGTCTTGGGAAATTCATGATTACACTTCCATAGAAAAGCACTGCGTTTTGAAGTCTAGGAGACTGAAAATTTGACCTGAATTTTTGGTAGTTCTGAAAGTAAAGTGTGATTCTCTAATAACCATTGTTTCATAGAAAAGAAACCAGACAGTTTAATTCCAAATGCTAACAGGGCTTACAAAGATGGAATTAGGTTTTTGATCACATCCTTTGGATGATGCAACATTTAAGGCATTTATGGCAGTGTGCATTTACATGGAAATGTAGTGCTTGCATCACAGTCAAAATCACCTGTAAGATAAAGCTTTTACTGGATTTCAGGTATCAGTTGAACAAAACCAGCATAAAAATTGATACACCTGTAAGTCTATAAAAAGGCGGGAGTTATTGCAGTGCAAGCAAGTACTGCGCTTCAGATTCTTATATAGAGATCTTTTTTAAGCTATGGGTAGGTCGAGAAAACTTTCAGATTCTGTAGAACATTTTCAGAAGGGTATGAAACTCTCACTTGAAAGTTAAATTTCACTGCATGCATGTTACTTAGTTCTGTTCCAAAGCATGTAATCAATAAATTTCTAAGCACTGGAACAGGCTAGGCTGCATAGGGAGGGTGTGGAGTCCCTGTCTGGAGATATTCAAAACCCACATTCCTGTGTAACCTACTCCAGGTGACCCTGCCTTGGCAGCACGATTGGACTAACTGATCTCCAGAGGTCCCTTCCAACCCTAGTAATTCTGTGATTCTGTAATTCTGGAGATAAGAAGGCATTGATTCTAGGCTGTTTTAAAATAATGCATCTTAAAGCAGAGAGCTGACAAAACATCTGAAGACAAGATGATATATAGTGTTTACATTGCACATGTTTATTTTTAAAGTTTTAATGCATATTGTCATACATTGTGTTATGCAGTGTGTTGTACAAGAGTCCTTGATCTGTTTATTCTCTTACACTGTTGATAACATGTGGAGTTTTAAGCTCCAACTTTATTTTGGTGATGAGTGAGAAGGGCTGGAATTTCAGATCTTACCTGCACATTCAAGTGATGTGTTAGTGACTGTGGAGCAAAAGGATAAAAATGAGTCAGTGGTGAGTTAGAGTTGGGCATTCATCCAGACTGCCTCATTACTTACATACGCATTTGTGAAACTCACGTTTTCTTTTTTAAGAAAATAATCTGCTAAGTCATGGATCTTTCCTGTGAAGGATTTAGAAGGGTGCTTGGGCTGCAGAAATAGCCTTTATGCTTGTATTCAAATAGGCTTATATTAGCAATAAAAGAAATCTGTCATGATATCTAGAAATAGCCATCGTATCACAGTCTAGGAATTCCTCATATTGGTCATTTGATTATGCATGCTGTTTTTTCCCTATGAACTTCTGTTCAGACTTCAAAAGTGAAGCATCTTTTGTATTAAACACAGCACTTCATGTATGCTGCGGCAAAATGTTAAGGTATAGTAATACCCTAATGCAAAAAGATGAGGCATGTGAGTTACCTCACCTTTGTTTGAATAATTTAATCCTTTTACTTAAAGACATACTTGATTTTATGGGTAAATTTGTGGATTTACAGTCACATTGTAATGTTTAGTATACCTTTGAAAAAAATGCTTATGAGATTTATTTTCATCATGTTGCAGAGACAGGGAAAACTAAGGCTCCATGGAGAGATTAAGGCTTTCTCCTTGTTTCTGTAAGGATGCTCTTTGTCCCATCCATGGGCTACTGTGCAAAACTTGTAAAGCCAGAAGTGAGATGGGATGAGGAACAACACCGGAAGCTGTTGACCTGGCAGGTCACTAGAGTACATATTCAGAATCACAGATTTAGAGCTTTTAGCTGGAGAAGCACAGAACAAACAGGTCAGAAATACAGTAGAGTTAGTAATGAGGAGTTTGAACTGTATCATAAAATACCATTCTTGTATTTTAGGAAATAAGAATAGTTATGAATGTCCAGTGTTTCATGGTGTTTTTAATAGGACTCAGGTTGCTAACATCTGAGTTTAGGTCTTTAGCGTGAAAAATAGTCACCTCAGTCTGACAGTTCTAGAGTTCTTCTGATGCTGAGATTGAGTGTATTTCCCATACCATGACAGATCAATAACTGGTTTCCCATCATGGATTTTTAGCCACTCTCGTCTTGGGCAGAGGAAGCACTGTAAAGCTGCATGCATTTTATTCTGCTGATTTTATTCTCCACTCAGTTTGTAGCTGTTCAGAATTTCCAGAACTTGTTAGTTTGTCCTGACTAAAAATTTACTGGGTTTAGAACTTGAAAAAAGGAATGAATGAAAATACTGGTTATATATTTACCAATCAACAGGCTTATGACTTGTGATTTATTTTTCTATTCTGCTTTATGTGGGTAACTGTTTTCTTCTGAGTATGAGTTACCAGTAAGACTCAGATCGGCGATTAAATTGCCTTCATAAATGCAAATGAATCTAGTTTTGCATAACTCTAAGTCACAATTAATGTTACAGGGAATTGTATATTTCATAGAGCTGTTTCCACAAAACAATGTAGCATGAAGCATTGATGTTTTGAATTTTTTCGTGTCTATGTCATGTCTTTTATTGTAATTTGACTTAAATAGGCAAAATTAGGTGAGCTTTATTTTCTAATCACATCAGTTATATTAAAGATTTATCTGTGATAAAATCAAAATGATCCCATTTTCTTCAAGGCATGACCAAGGTTAAAGTGGGGAAAGAAGATTCTTCATCTACTGAATTTGTAGAGAAAAGAAGAGCAGCTCTAGAAAGGTAATAATGTGTAACTAAAATCTATTTAGAGTCAGAATGACTTAGAATATACTGCATGTGTTCTGTGGGCCATCTATACTGACATGAATTCTGGAGGCTGCATACAGCTGTCAAATTTTTGTGTAGAAATTGACTAATCCCCATTAATAACAAGAAATGTAGCCGTATTAATAGAGAAGATTATGGATGGTTTGTTTCTAACTTGAAATTAAGTTTGCAGAGATTCAGTAAGTAAAACTATCTTTATCAGCTTATTTAGACATTTTAGGTTGAAGGAATTAGGGCACAGCAGCATATCTGTTCCATAGCAAATCAGCTGTTGGGCAGGGAGAAGGGTGAAAGAGTCCTTCAGTCGCTTGAAAGTCACATGGCCTTCTGATTATGTACACTGATGCCACTGATGTGACTAGCTGAATTACGGCTTAAGAGATACCAGATCTCTGTCACTCAGTGCTGGTGTACAGCTGATACCATTCAAGTATCTTTGCCATGGAAGGGTCCCTTGTGTAGTGCCACATTAATTTGTACTTGATACCGAGTACAGAACAAGGAAAGTTGTTCTTTCCTTGTAAAGGAAAACTTTCGTTGTAAAGTTGAGCAATCTCACTGCAACCCTTAAGTTCTTTAGAAAGGAAAATAAGGATCTGGTAGTCATACCCAATGGATGATAGATGAAAAATTACACTTTTAATCTAAGTAGAAGTGCAAAAAAAATTCTTCCCCTTGTGCAGGGAAGGAGTTGTATTAATTTTTACTTTTTTGTATGTGTATGCATCAGTCCTTTAGAACTAAAGGAGTTGAAGACTGTGGTCTATCCAGCATATAAGTAGATCATACCTGGTTCACAATCAAGTTGCTTGTCCAAGATTAATGACCAGAATTACCTGTAACAAAAAGTCTGTCCGCTGCACTATACAGGAATGTTTAAACAAGCTCTTTTTCTTTTTTCTGGTGTAAATCGTATGGTATTAAAGGAGGAGGTCTTTATTCAGCTGTTGAAAATATGAGGTTATATTTTACCACTGTGCAACATACAGTTATGATAGGTGCAACCTTAAGGAGTTTCTGGTGTAAAAGAATTGTTATAAAACAATGCCTGACCTTTATTGTGTTACATTGTGGTATGGAGCACATGGCACTCCATTACTTTCAGTCAGGCACATTAAATCTGTTTTGTTAGCTGATATTTTAATTTTTAAAATCATAGGTATCTACAGCGAACAGTAAAGCACCCAACCTTGCTACAGGATCCAGATTTAAGACAGTTCTTGGAAAGTTCTGAGGTATTTAAGTTCTTTTAACTTTTATTTGTTTCTAGATTCATTAATCTACCAAGCAATGTATTCCCTTTGTATCGAGACCTAATCCCCTAAATTAATATAAAATCCAGTTGGACTGTACCTTTCATGGGACAGAATGGCAGAGGCTACTTAAATAATGGTGTGCCTCTGGCTCCCATAAACTTGGAGTGGTAGTGACAAAAACCTATTTGCTCTGCAGTGACTTTTCAAGTGAGTTGGTTTGTTCAGTTCTGAGTGAAACTTGTCATACATGGTGAAAGTATATAACTGATGTTGCTGATTGTAAAATAAGATCAAGAATTACACTGGCTTTGAAGCAGCAGTCTTGCCTCTAGATCAGCATGAGCTTTATTGGTAGAATAATGTGAAAATGCTAGGAACACTGCTAGCCAGGCTGGGTGTTTTGCGAACAGAGGACTTCAGTCCACCCTGTACTATCAGTCTGGCACCTTTCACAATATTAAATACATTGTTAAAGATACACAGTATCTCTTTATAAATGTGCATAGTGGTTTCACTGTAAGACTGAAATGTCTTCTGGCTAGTGTCAGTATCTTAGTTATACTAATAAGTCACAGAGGCCTCACTACTGACAAAAGCATCAATAGATAGTTTACAGTGGGTTTGTCAATGCTGCTGACAGACAAAACATCACACGAAGGGTAGATGGTCTGACATAGGGACCACCTTGTATGGCATATTCAGTGTAGCCTGAGTAATAATACCAATTAAATTTAAAGTTTGTTAACTTACCTCTGAGCATTTCTCAATACCCACACAGATAACAGAGCTCTCTTCATACACTTGAGGTATGTTTTAAAATTGAGCTTATATTGAAAAGCAAAAGGTCATCAATCTTTTATAGTCAGCATACAGTTCATGACTTGCATTACAGATAAATGTTTTACAGAATTTCTTTTGTCTAATTTGTTGTAACTCTAAGCTTTTCTGTTTCTGTAGTGACAGTTTGCTCTTTGTAGTGTATAGGTAGCTAGTTAGGACATTTGGCTAGTTCATAACAGCTTTGGACAAGTGGGTTGTTTGTTCCATTTAAATGCAAAGATGTAGAAGAAAAGTAAATAGTCTATATTTTTAAGTTTTCCTCCTGAGAATGTAAAAGTAGTAAATCTGAGAAATTAGATTCCACTATATTGAAACACACAGGAGCAAAGAAAACACTATATCCTTTTCTTTCCCTCTTGTGCCCAGTTAAACCTCCATCCTTTTAACCAGCCTGTTTGCCCTTATTTGTCATTCAATTCCAGCTGCCGAGAGCGGTTAACACCCAGGCTCTGAGTGGAGCAGGAATATTGAGGATGGTGAACAAGGCTGCCGACGCTGTCAACAAAATGACAATCAAGATGAATGAATCGGATGCAGTAAGAGCTGATTTTTCGGCTTGAATAATGAGACGAATTAATGAGCCTCAACAATTGCATTTTAAAGCTGTAGAAGTAGAAAATGGGTTATTAATTTGCTTATTGGCTTGAATTCTTAGCTGTATCAGTTGACCACCCTGGCAGTACCTGGATAATTTGCTTCTTTAGAACCAGAAATGTTGTTTGTAATCTAATTTGTAATGCTTGACTCTTTCATCTTTTGTCAGTGGTTTGAAGAAAAACAACAGCAATTTGAGAATTTGGATCAGCAACTTAGGAAACTTCATGCCAGTGTTGAAGCATTAGTCTGCCACAGAAAAGGTAACTTCACTTTTTTGTGACTGCGTGAACTTTAGGAAATGGTGATGACACAAGAGCTTAGCATGTAAGAGCTCTTAACTATTTATTAATTATGCAATATATTTTAATGCATAAATCTTCTAACTGTACCTTTTATTTTAAACTGCTCTAGTGTTTCTGTATATCTGTTTTTAATCTTAAATTTAACCAGAGTATTCCTAGAGTTACTATATCAATTTAGCTTTTTCTCTTTCTCCCTTGCACCGTTTCAATACCACACCTGCAAAGTGAGTCTTCTACAGTAGACATCCATAAATGTATCTCTAGGTCTCATGGCAAGAATAATTTCTTCCTGAACAAGAAGTGGCTGCATAAATCCATTTAAACATCTTTTGGTTCAATATTACTTTGTTAACTGAGTTTAAGCTCTTAGACAGGAATTTGCTCATTTGCTCTTCTTAATTTGGTCCACATAATGATACATCATCAAAGTACTGTTAAAGGAAGCTTCTCTAGGAAGATAAGTAGTTGCAGACCTTCAGCTTTTTGTTTACTTACTTTAGAGATAAGTAAAGCTTATAACTTTATGAGTAGCCTGTGTTGCTTTTTTGTCAAAGATGGACTTCCATGAGATGATTAAAAAAAAACCCTAGCCCCCCCCACCACAAAACACACCCCAAACAAAAAAAAAAGAAACAAACCACCACAATTTTGATTTGTAGTTCAAGGAAGATCATGAGTGTGCTTTCTGACACTATCATATTGTGTTAAAATATGGAGTCAATTTTGAGTTCTTTCAAAAATACATGAAAATGTCAGAACTTGCTTTCACATAATTCTAATCACAAATTACTTTCTGTAGTAAAAAAAAAATCTTTGGCCAGCTGTCCTCAAGGCTAAAGAGTATTTATGAAGTAATGGAAAATGGAAATCTTGGTTTACTGTTGATTTGACATCTGATTTATAGATTTGGAGAAGTGTTGGTTGGCTGGTTTTTTTAAGAGTTGTGTTTCAGTTGTAAAGGTTTCAAATATCTGCAGATATTTTCCTTATGCAATCACTTCTGGTGTTCGTCAATTTTGCATGAGTAGCAAGTAGCAGAGCTGCAAACAAACCTGCGTTTTTATTCCTGAAGTAATTGGGACTAAACATTTGTTCAAAGTGCCTTCATAGAACTTAACTTTGGACAGGATTACTTAACATAGGATTTGATGAGACAATTGCATCAGTATTTGTTAATAAATAAGCTCAAAAACTACCTCCATAGATGCTGATATGTGAGGATTGTTCATTCTTTATTTTAAGGCATGTCAGAATGTGGCAATACATTACAGTATGCACAGTAAAAGTTACTTAAAAATCAATAAAACATTTCAACAGAAATAAATTCCACTCAGGGGGATGGTGGTTTTGTGAAAGAGTTGGGATTTTTCCACTTTGAACTTAATGAAATAACTGTGCTGTAAACCTGTTAAAATTCTTCTGGATTTACTCTGTGAGTGACTTGGCTTTTGTTTTGTGGGCTTGCATTTTCTCTGAGCTTGGCAGTTGGATAACACTGAAGTGACATTTTTTTCTGTCTTTTGCTAGACAGAGTAAGCATGACATAATAGACCAGCAGAATGTTTACTGGTCAAGAATTTCTTGCATAGGAGTCTTTCTCTTAAGTGTGGTTTCATTGTGATCTCCTTGTGTATTTTATCCTGACCTTTAGCTTCTGTTTTTCTGTTGGTGAAGTTGGTAGGGTTGAAATTGGGCAGAGGTCTCTGCTCCACTGATCTATGCTGCTGAGTAATATAACAAGTTAACTATGTTATACTGAACATTACTCCTGTGTTTCAGAGCTTTCAGCCAACACAGCTGCCTTTGCTAAAAGTGCTGCCATGTTAGGTAACTCTGAGGACCACACTGCTCTATCTAGAGCTTTGTCTCAGCTTGCAGAGGTTGAGGAGAAGATAGATCAATTGCATCAAGAGCAAGCCTTTGCTGATTTCTATGTATTCTCAGAGCTGCTTGGTGATTACATTCGTCTGATTGCTGCAGTAAAAGTGAGTACTACTAGGAAAAATACCAATTTTGTGTTTAAAGTCAAATTCCTCAACTTGTAGAATTAGGTTAAATGAATGTGTGCATTTGCACACGTTGTAACACAGTTAAGACAGTTAAGTTTTTGCCTGAAGTTCTAGCTGAGTAAAATGAATGTATTCACAATCAGTAATTCCAATTATAAAAATAGTTGTGATCAAAAATGTGAGTGGAGTAGTAACATCCAGAGAAATGCAAATCTACTTTGAGCAGTACTGATTGTATAAAGTATCTGGGGACACCATCCTCAACTGTGTTTAAGCATACTATATCTGCTTCTTTCAAATTACTTACTGTTACACTGTGCTCATAAATTTTCAAGAGCATAATTGAGCTGTATTTGGTCGATAGCCAATAGTTTCTGTAAATAAGAAAAAAATGCAATTTATGAATTCACGTCTCATTAGAGAAAATATTCAACTTAGGTGTGAGCTATGCTTCACAGCATGATTAGGTTTTGACATGGGAAGGCATGTCTGTGAATTCTTTCCAGAAATACCTTTGAGCTTGCCAGTTTATCTGAAGTACATATTTTTTTTACTTTATTTCTTTTCTGTTTTTTATTAATATGTATATTTTAATTCTGCTACCGTAGTCCATTGCTAGCAAAAATATGTTGCTGAATATGCTTGTAATCAGTATGCAGAAAACTTTGCTAGAATCTGCATACAGAGAATTGTCTGCATAATAAAGTCCCTTGTAGTTGTTTTGGTAGTGTTTTGATGGAGTGAGGCACATAAAATGGTTTGGGATACTATCAGAACTATCTGTTCCGAAAAGGGTTCTTTTTAAATATTTACTCTGTTGTTTGTGGAAGGTATTGAGCTGTACAAACATGCTGTCAAATGAAATGCAAGATATGGGAGACACGCTAAGGTTACTTTGAGTTTACTTCACACAGAATCACACAGAATATGCTCAGCTGGAAGAGACCAACAAGGATCATTGAGTCCAACTAAGTGACTAGCCCATATGGGGTTGGAATCCGCAACCTTGGTGTTATTAGTGCTTTGCTCTAACCAACTGAGCTAATCTCCAGCTTTATCCAGAATTACGTTTGCCTTCTGAGAATCTAGTTAGCTCTGACAATTCCAGTTGTTTAATTAATTTGTGTATTCTTACAGGGTGTGTTCGACCATCGAATGAAATGCTGGCAGAAGTGGCAAGATGCTCAGGTTACTTTACAAAAAAAACGGGAAGCTGAAGCAAAGCTCCAACTTGCCAACAAACCTGATAAATTGCAGCAAGCTAAAGATGAGATAAAAGAGGTAATGTTATCAAACTTTATTTTAGATGTCAGAACTTGCTGCATTAGCTCATTCATTCTGCATTAATGCTGCTTTATACCATTTTTATTTACAAATCACTTACTTATTTGCTGTTTTCCATATTTACTGAAGTTGTTGAAATGAGTTTATTTAAAATACTAAATGTGTGCAATTGTTATTCATTGTAAGATCTGTAAGGCAGTTAATACTGTCTATGCAGAGTCTGGGAAATGGGAGGAGGGGAATGTGCACAAGATAATGCTTTTAACTGTTAACAGATCGCTTGGATAGGCAGCAGAGCATCTCTTTGTTTCTAAAGCTAAGATAACTTGGCTAAACCTAGCAAAGGCAACTAATAGAGAACTGTTCCCATATTTTGCTTAATTATGCAGCATATCTACCCATATATATATATGCATGTATATATGGTGTAATTTCAGTAAAAATAAATGTAACATGTTGAAGTGTCATAATTTATACACTTTTTCTGTCATGCTTCACTAAGGAAATTGAGGAGGTAGGACAACTTAATTATTTAACACTAATGCATTCTAATTATGCTCCAGTACTCTCTATTAAATAATGGAAGAACATTATTGCAGATTTCAAGCTCTCTTACACAGTTGCTTTGTTTGGCTTCTTCATTGGTCACTAACCACATGCTCCTTTGTTCTTTTTGCCAGTCAATATACTTTGCATATAGTATTGAAATTACTCATTAACTTGACTTTCTTTTTCTTAGAAAAAGGCCTTTGTTTATTGAGAAAGCTTAGTATCACTCTTGTATGACCACATTCTTGCTGGTTTCCTCTCCTGATGTCACCCATCCATTCACAATACATTTCTTGATTATTGGAAGTCATAGGACATAATCAGTGGTCCTTTCCTAGTCCAAATATTAAAATAATTAATTATATTTTTTTCTTAAAGACTTATTTTTCCTACTTTATTGTATCATTAGAGAAGGTTTTTAGTAAATCTACAATTTAAATGTGCTGTTTGAAAGTTCTTGCTGCCACTGAAATGTGTTCAGAGTTGCTGAATTCTGTAATAGTGGACCTTCTGGAAGAGAAATTGCAAAGTGGAAGCCTACACAGCTTGAGTGTCATCCATAACTCAGTTGTTTTTTCATGGATAAGAGGGCAAAGAACAGTCCTGGAAATACCTTATTGAATGAGAATTTTCTCCTTGTCAGATACTATAAGAGGGCAGACTGTTGTCCCATGATAGTTCACGTAGAACCTGGCACTGGGGCATGACGAAACTGGAATGTTGTTGAATCTGTTAGATCTGTAGAGACTTTCACAGAAATCCCAGGCACCTCTAATCAATGTGGTAGGAAAGCATGGACAGTCTTAATCTGCCTTTCCTTAGCTGTGTTTTATATTTTTTGAGTTCTTAGATATGTCTTTAGGCTGTTTTTCCACAGGCATCCTATTATGAGTTACTGCTTCATAATGTACATCTTTAAAGGCAATAAGGGGACTCTGAATAAATATAAACTAAAAATAAAAATATGGAGATGTTTATTGGAACATAGATGATGTTTGTCGTATCACAATAGTAACTTGATGCTCCATCACAAAATGCTTTTTTTTAATAAGTAGCACCACTGGATTGCAAGCAGGAATATGCTACATTGAAGCATGTTGCTTCCCTGCTCCCTCTTTCTGAGGAAGATAAATGTTACTGAATATGTTCCGATGTCTCAGGTAATATGTTGAGATGAACAGATAGAGTTGCATTTTAAAAACTGCTAGCCTTCATGTATCTGCAGTGTGAGACTCCACAGTGTATCCACACAGATAGCTTCAACTTAATAACGTAATAGGTGTGTAAAAGCAGCTATAGGGTAATGCAGTGTTGATGATCTCTTCTTGTCTAGCTGCATGTCTTTTCGCAGGAACAAAGGAGACAACCTATTGTCAGGTATCTCAGGATACAATATGGCAAAATCCATAAGAAACACTCTTCCTCTGAATTTTCCTCTGGTGATCTTCTTACTTGCTATAACTTTTCTACTCCTGCTTCCTATGAAAGTAGTTTCCACTAAAAAAGAAGACTTGTGCATTGGCTTACTAAAACAACGTGTATTCTGATTAGAAAGCAAACACATCCTCAGTAGCTTTTCAACAGAAAAGTGATAGAGATAATTATATACTTGACCATAGGCAGAGATAAAGATTTAATCATCTCTTCTGGGATGAGGAAAGTACAGGGAACGAAGCTTCGAGACTCTTTGGTGTTTGATTGGACAGATTTAGATTAATTTCTTGTGATCTCTGTAAAGGGAATAGCAAGTAAAACCTCAGAAATCCATTTTCTTTTCTAAAGAATAATTTAATAATGTTATACTTCTTAGTAGCTGTATTAAGGTATTTTTTCATTTTATGTACAGATAGCAATACCTTAGAGATGCTATTGTTTAACTCATCTGGTGACATCCTATTACGCAAATTTGAAATTATTATTGTAAGACTTTCCCTTAAGTAGGCAAAAAAAAAATCTAACAGGTCCCTTTAACTCGTAAGTGACTATCAATATGCGAAAAAGAGTTCAGATGCTGGAAATGAATGAACAACACAAACTCTTACCTCTGCATGTCTTTCCTTTGCCAGTGGGAGACAAAAGTTCAGCAAGGGGAAAAAGATTTTGAACAGATCTCCAAAACCATTCGCAAGGAAGTGGGAAGATTTGAGGCATGTATAATTTCTTCCAACTAAATTACAGTTTTACTTTAGACAATATTGACATTCCAAGTAAAGTCCATTAAGAGGTTAATATGCCATAATTTATTTATTAACAGAAGGAACGAGTGAAAGACTTTAAAACTGTTATTATCGAGTACTTAGAGTCGTTAGTGCAAACACAACAGCAGGTAAGATAAATTTTAAGCTTTGTACAAGTTAATATTTAGTGCATTCCATATTAGGTTAGTTAGAAAAAGATGAGCTTTAAATATAGTAATTTCCCAAACAAAAAGAACTACCTGTCTATACTGTATTGGAGAATGCTATGATGATTGCAGATTGCCTGCTATTGCTATACTCCCTTGCACAGCTGGCATTCAGGAAAGTAAGGGAGGAGCTCCCTTAGGAATATGGGCAAGCAGACAGTTTTGTCATCTTCCAAAACCAAAGTAGTATTTCCATCTACAGATTGGAGTAAACTGTAATCAGTATGTACTTACAATTACTGAAGAAACTTTGATACTCAAATGTTTATTGATCTTTTTAAAAAGTATGAAATATTACTGAATATTGTAAAGCATTGAAGCAGTTTCCAGTGTCTCAGAAGTCGCAATCTTGTTCCCAAGAAATTGTCTGGACTCTTTTGTTCATTCCAGGAATAGAACCCTCCAGATTTGTTTAATTTTAAAAAAAATGGTAACTTTAGACAAAAGAATAACAGACTGAGATTTGAAAAAAAATATGTGTAATTGTACTCTATAGAATTGCATTCAGCATGTGACAAAATATCTGTAGCTCTGAGCAGATTTGTATTTATTACCTGGTTTTTTTCTTGCACTATATAAAAACATGAATGAATAAGCACCTGTGTTCTAACTTTGTCTGGTGGAGGCAAGTTTACCACAAGAGGAGGTAGGTATGTGTGGTCTTTTCCAACATTTAGTACTTAATGAGTGATTTTCCCTTCTCTTCAAGCTAATAAAATACTGGGAGGCATTCCTACCTGAAGCCAAAGCCATTGCCTAGAAGAAGAATATTCCAAATGACAAGACACGCTGGATGTTTGTCCTGGATAAAATTAAATTCCACAGTGAAATCACTTTAAATCATCCAAATAAACCACTATATATTTTATGAATTAACATGTGGCTTTTTTTATATACCACAGCATTTTACTAACAAGCTGCATGTCCTGACCCTCTTTGAAGTGGACTGTGGCATGATGTTCTGCAATACATTGCTGAATTGAACACTATTGTGTCTTAATACTTGCACTAAAGTGTGCACTGCAAGGCCAGAAAGCTGATATTTTTGTTCTTTAGAATACAATGTTCTGTAGTACGTTTACCCGATCTTTATGAAACAAATTTAATTGCATTGATTAATGTTCACTTAAACATTCCTGTACAAAATCATGTTTTTTGTGATTACAATAATAAAGGGATGTACCTTGTGAAACATTAAACGCTCTGGTTTTGTGTCTCTAGATACTTACTATTCAGAAAAAATTGAGATTATATCCAAGGCAAAACCAAAATATAATTAAGAGTGCTGGAGAAGGTATTAAAATCCGCAAACACGTATTTGTGGTCAGCTATTCTGTTTTTAACTCTGAATCTCTTCATTGCAAGTATTCTTTTCCCCTCAAGTTATCACCACCTTGGCAAACTGTAATGAGTTAATAATCATAGGGTAAAAAGACTGATGCATGGGCAACAGACAGACATAAACTGAAATCTCCTTCAAGTGTTTACAAAGCTTATGCAGAGTTAAAATTACCTGTATGGTCAAATACTGGACGGGTAAGTTTCCTCAGTGATCCTGGAATACAAAAAGAAAGAAAAAAAGCGCAGTAATTATGGTGATCAGGGAGGAAGAAAAGTAAGTATTTCAGCTGAGTGCAAGTTAGTTGTAAGAGCTAGCACTCTACTTGGAATTTCTTGAGTAGAAAAGACATTTGCAGGGACTGGTTATCCCTTCTGCAAGAAGTCAGAGCAGCTAAACATTTTTCTGATATACACAGTATTAAATAGGCTATACTATCCTGTCATTCTAATGACATACTGAACTTGCCAATGGCATGCATTAATATAACAAATTTTAGACAAATACTAATCATATAAAATACAGGGGAAGCTGTTACTTTCACCTAATCATAAAACTGCAGGAAGAACCTGTGAATTTATATTATTTGTGGTCAAACATAAAGAATTACACAATACCATTTCTGAACAGAATGAAACCCTAAATTCAGCTGGAAGATCATAGTCTTTACAACAAAATTTGTGTAAACTTTACAAATTACTGTCTTGTGTTGTTTCTGTTAACTCAGTGTTTCTGGGAGTCTTCAAGGAAACTAGAATGGAAAACAAACAAACAAACAACAACAACAAAAAAGACACCAACAAACAAAAAAATCCCAACCCAACTTAACCAAGCCTTTATCAAGCATCTTTTTAATTTGTTAAATGCTGAAACCTTAAGCTTGTAATACCTTATGCATCAGTGTTGTTCAGCCATTTATCTTATAACTGCTTTTTGAAAAGCTCAAATATGCAACAGATTTATGGTGGAAAAACTGATCTAGATGTAGCACTATTAAATGTTATGATGTATTTGGCTTGCTCAGTGCTAATGTAAATTGATCAACAGCTCAATCTTATACTTCAGATTTGTTCCATTGAGGGTGAGAATTATATTTCCAAAACTAAAGACTCAATTTGGACATGCAGAGTTCAAAATTTGTAAGCATGCCCTTTTCATGATCTTTTTTGTGTGTTTTATCCAGCTTTCTTAGTTCTTGATCGCTTTTTTGTTTCTGTCAGGATTAGAATTCGGTTGAATTATGGATCAGATTCCTTCTTTCTGTGAGGAGAGAATGAGATAGAGCTTTCACATTAATCTCCTAGCAAGCATCAGTGTCACTGTCTGTACTGAACAACTGAAAACAAGAATGAGTTGTATTGCTTTTTTTCTTAAAACCCAAACCCTTTTGAGGAACAAAAGGATAATGGCATTTCTGGAGCTCAGTGTCACAGAAGGTTGGTTTTGGTTGCTCATATTAAAAAAATGTACAATTTTTTCAGCATCATGGGGTTACCTTGAACAGAAGATTGTGATCATCTGCCGTGTTTGGCTAGCATAAAACTCTGGTTGTTTCAAGAATCTGTTAATTTATTTTGTGTATATTTCCATACATATGAAGTTTGAAGGTTTGCTTATTGTCTTTCCTAGTACAATTAACAGGTATTAGCAGGTGTTTCTCAACATGGTGAATGGAGGTGTTGGTGACCTATTTCCTCTGTGAAGTTCAGTACAGTACATTGTACTAAATTTAAGTGTTTCCTTAAACTCCAAGCCAGTGTACTATGGAAGAATCACTAGCATGAGCAAAATGAATGTTTGCAAAATGATGAAATGCGTTTGGAATACTGTATAAAAGACAAGGTGCTACTGAAGTCTAGTTTACTTTTCAGGTTAAAGTAGACTGTAGATGTTTGCAACAATTTAAAATCATTCCCATTCTTCTATCGATCATGTCCATGGTCCTTTTTGAATTAAAAATATATGACATGAAGTGGTTCAAATTGAAGATGTTAGTTCTGTCTTAAACTGATTTTCAGTATACAAAAAGTCTCTGATTCTTTAGTCACTGTCCCTTTTAAAACAAGATTCTGCTTTCCTATCACTTATTCCCTCTTCTACTTGTAAGTTATTTTCCCCCTGAAAGCACCATATGGGCATTTGTTTCGGCATCTGTGGAGTTTATGCCCCAAATATGTCTGTTTCTTTCAAATTGTGGAGACAGTTGCTGGCTAATATATTCTGTGCATTTAAGTGAATAGCCAACCACCACTAAAATTATGTGTATAGTGAAATTATTGTCTTAAAGAAAAACAAATAGGAAAAAAGAGAAAAAAACCCAACACATGTTTTTTTCTCTCCTTCGACTTTAGAGTGGAACAGCTTGTGGAATAATTTGAATCTGTGGCAAAACGAGTCCACTATAAATCACGTAAGAAGAAAAGGTTCAGTATTATAGCAGGTGAGGAGCTGAAGCTCCGAGGCTAAAACCATTCTTCTGTTTTTTTTAAAATTCTCGTCTTCCGTAGTTGAATCGGGGGTGAACTTGCTAATAGTCTTGACTTCCCTGGTAAAACACTGTGTTTTGTTTTGTTTTTTTTTACCCCCAGATCAATGAGGACATGACTAATATAGGGAAGGGATATAAATTCCAATCTTTTTTCTATCATTAAGAAAATCTACCATTAAGAAAGAGCATCTCAGAAATGTACACAAAGTAGCTTAGGCAGAATCCTTCTAGCAGGATATTTGTATGAAAAGTAAAGTAATAAATATGCTATGAAAACAGAGGGGCAAGAAAAAACTTGAGATAAACCATGTATCTGTAGCTGACTTTGGCAAGTTTACTTGAAACCAGTCTTTTTAGTAGCAACTGAAAAATCAAAAAACTTAGGTTGTGATCTAATTAAGACCTTTTTTTTTTCTGTTTTGATGTGTATTTTACTTATCACTTTTACTAGAATTTTCATATGGATTTCTTTGCCTGCTTCTATTCTGTAAGCTAGTCCTTCAGAAAGTCCTCAAATAATTAAATCAGTGGAAACTGATCTCTCAAGAGTTACTTATATTCATTCCTTTTTCTCTGCCATGAACCAATCTAACATGATGAATGCTAAATCCCCACTCCTTGAATGACAAATTGCACAGTGACAACTTTGGGAAAAAACCACAGAAGTAGCCAACAAAGGGTGAGATTGATGATTCATAGAGTCATTTCTGTAATCATGGAAGGTTAAGGTAGAATCTGGTGACAGGTAGCAGCAGTTGGAGGGAGTATATTATTAATTTATTTTACATTCTGGAGCAAGTTAACTTAAAAATATAACCCAAGATACTGATACCTGTAAAAACAGCCAGCACTGAAGACCAACACCTACATTTTCTATAGTAGTTTTGGGAGCCTGCTCAACAGATGAATTTGAAGACATTCTATGTCGCTGTTACCAGTAGAGCTCAACCCTTTTACAGTTTTGCTTTTAAGATTACTAACATGGTTTTACTACGTGTTACACTGGTTCAAGTCAAGCTGCATTTAAAATACACTTTTCTTGCTTTGTTGTTTGTGGGAAGCATTGTATCATTTTTGCAGTTAGTTTTCAAAACCAAGAATCCTGGAACACATTTTGATAATATTTTATGAACCAATGTTTCTTAAATTTTTGATCCTCAGTGTATTAGGCAGAAAGACAATCCTTGGCCAGCCAGCCATGTGGAGAAATATTTTTTTTTCTTTAGATGTAACTTTAAAGATTAGCCAACTAATGATGATATATTGTGCAAATTAAGTATTTAACATTCCAAAACATATTGATGTATTTGAATTCAGTTCACCATGTAATCTTCCTTGTTCCTCTTGGCTGATGCACAGTCAAAAGTTCCATTATAGTCTATTGAATTTGAAACCAGATTAATGTCTAAAACTTCTTTGTTAATAAATTGTATGATATTAAGGAGAAAAGTAGCTTTTTGAAGTTACTGCTTTTTAGATTGCAAACAACCACAAACAGTGCTCCTATGGAATTCTTATATTGGCTTCTCATCAGCATAAATGTATTATGGCACAAATGGTGTCATTAGTGTTATCCATCCATTTTGTATTAGGGGATGAACAGAAACTAAGCCTGAAGATTGGAGTCCTAGCCAGAAAGTAACAATAATGATAGCATGATAATTATATTGTAGTTTGCCACCTTTTCCAGACTGGTAAGACTTACTGCATGGGTAGTCCTTTCTTGGGATTATTAAAATGTGTCAGAGGGTGCTTCGGGGGAGAAATGCCTTTCAGTCAGTCCAAGGACGTGGTGGAAAGCACACAGGGACTGGGAACATTCCTCTTGTCACCTCTGTTGCAGAGCATTGCTGGAACTGTCCTGCTGTTCATCAGCAATGGGGGGCACAGGAACAGCATTACACAGATGCCTGAGGATGTAGCTGGCTTTGATTAGAGCTCATTTTTTACTGTTTGTGTTTGTTACATTGCTTCAGTTTAGCAAAGTGAACTAGTGTCAGTTTGCTTTAGTCCTCTTGGCTTTAGTCAAACAATGACTATTATGTATTGAATTAGTAAGGTCAAAAGTGTTCACTTAGAGCAAAATATAATTAAATTTACCTGCCTGTAAAGAGAAATGGAGCGGAAAGGAGCTTGTAATGTTCTGCTCTCCCTCCCCAGTGTCACTAATCTAGAAGGAAGCAAGTTAGTTTTCAAAAGACATTTCAAAAAGCTGATAGCATAACTACAGGCATCAGACAGCTTTGGTTTCTGTCCTTTTTTTGAGATATGTTATTATACTAGACTCTGCTTATGCAAAATCAAACCCTGTATTCACATGAACTTATAATGGTAGCTGCTCGCTAAAAGATGGGTAAGAGATGGTGAAGTTGTACATCTCAACCCCTTTTAGCATCTGAGACTCCCCACCATTCATAAAACCTTACAAGGTGCATTTTAAGGTATGGCCATCTAATACAGCTGAAGTTTGTTGTTATTTTTCAGTGCTTCCAAATGGTCTGAACCTTGTGGTTAACAAATTTGTGCATTTGCTTGTGCATCAGTATTGCCTGCTAAATGCACCTGGTATTCCATCTTCTGTTTCCATTCCATTGTTCTTGAAGCCATCAAAATAGCTGCTTATTTTGGAGAGTGAGAAGTATTATTTCATTTCTCCAATGGCTAGAAATCACCTGCATGTCTCTGAAATGGTTTGGATTGCTCTTCTAAATGACAAAGTTAAGAGGCAGCTTCTCAGGAACTGACACAACATGGGCAACTTTGTGCATTGCTACTTTTTTTTTCCCTTCCCTTAATTATGTGTCCATTCAAAACCACTGCAAAGGGTGCTTCTGCATTTGTTTGTTGACCAACCTGGTCATGGCAGAATTGTGTGCCGCCATTCTCCTGGGTAAGCTGGAGAATTGGGTGGAAAGCAACGTGATGAAGTTCAACAAAGGTAAGTGTAGGGTCCTGACCTGGGGAGGAATAACCCCAAGTAGGAGCACAGGTTGGGGAGCATCTCTGCAGAGAAGGACCTGGGAGTCTGGGTGGGTGATAAGTTGGCCATGAGCCAGCACTGTGCCCTTGGGGCCAGGAGGGCCAGTGGTGTACTGGGGTGCGTCGGGAAGAGTGGCCAGCAGGTCTAGGGGAGGGATCCTGACCCTCTACTCAGCCCTAGTGAAACCACAGCTGGAGTGCTGTGTCCCATTTGGGATCACTCAGCACAAAGACAAGAAGGTGTTGTGGAGGGCTCGGTGTGGGGACACAGGGTGATGAGGGGTCAGGGCCTCCCCTCCTGTGGGGAGAGGCTGCGGCAGCTGGGCCTGTGCAGTCCGGAGAAGGGAAGACTGAGAGGGGATCTTGCCCATACATAAAAATATCCCAAACCCGGGTATGAGAAATAAAAAACGTGGTTTTATTACAAGCAAATGGTTCATGAACTTAGGAATTATTTTTCTGGGCATACCGCAAAAGCTGTAAGGTACCAGGTCCTGTCTGGAGCTGGTGCGGGGGACAGTTTGCATTTGGGAATAGGGAATTATGAAAGTAGATAAAGATATGTCCAAAACAAGCCCCTGCTACGTGGCAGGTCTTTTGTGTGCAGAGGAGAGTGGCCATAGTGACCAGGAGACCTCATCTCCCTCCACAGGGGGCACAGCAAACCCAGTCAGAAGAAGAGGCCCACTCCTCTCATTATGCTAACAAGGCGGGACCCTTGGGGTATATAAAAAGCAGATTTTTGGGGTGTGGGTGTGCTTTTTTGGACCTTTGTAGCCTGAGCGCCCACCACGTGCTGAAATAAAAACTTTCCTTGTCTGCTAAATTTCTTTATCTCACAGATATTTGCATCTCTCCACATTGAATAGAGGAGCTCTTTCTCACACGGGAGGGCAGAGCAGGGTGCCAGGCTCCCCTCGGTGGTGCCCAGGGGCAGGCCGAGGAGCAGTGGCCATGAACCCAAACACGAGGAGTTCCACCCCAACACGAGGGGCAGAGCTCTGGGACAGCTGCCCGGAGGGTCCCTCCGGGGACATTCCCAACCCACCCGGATTGCTGTGCCACCTGCTCGGGGTGGGCTGCCCTGGGCGCTCTCCAGAGGCCCTCCCAGCCTTGACAGTTCTGGGGCTGTGGTTGGAGCCGCGGGGCGCACTCAGGGCTGGATAAATCCATGCCTCTGGCAGTCAATTTTTCCCGCTCCGTTTTTCCGTGCTCCGCAGTACCGCTGCGGGCCCGGCCGCTCCAAGGCCCGGCGTTCCCGGCCGCTGTTTTTGCTAAAACGCGCGTTGTTCTCCCCAGGGCTCGGGGCCCGCCCC
>WBMV01009416.1:285272-378795 GCA_013396655.1 Campylorhamphus procurvoides
CATCCTCTCCCTGACCCACTCAGCACAGGAAAGTGCTCTCCGCTGTCCCAGGCGAGCTGTGGGCAGGCAGAGGCCGCTGCTCCCTGCTGAGAGAGGCTCATGCTGGGTCCAGGTCTGGGCTCCCCGCAAAACAAGCTGTATTGAGTCCAGTGCAAGGCCAAACATGATGAAGGGACTGTAGTACAAAGGCTCAGAGAGCTGGGGCACCCCGGAGAAGAGATGGGACAGGGGAATTTCAACGCATACAAATGATCTGAACGAGGGGACAAAACTCTTCTTGTTGGTGCCCAGGGACAGGACAGGTGGCAGTGGGCAAACATCAGAAATACCATCTAAGCATAAGGCAAGACTGGTTTATTACCATGCAGGTAGTCAAGCAGAGAGGACTGTGAAGTTTCCATCCTTGCATATTCTTAAAACCTGCCTGGACATTGTCCTGGGCAGTCTGCTGTATAGCTGACGTTCCCTGAGCAGGCGAGTTAGTCTGCATAGTTTTTAGAGGTCCTTTTTGTTCCCAGTGGTTTTCTCATCCCACAAACCTGTTGGACTGTAACACTTTTACGTATTGCTGGGTGGAGACGGGATGCTGTGGACCAAAAACCAAGGCATTTGACTGAATGTGGATATTCAAGGCTAGCTTCTAACGTATTAATTCAGTAGTTTGGAGCTGTTAAATTCAGCAAAAAAAATTAAATCCAGGTGTATTGCTAGAAGATTGATCCATGTAGGCAAGTTCCATGAAGCAAGTGCATCTCCCTGATGGTCAGTGCTGTATGTTATTTAGTCCTCACTATTGGCAAGTGTCTGCAAGCCTTGTGAACCGTTTTAGATACATTAGTGTGGGACAGTAACTGCATAAAAGTTTCTACCTCTTAGGTGAACTTAAATGTAAGTGGATCCCTGCAATACATCTGTGTGATTTGGGGGAATGAAACTGGCTTTAAAACATTTAGTCTGAATGTGGTAACAATAACACAGATGTTATTATCCCACCATGTGCTAGTTAAACAGGTTAGTTGAAGTGACAGTGATTTCTAAGATGTTCATGTTGCACAAATATTTTTCACAGCAGTATTTATTTTTAGTATTTGTTTTTACTGTTTTTTATTTGTTTTTTATTTCTTCAATAGTAATTCAGTGAATCCTGGTATTTAGAGGATTTGGTTTTTTTAATTTCATAAATGTTAAGCTGTTTAAGCTTCAAAGAAATCAGAAATGAAGTTATATCTTTCTAGAAGTCTTTCAAGAAAATGATCTTGAAAGTGAAAATCTTTGATTACAACACTTGATTGTTACAGCACTATTCTTGAGTTGCTTACTGGTCATGAGTCAAATTCATGGATCTGAAACTTGCTGTAGCTCAGCAGATTTTGATAGTTGTGTATGCACTGTTTTTGTCTTTTCAGTCAGATGAGGGGATTTATACTACCTTCCATCCAAAAATTATTATGCGTTATGCTGTCCATGAAACTATTCTAGAAGTTTGTCTGGGTCAGGCATGCTGGTGGGAGAGGATATGGAAAACAGTTCTGATAATAATATCATGTATTTCCTTTATGTTTTAAAGAGCCTGTGAGCTATGCATGAGGAAGGCTTACGCCAACGTAGTTGTCAATTTGTTTTATTACTAAATAATTTGCATAAGTATTGTTCCAAGTACAGAAATTCAAATGAGTACACTGTATGCTCTTCTTCCAGCAAAACTGAGGTTACTGAAAGCTTACCCTTGCCTGTATTAGCTAGGAGGATACTGTGTAGACATATATTTATCATACATATTTACAATAGGAATTATTTTGTTTTGAGCAATGAGGTGGTCTCACTTTGATGGTTGGAGCTAGTGAATGTTTCCATGTGTATACCACATCAGCTCTCATTCCTGTGGGGGTTAGCAGTCAGGAGGTGATACATACCACTACAAAATTTGAGGATTTCAGAGTAGTGAAGTCTTTATAAGCAGATTTCACCAATTCTGTACTATGTAAATCTGATGAATTAGAAAAGTTAAGTGGAGTAAGTGATGCCATGAAATATTATCTATTTGAAATATAACCTTCAATTAAAGGGGATAGGTGCAATCCTGGATAAGTGCAGTATATCTGAGAATGATGGTTTTCTATGAAATTATGTAGGCAATTCAGTTTCAGTTAGTTTACATTGTCAGCCTTATGTACAGTGTTAACTTTTAAAACAGATGATGGAACAGATCCTCCTAGAAGCTCTGCTAAGGCACATGGAGGACAGGGAAGTGATTCAGGACAGCCAGCACAGCTTCACCAAGGGTGAGTCCTGCTTGATCAACCCAGTGGCCCTCTGTGATTGAGTGACTCCATCAGTGGGCAAGGGAAGGTCTACACATGTCATTTATGTGGACTTCTGTAAAGCCTTTGACATGATCCCCCCATCCTTTTCTCTCCAAATTTCAGAGAGATGGGTTCTATGGGTGGACTGTTGGATGGATAAGGAATTGGTTGAACAGTCACGTCCAGAGGGTAGTGGTCATTGGCTCAGAATCCTGATGGACATCAGTGACAGGTGATGCCCTCAAGGGTCTTTACTGGGACCAGTGCTATTTAATATCTTCACTAATGACACAGACGGACTGAGTGCAGCCCTAGCAAACTTGCAGATGACATCAGGCTGAGTGATGTGGTTGACACACCTGAAGGATAGAGTGCCTTCCAGCCTGGACAAGCTCGAGAACTGGGTCTGTGAGAACCTCCTGAGGTTCAAAGAGGCCAAGTACAAGGTTCTGCACCTAGTTCGGGCAATCGCTGGTGTCCATAGAGGCTGGGAAATGCTGGGATCAAGAGCAACCCCCCAGGGATGGACTTGGTGCTGGCGGATGAGAGGCTGAACATGAGCAGTGTGCACTCACAGCCAAGAAAGCCAGTTGCATCCTGGAGTGCGTCAAAAGCAATGTGGCCAGAGTGAGGGAGGGTATTCTGCCCCTCTTCTCTGATTTTGTGAGATCCCACCTGGAAGGGGTCTGCTGCATCCAGCCCTGAGGTCCTCAACACAGCAAAGACAGGCACTGTTGGAGAGCATCCAGAGAAGGGCCGCAAAAATGGATTGAAGTGGTGGAGCACCTCTGCTGTGAGGAAANACAGGTGATGCCCTCAAGGGTCTTTACTGGGACCAGTGCTATTTAATATCTTCACTAATGACACAGACGGACTGAGTGCAGCCCTAGCAAACTTGCAGATGACATCAGGCTGAGTGATGTGGTTGACACACCTGAAGGATAGAGTGCCTTCCAGCCTGGACAAGCTCGAGAACTGGGTCTGTGAGAACCTCCTGAGGTTCAAAGAGGCCAAGTACAAGGTTCTGCACCTAGTTCGGGCAATCGCTGGTGTCCATAGAGGCTGGGAAATGCTGGGATCAAGAGCAACCCCCCAGGGATGGACTTGGTGCTGGCGGATGAGAGGCTGAACATGAGCAGTGTGCACTCACAGCCAAGAAAGCCAGTTGCATCCTGGAGTGCGTCAAAAGCAATGTGGCCAGAGTGAGGGAGGGTATTCTGCCCCTCTTCTCTGATTTTGTGAGATCCCACCTGGAAGGGGTCTGCTGCATCCAGCCCTGAGGTCCTCAACACAGCAAAGACAGGCACTGTTGGAGAGCATCCAGAGAAGGGCCGCAAAAATGGATTGAAGTGGTGGAGCACCTCTGCTGTGAGGAAAGGTTGAGAGAGTTGGTTTGTCCAACCAGCAAAAGGAAAGGGCTCCAGGGAGTAATTTTTGCAGACTTTTAGTATATAAAGAGGATTTTTAAGAAAGATGAGGACAAGCTTTTTATGAAGGCCTGTTGTAGTAGGACAAGAAAAGATGGTTTTAAACTAAAAAACGGTAGATTCAGGGTGGACCTGAGGAACACAGTGAGAGTGGTGAAGCCCTCTACAGGTTGCCCAGAGAGGTTTTAGATGGCCCTGGATACATTCAAGGTCATTTAGATACCTGGAAACATTCAAGGTCAGATTGGGCAAAACTCTGAGCAGCCTGATATAGATGAAGGTGTCCCTGCTTATTGCAGAGGGGGTGGATTAGATGACTTTTGTAAGTCCCTTCCAATCCAAACTATTATGTGATTCTCTGGTCACTGGAGTACTACTTTACACAGTTGATACTGTCACTATTCTCTTTCGCGTAAGTGTTAACTTGCTCACAATCAAAATGTTTTCTTGGAATAGCTGGAACAAGGAACTATCAAAGATTATGCAATTAGTAGCAGGAAAGGATGATAGAACTTGGGGCAGACAGAAGATTGCTCATATGCTGACTGTCCACCAGCCCAGTCATTTACCAGGGGTTTACAGAGGGTGTCTTCTGCACCGTGATTGCTCAGGCCATTGCAGAGAAGCAGGGCTGAAGAACGGTTTTTTGGGAAGAGTGGTGATGGTCATCCTAGTGTCTTTTCTAGGAGCAGTGGTGGTGGTGACCTCCTGCATGAAAGGAGAGACTGAAAGGAGAGTTCTTCCTTTCTGTGATGGCTCTGCATGGCTACCATAACGTGCTTTCCTGTCATCTCTGCATTTCTGCTTACTTACCTTCAGCAGACCAGAATCCAGTACCCCTGGATTTAGGCTACCAGTGTGTGTTCTTACTGCCTGAAAAGACACAAAAGGAATGTTTGGCCTTTTCTTTAAAGAAATTCATTACCAACACACTGGTTTGTTTTCAGCTTTACCCTGAAACCTGTAGTTTCAGGTTATTTTCTTTTTCTCTTTGATATTGTTAGACAGCACTTGGAAAGTGGAATGGACAGAGACCCATCAGTTCTGCGGAGAGGGTGGAAACGGCTTACCAGAGAAAGTGGAAACTTCTCCCTAGTTTCAGAGGGAAAACTACAGTGAAATTAAGAAATAGAAAGGGTGGGGTCTTGACCAGGGAAATGAAAGGTTAGAAAGAAAAATTAAGGAAAATTCTTATTGTACAACACTTGAGTTTGGGTTCTGTCAACAAAGTAAATGGGAAACAGAGTTCTTTCAAAAGTCTTTGGTTCAAGAGTTCAGCTTTACTGAAGCATTATTCTTCTGATATAAAATTTTGAAAGTCTTTTTCCTCCACTCCCTTCCCCATTTCCCCCAAGAAAGCAAACCCAAAACCTTGGAATAAACTTGCACTTGTTCCAGTTCTGTTTAGAGTATACAGAAAATGATGAAACACAGAATAAGGAAAATGTCTCTTTTCCCAGTGAACAATTAAATTTCGTTGTCAGTTTAAATTGATGACACTAGCTTCTAAACTATTGAGCCTGTGCTAATAAATGCAACAGTTGTTCATAATTTGGCAGTGAATGACCTTTAAATGCAGACGCTTACTAAGGATGTCCCTAGAGAACAATTCAACTTCGAAATGACACCCACGTGTTCTTGTTATCATTTAAATATGCTCCCTTTGTCAATAACAGAATAATAAATACTAGTTAGATTTCTAATGTTGATTCAGATCCCATGAAACTTACTGAATAAATTAGTGTACATTTGATTTATATTGACCAAAAAAATTTTACAGTGGTATATTGCAGGTCAAGGTGGCATACATTTAAATGTGTTGTAGAGCAGAGGGCATATTTGACTGACACAAGTGCTTACTGTGTTTTTAATTAACACTTCCAGTACTGATCCCTAAATTTTCCTGGAGTTGCAAATGTTGTGGAAGTAGGATATGACATGTAAGATCCTAAACTACTGTGGGTTTTTTGAAAGTTCATAGACTTTGCCTCCATAGAAGCAGCAGTTTAATTATTGGGCTATAGTTGTGGTTATGGAAGTATAAAACAACAAAGGTTTATTGTTTGGTATAGTTTATGTATTTCAGCATTCTTTGCTGTTAAAGTAAATGTACATAAAATAAAAAATGGGAGGTTTTTAGGTCTTCTATACAAAGCCTGAGAGTAAGCCACAAAAGCAATTTATGAAGGGGGAACATTTTTAAGTATTGTAGTTACAAAGCATGGAGGGAGTAATTAGGAGTTTATCTAAAAACACTTTGAAGATTACTGCTCCAGCCCTTTCACTGAGTGTCTGAAGTGTGTTAACTTGGTAGTTTTAAAAAATCTGTGCAAGATTTGAGTGCCTTGAGCATGAAATCTGCCAGTGTGAAGACTACTTGCTTACCAGTCTGGCTTGTACAAGCTCACCACGTGTTAACCTTGTCTCACAAGTCCTATTGAAATCAGTGACGCACCAGTCACTCCAATTTCAACGAAGTTAAACAGGAGTATTTGATCTGTTAGATCTAATTAGACTTTTCCACAGTCTTAGTGTCTTCATAGAGGATTTTCAAATGTCCTGGTTACTCCACAAGGGAGCCAGAGTAGGTCTGTGCAGACATGTTCAGGAATGATGAAGATGATTTGACAGATGTCAGTGATTATGTAATGTCAGAAAAGTGCTACCTTGATCATTGTTGTTTGGTTTTTTTGCAGTTCCAATAGGGGAGCATGGATTAGTGGAGGAAATAAACATGATAATTGATAATTTTGGGTTTTTTTGGTGGTAACTTGTGCATTTGTCAGCAGTGATGATTAAATTTCTTTCCTCTAGTCAGTTTTTCTGTTGACAGATTTTGTCAGGGCTATGAAACTGACCACTTTGTATGCAGTGGGAACTTGAAAAGTATAAAGCAAGACACGAAGAATTTTACAATGCACATAATGGCAGCTAAGGGAGAAACTGGAAAAAAGTAAAACCAAACTGAAATCTGACTGAATGTGTACACAGCAGTCAGTTAAAGCTATTTCCTTTTTTGTCTGTGTTTAATCTGCTTCCGAGTGTGGTTGGGTTAGACAGAGACATACAGCTCCATTGCTGTGTAATTGTTACGCAGCTCAAAGGCCTGCTGATTCACAGTCATGCAGTCCTAGTGGAAAGGGCCATGTAATATTTCTCTGAGCAGAAAATCCCTTTTGCTGTGTTCCTGACATGAGGGTTGGCAGTTGGATATAGAAACAGCAGTGTGATCACCTTGATCACCTTGATTTTATGTCTGAAAGACTAAATGTTGACACACTGCCAGTAAACCACAACTACGAAGCATCCATTATCCATTTCATTCCCAAGATATACTGATTTGTGGTCTTGATGGTGAAAGATTGGGAGTAGCAGGGCATTCAGACATGCATGACAATAAAGATATATTTGAATTGCATTGTATTTTTGAGGGGTATTAATGACAAAATTTTGTTAATAATGTAGTACTACAAATGGAATTATTTCATCAGAGCATCTACATACCTGGTGGTGTTTTCTGTCCATATAACATCAAATCATGATAACTGCAAAATGCTACCAACGAAGGTAGTGTTAAACCTATGTACGTTCTTTCCTTGCCAGGAGTGATAACACACCAGTCTTTAAAATGCAACATGAGGGAAAATGTAGGAGACTTCTTCTTTTTTTATTATTGCAGCACACATTTTAATCGGTCTTTGAATTTTTTAATGTCTGGTCTAATTCATTCCAGGTTTAAATGATAATTAATCACCGTTGTTACAGCATTTATGAAATTATCTTGAAATTTTCTTGTAAGATACCTAAGAAATGCTTGCATGGCAGGAGTGGTTGATGAGTGGTAGAACTTCAGTGCTGCATTTGGGCACAGTGGAAGTGCTTTAGGTATACACCATGGAAGCATGCTAGTGGAGGCCTTCCAGCTACCATTTTCTGAATTATTGTAAGCAACCATTATTTTTCCTATTTACAGAAATTATGTGAGGACTTGTATCAGCTTTTCAGTTTCAGTTTTCTCTAAGCCTGACCTTTCTATCGCTTGGGGAAAACTGAAATAGTATTGCAGAACATTCTGGAAAGGTATTTTGATGACAAAATAAAAGTGTTGTCATTCCCTTTGAAAGTGGAATTGTATTCTTAGCTGGAAATGAAAGAAGAAGTGTATGTAGTCTGTTAGCAAACTTATTTGTTCTTAGAAGTCCTGATGATAAAGGTCTTGCAGGTAGACCATCAATACCCTCTTTCTGTGAACAGCCTTTTTTTCTTTTTTTTAACTAGCATTTCAACCTAGATATTGTGTTACAAATATTTCACGTTTCATAAATCAGTAAATGTTGTAGGGTTAAGGGTTTTTTCCAAATAAAGGATTTGGGGCAAAACCATAAGGCTTGGATACTTTTAGCCATTGAAATAAGAGGAGACAGAAAGAACACACCATGAGAAAGGAGAACCATCTCGCTGCCAGGTTTGAAACAGAGTATGTTTTCTCTCATTCCTTCTCTGTTGGTGCAGTGAGAGCTCCACCTCCCGTTCAAAAAACCCTTCAGTTCTAAAAGCATATAAATAGGAACTCTGAGAGGATTTTGGATGTTGGATTTGCCCTCAGTGTAGCTGCAGTAATTTATAAGAAGTGACAGTCAAACCTTCACTGCAACTCACATCTACTATTTTATTTATTTATATGTCACAGGGTTTCTGGGTCCTAGTTAAGACCAGGGCCTCTATGTGACAGTTGTGAAATAGTGTACGTGGTACACGAGGTTTCAAAAATCACTCTTCAAAGAAGTTGCCCCCACTTGATAATAGTTGTTTGCCTGATGAGATGCTGTAAAAAGTATTGTCTATTCAAACTGATATTATTACAGTTTGAATACTTAATTCCGTAACAGAGTGATAACAGTATAAAACTTCTGTGATAGTCTGTTCTCCCGCTAGATTACCTTGAAAATGGTAAGATAAGAATTACTGATCTTCATTTTTTTATTTTTTATATTCCTTGTCTCTCCTGTAATTGATTCACTTTTAAAAAATGCACTTTTTATAGCAAGGCAGAGGTATTCAAGTGCTGCAGTATCTCCAAATTGGAAAATAATGAAATCTAAAGCTTTCCTTATAATCTTTTACATGAGGACTAACAAAGAATCATGATTAGGTAGTGAAGCAATCAATTGTTCAGCAGCAAGTCTGTATTGATTACAATGAATGGCTTTTATGGAAAGGGACCATATGTGTTGAGGAGCACATAGTTCAGGCAGCTGCCTCTACTTCTGGTTTTGCACAGGACTCTTTTTCTTTGTATAGATTCCCTTCTGTACTCTTTATTGAGTAATCAAGCTCTTTCCAGGAATAGGACTTCCTGGTTTTGTGTCTTCGTTGCAATCGAGCTGTAATGGTAATTACAATAAAACTTTCCTCTTCCTTTAAGATGGGGGTGGCAGGGGGAGAGGGGAGGGAAGAACATGGCTTCAGTTTAGTAATGAATGAACAAACTAGTAAATTTATAGTAATGGCAGGATTATTATAAAAATACTTGCTTTGCTTTACTTTTGTCAAGAACTGGATATTCAGAAAAAGCATTCAAACCAACTTTGGAGTTGAAAGTTATGCCATTATAGAATCAGAAAATATATTAGCCTATTATTTTTCTGTTTTGTTCCAAATTCTAAGAAAAATTATCTCCTGTGATGACAGACTCACCATAAATCTTCAAAGTGCTCCATTCTTATAAACAAGTTTGAGAACATTCAAAAGCTATTTTCTAATTAGAGGATCATTCACTCGATAAAAGCTGAAGACCTGGCTTCTGGTTTTTTGTTGTAGGGAAGGAGCATAAAAAGTCAGTAAATATCGAAAACATCTATTATTGCTGTTGAATAGAAAATGCCAAAGACCTTGCCTTTTGCTGAGCAAATGTGCCTGTGGTTTTGTGATTGGTAGGAATACAGTCTTTGTACTATTTCCTCTGTTTGACACCTATTAGAAAGCTCAGATAGTATGGCTGAGTTTTTTTGGTGCTTTTATTTTGTTTGCTTGCTTTTTAAAATTTTTCCTTTTCAGATTTGTCCTCTATATCAAAATCTGTTCTTTTGATAACTCTGGTTTTACCTTGCCTTTTCAGAAATGTTTCAATAGCAGACACAGAGGTTTTGCCATAAATTCTTAGTGCCATTTGGGAAGAGAAAAGGAATATTTTTATATTTTTCAGAGTGTTATTGGAGAGCGTGGTTTTCCTCTCTCAATTAAGGCAGTCTTTATGTTGGCCTGGATTAGAGATAAAGTAGGAGTATATAATTTTTTAATGTTCAGCACTTGCAGCTAACAAGTCTTTTAACATTTTGTCTTTTGGTACCTTCTTGTTACTTTATATTTATCTGGAAAATAAACACGAGGAGAATATGTTAATGGGAGTAAGAAACAGTGTTAACATACTTAGTAGAATAATTTTTTCTCTATGTGCATTTAGTCTTCATATTTGAATTTTTCCTTTTCTGGTTTGTATCTAATTGCAGCTTTAGAAAACCTCTAAACATAGGTTTAAGGCTGAAAAAAACCCTGGTACCCTCTGGTTTGTAGTATGGAACTCTAAATTAAAAGATTGAATTTTTGATTAACCAGTGTGAGAAAAAAGATTTCTTCTGAAAGAAAGTGTTCTGTAAACTAAAATAAGATTCCTGAAGTTAGTTCCTTAAACCATGAAAACAACAGGGTTTTTCTTTTACCTTTTTTTCTTAGTTTTTTCCTATGTGAGAATGTCATGAATATCATTAGTCTTTTTGAATGCAGTTGTCAGGATAATACTACTAGCACAAAATTTTCCTAACTTGACTAAGTGTTTAAATAATACATTTTGTGAACTGATACAAAAAAATGTTAATTTTGAAGCGTATTTGTGTCTAGGAATAAACTGATAACATGCTGCACGTTCAGAAAATATTTTTTGCTACTTGCCAACTAAATTGTCAAAAATTGCTGATTTGAAAGGGGGTAAAAACCTGCTTAAAGTAATCACAGATACAACTGTTATCTGTTATAGGCTAAGAACTTAATGCCCCATTTCTCAAATGAGTTTTTGCAATAACAAGATAGCTGTATCACTCTAAGTGAAAAGCTCATGAACTTGCCTGCATGGCTATTTCCAACCTCTACTCTTCTAACAAGCTCCCAAAGTTGTTGTTGTTGTTTATAAAAGTGGAAAATGGACCTGATAAAAATGTTTACTTTGCAGGACTGTGTTTTATTTATCATATCACAAAAGAACAATGTTTTGTTGCATCATGGTCAAAATAGAAGCGACCTTGCTTGTTCATGAGTGCTCAAAACCTAGAGATAAGAGGCAAAGTAATAGAGTACAATAGAAGGAGTGTAGTGTAATTATTCGTGGCTTGTCAAGTGAAGCCCTTTCAGGCCCCAAGTGATTCAAATCTGGGAACTCTGCACAATTCTGTACACTAACCATAGCCAGCATCAGAGAAATCTCACCCAGCTTCTCCGACAGTACTGAAATTGCATCAGTTTGTCATGCACTGAGCATGCCAGCTTCACACAATATCATTTGCTTGCAAATGGGCCTGGCCCCAACGCCCTGAGACACATTCTTTGGTATCTGACTCTTGGCCTGTGATTTGTCATGTCTCTAGTGCTATCGGCGTAAAGTAATTTTAATAGATTCTGATGGTTTGCTTGTGGAAGGTAAAGAATGCACTGCAGATCGTGTCAGGTAGGTTTCTGTGGCATTTAGGCATCATAGAGGCCCTCATGATAGTGATAGCCAAACAAAGAGTATGGAGAAATGAGAACCCTATTTTGAGTGGTATTTAATGCTCCCCTTCTCAGCACCCTGCTGTGGACATCCTTGCTAACTAAGCAGGTACAAGAACTTAGCAGCTCAACAAAGCAGTGTTATTTGTGCTTCAGAGTTGTTTAAGGATGAAACATACAGCAGAAAAACAGTGGCTTGTTTTGTCTCTATTCCAAAATAAAAGTGTCTAAGATGTGTAAAAATATTAATTAGTTTCCAAGAAGTAAACTGAGTATATCTTTGTCTTGATATTTAACTTTGTATAAATTGTTTGGAGTACTAGTACTTTCTAAATAAAAACCCCTGAGATTTTTTAGCAAGTATACAAGTATGCAATTTAGTACTATTAAAAAAACCCATAACAAAACACCTGTAAAACAAAAAAAAAAAGGCTTGTACAATTTATACCGACATGTATCTATTATAAAATTAAATAAGCATGCTGTAAAAGATAGATTCCTGAAGAATTTCTTTATAGATTTTAATTGCTATATTTATTTGACCATTATTTGATTACTAAATCTTTGTTTGGAATTCTTTTCATACATTATGAAGTAAGTATGTGGCATTTTTTTACTCTTCCTTTGACACCACTGAGATGAGATTATTTTGCCATTGACAACTCTGATCTTTGCATCATTTTTTTCATCTGACTTCCTTAATTGATTGCTACTTTGGTGTTGGAGCCTGCAGCATAGCTCTCCAGAATTCTGCTGACACCAATCGATTAATGTGAAGGTGTTAGTTAGTGATTTCATCTAAGAAACATTCAAAACCATGTCAGTAATCTGTTCTTAAAAACTGCCAGATCATTGAATTTTGCTATTTTGAACATGTTAGTTTGGGTTAACAAGGATTTCTCTAAATAGCCAAATAATAATAATAATAATAAGTGAATCTTGTGGGAAGAACAGATTTTCATTTAATTTTACATTAATATAGCATACACACACATGCCTTAATATTTAACAGACTGCTTTAAAATATGTTCATATTAATATTTAAGGTATCTCTGAGGAATTTATAAAAATGCCTCAGCACAAACTATTTCTTTTTAGGTTTGCCTAGGGAATTTCTGACAGCAGTGTAACTCTGAGCACCCCGCTAGCAAGTCTGTGCAAGTCTGCCACTTTCTTTCTCACTGTAGCTTCCACATTTGCTTAGCAGTTTTGCGTAGCTAAGCAAATTTTTTAAATGAGCCTGCATTTTCTCCTTTTTTGTTCTGAATATTGTTGTTTTATACAGTTTCTCAGAGAAGTTCTGTGTTATGATCAGAACTCACTGTTCAATATTGCACATGAAAAGGAAAAAGTTTCTTTTTAAGCTTGACATGAACTTTTGAAAGCTTGTTTTGCTTTTATTTCTTGGTGGAGTTTTTTGTAGAATGATTTCTTAAAACAGTGTAGATTTTTGCAGTGTTTTGCCTATACATATGTTCTTTGTACTTCCTAAAGCAGCTCTGCCTTATTTCCTAGTAGCTGGTTGTGGAGAGTACAAGTTACTTAAATCCAGTGGGCATGCTGTTAACATGGGTTTTGTTTGTACAAAAGGCAATCTAAATCAGTTGCCACTAAACAAACATCCAAAACAGCAAAGTACTGTGGTCAGTGTGATGTCCTTATATTCAGCCAGGGCAGAACATAGAAGTGCATGCACACACATGTTTTTGGGCACAGATACACAGAAGGGCGTGGATATGTCAACACTGGAAGAATTTATTGGGGTGTATTGCTGAAGGGTCTGTTTAAGTTCCAGTATGACTTGACGCTTTAGTGATGTGGATGATAGCAAGAATAAGAATGTTCTTATTTAAATTTGCTATCAACACCATGGTGGAAGTGACTGTGAACATGCTGGAGAAGAATAGAGTTCAAAATAATTTCAGTGAAGTAGAAAGATAGTTAAGAAAGGAATATGAGGTGCTAATTCAACAGGAACGGGTGCCAATTGTATTTATCAGAAGTAATCAGTAACATGGAATAAGATCCAATAGATTAGGTTACAGATATTCCTGAAAGGATCTGGAGGTGGTTGTGAATCACAAGCTGGCTGTGTCACAAGGCAAATGCATGTTAGGGTTTCAAAAGGTTAATGTAATAAAAAGGTCAATGATGTGGAGTGTACACCAAGCATGGAGTACCATATCCAGTTTTAGGTACTGCATTGTAAGAAACATATGAGCGTATGGAAGAAAGTGCACACAGAGAAGACACTTTAGGAGAACATGGAATAGGTTACATTGCTTTTCGGCTCTCTGACCAGCGTGAAGAATGAAATAAAGCAGGGGATCTTTAGATAAAAAATAAAACACTGAGTAGAAGCTGCATAACAATCCCCAGCAAGAAAAAGCCATTGAAAAAAAGGAGGCAGTCACTCTGTAGATGGACAGTGTTGTGACCCTATGCTTTGCAATGGATCCTATTCACTGTAAGGACGAGGCTAATTATGAAATGGTTCTGAATAGTAAAGGACACCAGAATACCCTTCAGGAACAGAGTATGAAAGCTTTGTCTGTAGGAAGTGTAGACGTTTCTGTCAAAAGTAAGAACTATAGTTGGTCGTGCCTGGAGACAACAAGGAGAGAGAGATAACTCCCAGAAATACAGAGCCAGAATAGATCTGAGGTCTTTCAGTACTGGGAGATAATAAGCATAAAACCTATGTAAGCAAATTATGTGGCCCAGCTAGCTGTCTCCAATCAAATTCTTCCTCAAGGTCCTTTTTGTGAGCCCCCCCTTCACACTTGGCAGTCATCCTTTTAAAAAAATGTATTCATATCCATCTCCAAACCTCTAACGTCTTACCATTTATTAATTCTGTGGCTTTCTGTAACTCTTGAGAGCCTACCTGAAGTAGCTCTTTCTCTTCTCCTGGGAAATGTAGAGGTATCTCATAGTGGAACAGTTGCTGAAACAATCACAAGTACTCCATCTCTGTTTCTGCATGCAGGAGAAGAAATAATTTGTTAGTTTGTCCAGGAGAGCCTCTTGCAAGGTTTTTCTCAGAGGTAAAAATTACCTTTTTTGCCCCCTTCTTTTTGTTTCATGCCCCTGTTTTTAAACACGGCTAATATTATTCTGTAAAGCATTTGCATTTGGTGTGCATCCTGTTTAGTACTTCGTAACTGGGCCACCTCTATCTGGTTCCATAGCTCTTTATGTACATAGCAATGAAGGGAGGTGCAGAACATTAGGCACAACATCTCCTTCTATAAACTAATCAAGAAACTGCAAAAGTTCACTGCCACTCTCACCTCACTCAGTATACCCCTTCCTTTGTATAATATTTGTCATAAAATGAAAACTTTCTAAATGTTTAAATTCCTAGATTTGTAGGGTTTTTTTAAGAGGTGACTAGATTGGTGGCTTAGCTTTGAAGCAGGAAGCAGCACAGGGACAGGAGTGTTAGGACTTTTTTCAGAGTTCTGGGTCTCCAACCCCTTTGTCCCCATATGTCTGTTAAAAAAGGAGAAGTGCGTGTTTCTGTAGGAGAGGAAGGCCATACAGGACCTGTTCCCAGAGTTAAGAGTACAGATATGTTCCACCTCAATCCTGTCTCATCTGAAGAGGAGTGAAGGCAGGCTGTACAAGTTAGAAGGCTCTTCCTGTTTACTGAATGACAGAGATAACAAAAGACTGAGCAGTTTGTGCCACTTACTTCCAAATGTTGTCGGGAGCAGATCAAATAATTGTATTTTTTAAAATAGTATTTCAGGGGTACTTGGGCAACAATTTTTGCCAAGTCGTGTACCTTATCCGCAGAACTTGCTGTAGGTATCACCTAGTCTTGCATTTGGTTAATAAATTAGGCACATATTTTTAACTTTGGGGGATGAGCTGCTGCTTGTCAATGTGTACTCAGTGTTATAGCCATTTCTTGGGTTTCTTGCATGTTCACTGGTAATGCAGAACTTGTCTCTGCCCTGATGAAGGAGGCCTTTTTTGATGTCTCCTGTTACTAAGTTTTTGTTTGTTTTTTCCCCATGTGCTTTCTGATGGTACTGATGTGATCTATTGCTATTCAGACCATGTGCTTTGGCAGAAGTTGCAGACAGACCAATGCAATAGAATAGTCCTCTGCCACCTTCCACTCTAGTCCTCTCTTGCTACTATTAGCGAGAGATACGCAGAGATAGTTCAGCTTCACTTAATTCTTGATATATGTAATTCATTTATTGCTCATGGTTAGGTGTAGCTTTTTGCCCTTACCACCATGGAAGTCATCAAAGCATCTTCTGCAGCTCCTGCAAGAGTAGTACCTTAAACAGAAGGCTTGGTGGAAAATACTGGATGCACAGCAGTATGGTGATGTGCCACTGTCCTGAACACTAAATATAAACCCCTTATATTTAACTGCTGTCTTTGGTGTTAGTAAGATATTTGATGCTAATTGATTTCAATATCCCTAGTATGCAAGAATCATGGTCACTGACAAGGAATATGATTACAGTAAAAAAATTTTGTACCTCATAGCTCAGGCAATATCTGCTCTCAAGGTAGCAGGCTGAGGTTGTGCTGGGCAGTGTGATAAGTAAGCAACATGAGTCAACTTTTACTCAGTCCCCAGTTATTACCCCATTTTTACCTCCTGCATTACAACTGTTCTTAGTTTCTTGTTTGTAGACAATAAAGCATGATTCCATTTAAAAATTGTGAGCAGACCTGCAGAAGAGTGTTGAGAACTAATTTATTATTCCCCGTGGAATCCAGGCTAGTAGCCAGGTAAGCTGTCTGATGGCTTACATACATTGACTGTCAGCCTTTTGGAGGCCCCAGTGCTGGATCACCCTAGCACCAGCGACACAAGATTTAACTTTTATTGCTGACTAATATGCTCCTGTGTGTTTTTAACCCGAGAGCTTTTTGCATGTATGGTCTGCTCAGCTGCTGGTGGAGGGCAGAGGAGACAAGGTACTGTGGGAGCATACTCTGAGAAGAAGCTGAGTGGGGAAATCCCCAAGTCAGTCAAATTTGTTCTTGCACCTGATTCAGTCTAACCAGAGCTCTGCACTGCTGTACAGAGATCATGGGTTTGAAACTAATGCAGGTTAAAAGCTGTAGTTTGATCAGGCAGCCTACTGTCGTAGAAGTATGTCTAGTACTGGAGCTGGCTTGGCAGTATCTTTGGCATTACATTATTTTCTACTACAGAGTGTGAATCAGCATTTCTAATAGAGCAAGAGCCTTTTCCCTGGTGTAGAGAGCTCAGAATTGTAAAATGTCTTCGTGAATAGGTTCACAAACTGGTTTGGGTTGCAAGGGACCTTTAAAAATCATCTTGTCCAACCCCTTACCGTGGGCAGGGACGCCTCTGACTAGATCAGATTGCGGATTAGGTCCAGTGTGATCTTTAGCACTTCCACTGGTGGAATATCTCTGGGCAACCTGTTCCAGTGTCTAATCTTCATTTGTAAAAAAATTCTTCCTTATTTCCAGTCTAAATATACAATCTTTTGGTTTGAATGTTTATGTTGCCCCTTGTCCTGTCACTACAGGCATTGGCAAAAATTAGCCTGTCTCCATCTTTCTTATAAAGCCCCCTTTATATATTGAAAGGCCACAAAATGGTCACCCTGGGGCTTTTTTGTCTCAAGCTGAACAAACAGAACTCCCTCAACCTGTCTTCACAGCAGGGATGTTTCGGTTCTCTGGTCATTTCTCTGGTGCTTCTCTGGACTCAGTCCAACAGGTCCATGTCTTTCGTGTACTGGAGACCCCAGAGCTGGATGCCGTACTCCAGGTGGAATCTTGCAAGAGCAGAGAGGGAGAATCCCCTCCCTTGCCATGCTGGCCATGCTGCTTTTGGTGCAATTTGCTTTCTGGGCTACAGGTGCACAGTGGCAGCTCAGGTCTAACTTTTCATTCACTGGTACCCTCAAATTCTTCTCTGAAGGGCTGCTCTCAACCCATTCATACTCCAGCCTGTATTGATACAGGCAGCTGCCCCAGTCCACATACAGAATCTTGCACTTGTCCACATTGGATTTTGTGAGGTTTGCCTGGGCCACTTGTCAAGCCTGTCAAGGTCCCTCTGGATGGCATCCCTTCCCTCCATTGAATCAACTGCACCATTCAGCCCAGTGTTTGGTTCAGTTCTGTGTTTACATGGCACTTACAGGACCTGTGGTCAAATGTGAGCAAGTCTGACTACAACAAACCTAGAATGCTTGTTTGCTAAACAGTGCAAAGATATTGAGAAATAAGTTTATAACTATCATTTAAGGCAAGACCAAAGTAATTGATTAAGTTGTAAATGGACAGGATTATTTGTTGAATTCTATGACTTTGGAGGGCTTGACTTTTAATCTCAATGTTTTTTTAATTTTTTTTTTATGTAATAATATCTAAATTTATACTTTTACAGTGGATATTGTGGTACTCGTATTTCATTGAAAACAATGACAAAGTTCACTGTATAGTTTTGAAAAAAGAATAAGCTGAGTTACAGGCTTCTTAAATGTTTTATGGCATGTCACTGTTGTTTTGGTTTCTTTTCCCTTTTATTCTCCTTTGTGTAACATTGTAAATATTTAAATATGGCTCCCAAAAATAAAATCCCTATAAAATGCTGAGCTCCTGTTGAAGGCTCTAGGGATTTGGTGTGCTAAGTTAGAACTGGTTGAATGCATTTTAAAAATAACTTATGACTGTATTTATTTGTTTTGACAACTTTGACTAGTGGTCAGAAGTAAGAGACAGGGTGCAGGCCAGCCTGCTTGTGGCCACTGAAACACTCCAAGGTTCATGTTTTGCCTCTGGTTTCCCGCTACTTCTGAGAAGCCTTTTTTGTAAGCTACTCGTGTGAGGCCATATTGAGCAATTCTGGACTGACTTGGTTTAGATCGAGTGGAAGCTTGCAGTCACTACAAAATACTCCTTTTAATTTGCAGGAATTTTGAAGCAGATAGAAGAGTGGATATCTATTGCTGTTGCTTAAGCTTTCTATGAAAAGGTTTTTATCAGGAGGGGGAATTAGTCCTACTCTCTCTTGCTAGATTTGTGGGATTATTCCTGATTGAAATGAAGTCAAGAGGCAAATATTTGTTTTGTTTGTTCTGTGTCCTGGACTTTATATTGTAGTCCTGTGTGTTACCAGAAAGCGCAATGGTCAAAGAAATGTATTTAGAATTTAAACTTAGCATAATCTTTGCTGTTTCTAGTTGTTGATTCTGTTTGGGTACTGATCCAACATAAATGTGTGTTTATGTGTCTAATATATATATTTATAAAAATAAGAGAACATTCAGCACTTCCAAGTAAACAGCCAGACTCTTCTTTAATTATTCTGTGAGTGTACTCATAATAATGTTAAGATCTTGAACTGATTCTCCTACAACATAAAATTCATATATTTTAATTTAAAATTATATATTAATAATAAAATATAATTTTACAAGTATATTAGATGATAAAGTGTGTGTTTTATGGAGCATAGTTTTGGTTGCCTGCCTTATTAGTTAGTTGTGTATTACAGCAGGCAGTATTTAAACAAATAATTAGGTACTTTTGTGACTTGCTTTTTATGTATAAAATAAAAGAGAAGCGAGCACAATCTGATTCATGGGGTCATATTGTCATAATTACTATTCATGTTTAATTGGAAATTTACAGGAAGTATACATTTTCTCATTTTAAACCTCCAGTAGACTGAAATTTGTTTCTACTGGGCGTTTTTGAAGTTGCCTTTTTTTAATTGAAATTCTTCATAATAACATGGTTCTCCGCTATAGATACTGGTATATAGGAAGTGTTCTTTGCAAACCATCTACTTGATAACTTTATTATTTATAATAAAAAGAGAAATTAACATATAAAAGTCTACAGAAAACACTGGAGTATTTTTGCCCCTCCTAAGTTATATCAGTCATGCATGCACAGTCTGAGAGTTGTCCATGTAAGTTAGCTCAGGTTCACTCACTCCTTGGTGTAGTGGCTCTTGTTTTTTTGCATCTTTGCTGGGGTGCCTAGCAGACCAGTAGGGGTCACTCTATGCATTGAATTTAGGAAATAGGTAGATGGTTTAATTACTTTTTCTAATTGCATATGCTAGCACACTTGCACAAAATAAATCCTAGGGAAGAATTCTATTCATTTTTTATCAAGTTTTTTCTTTCTTTGAGTTCAGAGTATCTGTACAAAACAGACATGATATTTAACGTTTTATAAGCTAACTTTGAAGTATGGCTGAGTCACTGACTGAGTGTCTAATGATGCGTCTTCAGGAGGGTCTTTGAGAGAGTCTTCAGCATGCTGACAAACAGAGCGTGCTGAAAAAAGGTGCATCTGGTTGGAGCTACCATATTTCCATGACCTAACACAATGAAAGAGGCTGGAGGTTCTGCTGAGGCAGGTCAGTGTGCCACATAAATGCTTCAATAATGTTTTCTTCCATTTCTTGCAAAATTGCACTTGAAGGCCATTAAAAAAAAACAAACCAGAGAGATACCAAGCATGTTTTTCCTTCCTAAAATGTGCATCTATTAAATTAAATAGATGGCTGATGATATTCTGCTCTTCTAAGTCAAGCAGTTAATTGTTCAGCTGATTGATTATCAGTGCAGTCACTTCAAACCGATATTTAAGATCCATATGTTTCCAGTTTTTCTGTAGTGGCAATGCTGTGAAATATATCTTTCCCTCCTGCTCTCCCATGAAATCTGTATCTTGGGATTTAAAATGTTATCTATATAAGACTGAAGAAAGATGAAAGGACGTAAGCATCTTAATCCTTTCTTAAATGGGGTATTTATCCAGTTGTAAATTAAACATGAAGACTGAGATTTGTGATTTGTGATACTTTCTCTACTGAGATTTCTTAATGAGGGATGCTTTGCACATAATCGGATGGAACTAGCTATGCTCTTTATTTTCTTATCCTTCCCATGATCTCCTCTTCCACACTTATTGCAGTAGTATATGTACATGTGTTATTCTGTGCCACAGTTGTGTCTTCAAGAGCTCACATAAGGATCTCAAGCCTTATTTCAAAATAGTTTGAAGCCTTTGAGAACGGTCCATATAAGTCTGTGAAAAAAGCCCTGGCTTTCAGCAAAAACTGCTCCAGCCTGGTGCCCAAGCTGAGACCTGAGAGTTCAGTTTCTGATTCAGCAAATCACAGTGGTCAGTTAGTTTGCTTCAGAAATGCATGGATAACCATGTGGAGTCAGCTGAAACAGAGATGGAGAGTAGGAGCATATTTGTAGTACTTGTGATCTTTGCTTTAGAGGCTGTGTGTAAGGATAAAGTGATTAATTTCAGTAATACTGTACAAGAGCAGGTGGGAGCAGAAAATAAATAATACAAGGTAGCAAGCAGCAGCATTTGATTGTTTTACTGTGCCTGCTGAGATTTGCTTAATTTGACTGATGTCAGTATATGAAAATTTATGCTGATCACTTTTGCACGCATTGCACTCTTAACAAGAGAATCAAAGATTTGCACAAATGTGGGTCTGTCTCCCTGTTTTTTGAGGAAGTTGTTGAGATTCTAGTTATGTTGGTAATTTTGCATTACAGTGAAGAGTATCTTTGTTTCATCTTTTCCTTAACTGTGATCTCTTTACCAAGAGTTGTATTGCTGAGAAGAGAGGGAATGTGAAGAAACAAGTGGTAAAGAATAGTATAAATATTTTCCTTCTATTTTTATTTCATAATTGATACTTTGTTTCTTTAAGTAGTCTAAGAATTGGTATTTTACAAGCCCAGAATTGTCTTCAAATGACTATGGTGCATTTTAGATTGGAATGGAATAATGAATTCTGTAATCCTGTAGTAAAAGAACTATGAACATCTTTTCGGCAAATGTTACTTGAATTAACAAAATTACTTTAGCTTTAGTGTAAGGGTTTTTTAGGGAGACAACTTGGTTTTCCTTCTTGCACTGTCTGTTCTCTGCATGTCCTGTAAAGTCATTATGGCTTAAATGAATCACAGCTTTTCTTGATTTTTTTCTGCCCTCAGGTATATTGGTTGTTTTGGTCATATAAGCCTAACATATTTAATACCCTTCTATGTAGACTTTATTTTTTCAAAACTGATCTTAGAAACAAAAGCTTTCTCTGTCCTTGCTCAAACAGGTTTCCCTACAGCACATTACTCAGACAGCTTTTGACTGTCTCCAGAGAAGAGCACTCCACAGTGTCTCTGGGCAGTCTGTTCTAGTGTGCAGTCACTCTCACTGTAAAGTACTTCTTTGTCGTGGTCAGGTGGAACTTCCTGGGCATCCATTTCTGCCCATTGCCTCTTGTGCTATTGCTTGGCACCATTGTGAAGAGCTTGGCTCCATCCTTGCTTCACATACTAAGACACTGATGCTGTCTCAGTTGTCTGTTCTTGGCTGAACGGTCCCAGCTCCCTCAGCCTTCCTTCTAAGAAAGATGCTCCAGTCCCCTAAAGACCTTTGTAGCCTGCCCTGGACCCACTCCAGGAGCTCCTTGTCCCTCTTGTGCTGAGGAGTCCAAAGGTCGAAGTGGGGATCAAACCAGATTCTGTTCAGTCCAGTGTCCCGTAGCGTGGCTACTTATCTAATGCCAGATTCCTGTCTAAAATAATTTCAGATTTATTTTGAATACCTTATTATTTTTTATTATGCATATCATAACTTTAAAAGATTGAACACATGAGTATTTCCACCTCTTCAGTTGGTGAGTATGTAGCAAAATTCTGCAGCAGCTTTATAGTATTGTTGCTCACATGGTAGCAGCAGAAGTTACTAAATTCATTGAGATAATGCTAACACTTAGCATAGCACATGACCTAATATGACCTTCATGTGATTTATTCTGATGGTTAATAATAAATAAGTAGTAATAATTAGGAGATCATAAGTTTGGGGAGTTCGGGGGCTTTTTGGTTGTTGGTTTGGGTTTTTTTAAGGAAGTATTTGGTTAGGGAAAATGATTGTTTTATTAACCAGTGATTATTATTATTAAATTTTGCACCTTTTCTTCAAAAGGAGTTTGGTATGAATTAGGAATATTATGAAATATCAGCATACTGAACTATACTTCCAAACAGCAACTTGCTGAATGAGATAGCAGGGGAAAAAAGCCAATCCCGTTGCTTCTTCATCCATAGGGGAAACACAGACTCATCTCACTTCAAAGTGTATCCAAAAAATATTTTTTAAAGTATGTTAACAAAATCAGCAAATCTGTAAATTTAGACCAGATAAAGGAAAAAGTTCTAGGATCTGAGAAGATAAAAATATTGTGTCACTTTATTGACTGAAACAATATTTCTGAGGCTTACAATGAATATGTGATTTCTTTTTCTCAATTTACTGCCTTTTTATGGGTACATTATAAATTTTGATTCTATTCAGACTTTTCTTAAATCACAGGTATATCAATTTACCCTTTTTACACTCAATCTCGTATTCAGGTATACTTGTACTTAACATAAGAAACCTTCAAACTTGACTTAAAAAACTGTGAAAAAATAAAACAAAAAAACCCAAAACCATCACAAAACCAAAGAAATGAACAAGCAAACAAGAAAGTAAAACATTTCACAGGCCCAAACAGTAATGTAAATAAGAACTGATCAGTTGAGCCACCTGGGCAGCACAAAAAGACATATTACATTGCACAGTAGTAAATGTCCTACTCGTTTTGGAAGTTACTTCTTGTACTCTGATCTTTGTACAGAAGAGAAATCAGTAATTTTGCCAAGGAGCAGAGTAGGAAGACTGAACCTGGAGGAAAAATCAAAAAGTGACATGGATGTGCACTACAGAAATTGTCATAGGTCCTCAGTGTGGTACCTTTTGGAGTGGTGTACCCTCAGTGCAAAGATGAATCCCTGCTCAATGGAGCCCTCCTAAGTGACACTTTCTAATGGAAAGCTCTGGTTATATGATTGGTACGGATTGTAGTGTTTCATGCTTTGGGATTCAGGATTACAGAGAGAGAACTGTAAATTACTGCAGATTAGTAAATACTGGTTTTGTGACTACATGCATTCATTTCTCCTTGTATTTCAGGATCCCTTTTAGAAATGTTAGGTTCTTGGTTTATTGTGAACCTTTTATAAGACAACAATCTATGACACTAAAATCTATACTTATCCTGTAACAGATAAAAATGCCTCTAATGCATAATGAATCCAAGTGTTAGTTTTTTCTTTTGACTTTGACTTTAACTCTGTTGAGTTTAACTAAGAAAACAGAAAAGTCATTGCTTCAGCTAAGTGTGCTTGTCTAGAAAGAAGTGATGATACTGCTGCAGGCATGCTTTGAGCAATGGCTTGGGCATTTACCCAGTTCATATATCCCTGTCATAAAGAGTCAGTTTCTGTTCTTTTGAAGTGATGTAGGCTTTCTGTGAATTATTCACAGGGAAGAAAAAGTCTTGTGTCTCATCTGAAACAGAAAGAAATGCCTGTGATGTATGTTTTTGTGTAATGAAATAAAGGAATAGTAAAATGATTCCCTCAATATGAGCAAATCATTTGGGTTATTGTGTGCTACAGTTAGGATCTTCCTTAGAAAAATAAAAGCTGAATCTGAAAGGAATTAAGTAGTAACATCATCAGTTGGTTTGCATTATTTAAAGACTGAAAGAGTCGAATGTGTTCCTTACAATTCACTTTCAAATTCTGCGCATCCTCTATGCATCCTTATGTCAGCAACCTGTTCTACAGTCTGTTTCCATTTCTCTTGGCTTCTCTTCTATTGCAGTGGAAATGCATGGCTTCATTTTTTTCCTGAGAAACTGAGTCCAAGGTATCAGCACAATTCGGGAGTTATTAATACTGAGTAGTGTATCCTTAATTTTCAGGATGACTTCATTGAATGAAGAGTGACGTTTCTTGGGCTTTAGACAGATACTTTGCACTGCAAATAAAACAAATAGTTTTAGATCCAGAGTTAAACTAAAAGTAGGTTCACTTTGGGTTTGTTGTTTTTTTTTTTCATAATGGGTTATGATTTACTGCCATCATGAGTATTAGTGTCAAGGCCCGGAGCCCAGATATTTATGCATATCAGACAACTGAGATGAAGAGAATTTCCTGTTTTCTGTATAAGCACAAAATACAAGAACCAGACTTGGAAAGACCAAAATGTAATTTGTCTTCAACTTCTTGTCTAAAGATATTCTCGATAATTTTAAGTTCTTATGAGTAAAAGCTTATGTAGTAAAGGATTTCATGGCAGAATGCAAAACACTGTTTTCTTTCTTTCAAAAAACCTCAAGGCTAAAAAAGTTTCTTAAATATACATAAAATAGCATCCTATCTATACTTGTCCATTGTCTGCAGTACTTCCTCTTGCCTTCCCACTAACTTCAAGAAGATTACAGTTTGCTTTCCAGATATTTGGCATCACATACAGTGAATGTGTGCCTGTTTCTTTGTCTTCCATTTCCCCCTTAGATCTGTACATATTAAATATGCATGATTTTGTGTATGTGCAAACAGTTGCTGACAGCTAACCATAGCATCTGAGATGACACAGTTTCTCTTTGATGTATACTGAGCTACTGTGCTAAAATGTTGAAAATATATTTGAAAGGCTTTTGCTAAGAAAAAGTTCTTGGTTCCATTTTTCTGAATCATTGTGAACATTGGCTTCTGAGCTGAAATTTTCCATCATGAGTAATTAGTAGACATTGAAATTCTTCTTAAGTTTCAGTGAGATTAATTCATCAGCTTCTGAGAAGAAAAAAAAAAAAAGAACAAAGTGCAGAAATCAGTTTGCCTGGGTTAATAACATAAATTCATTCTTGTAACTATTGTGCTGCCCCCCTCCCCCCGTTTTTTTATTTTCATCCTCTTTGGTGTAGAAATTGGAAAGTGCAATTAAGAATGGGATAAGTAATTGCTCTGTACCAGTAGCTTGTTCCAAACTTAGCCAGATGACCTCTGAAAGTCTCAGTTTACCCCAAGATTTTTTTCAGTCTGAAAGCAAAATTCTTCTCGATTTTTTGCAGCAATTGTATTACAAGAACACCAAGAAAAGAACAAGATACTTCTAACTTTTACTGGTTTTGTCTGAAAGAAGTTTGAGGGATACAACTGAAAATAGCAAGAATGCTGTAATCTTTTTCCTTTGCTGTTAATAGGTCAATATAGATTATTCCATATTGTTTCTACTGAGAAATAGCAGAAGATGTATTTTGCTTGTTTAAGACATTATTCACACATATTTCCGTGTTATTTTTAAAGCTTGAATTTCTCTAGTTGTGCGTGATTTTGATTTAGTCAACCTCTGGTTTCATGCAGCTTTCCTAAGTCAAGGGGTAGAAAATGCCTTCTCTGAAAATTGAGTCTTTTATCTCTTTCCCCTTCAAATGGAGTGAATTTTCTGTGTCTGAGGTGGTGAAGAGTTTTGTTTTGAATCTGAAAACTGTATTAATTTATAAGTAGTTAGCCTGAAAGCCAGGCTTAACTTAGAAAGCCTGAGCATCACTTACTCATTGTGAAGAGCGACTTTTGGACCATCAGCATTTTTTCTCTGTCTGGATTTTTTTCTTTGAAACCAAAACCTACTGCTACTGTCTTCTGTAAGATATGAAATGGAAAGCAAGTTCTTCTGAGATCTGTGCTGTGATCAGTGTACCTCCAGAAGTGTCATGATTTCAAGTTAGTGAGTTACTACTTGTAACATACTGGCTTTTTTTTTAAATCACTGCAGTTCACTTTGTGCTCAAACTGCTCTGAGTTTTCCAGTTTGACTACTAATACAAACACAGATTCTCTAAAAAATGGTTGTATGCTGTGATTATATCCTTACAGGTCACTCTGTGGAAAATGAGTTTTTTGCTCAAGATAACAGAAGAAGAAAATAATGAAAATAAGAGAATTAATACTTTAGCTGCAGGACATTTTGTATGGAGAGCCTCTGTCCATGAACTCTTCAGCATTTAAATCAATACAGTTTGAAAGACTCTCATACAAGTTGATATAATAACCTCTGAAATACTAATGATGAGTTATCACTTCCACTGGGAAACTGTACTGGTCCCAAGCATAAAAGTGGTCATTTAAAATGTCTTTACTAACCAGCACGGAATTCTGCAGAACTAAATCTCAAGTAGATCTTGCTCCCTAAATGGTAATTCCATCTTTTTTTAAAAGGTCAGCTCAATTAGATTTTGGCAAGATTGAGTCTTCAGTGTCTCTTATTATTTTCATCAGGACACGTTGGCTGGTACTTTGCAAGTGTTCACGAGCAAAACAGGTTAGTAATACATTGGTACCACTACAAATGGATTGTCCTCATCACTGCATAGACAAAACACTCCTGAGAACTGTGCAATTCTTTAAGCACTAGTGGCATGATATAATGAAGTTGTATTCCATTAAGCACTTGTATACAAGGGAGCAAAATGTCATCACCTGAGTGTGGCTGCATTTCTGTGATACAACCTCATCTGTTCCGTCAACTAGTTTTGCTCTGATCAATAAGCAGTTTTCTGTGGCCTTTCACTACTGTCAGATGTCATTGAATGATGTAAATACACGTCAGAAACTAGAAACTTGACAGCTCACCTAGACTAAAGAGAGAAGTGTGGGGAGGGGGTGTACTGCTGGGATAGACAGAAATGACAGCTGATGTCTGCTGTGTATAAATGATTTGATATTGCTACAGACAAGATTTTTCATTTTTCATAGGCATGCAACAAAATGACTCAGATGTGTACAAGTCAAATCATTCAAAAAGACCAAAGAGAATAAAAAGGATTTTTATATTACAGGACAGCACTGAACTGAATGGCCTATTTACAAGTTACCTTTTATTTTGTTCTTGTCTTTTGATACTAAACCTTGGGTCCTACTTGATGTTAAAATGAAAGAAGACCACAAAAATACTAAAAATGTTCTTGTAGGCAGTGTACAATAGGTAAAATATCCATGCCAGCATACTCTTTCAAACCATTAGATAATTCAGTATTTCACTACAGAATCAAAAAATTGAGGTATTTTGGTTGATTGAGTTGTTTTTCAGTTGTGAAGAAGCTAAAAAAACCTTTCAAAATTAACAATAGAGGACTAAATATGAAAACAGATATTTTCTCTACTGGGGAATTGCAGCTGAAATGTACACATCTTTCCTACTTTGAAGGCTTTTTGAAGTATTTCATGATTTCAGTGAAGATAACTGCCATAGGATTTAGTACAAAGAGGAGAGAGCTTAGTACTGCTTCATCTATAGTTGCTGTGCAGTGGGTCATACTGTGGAACATCCTTGCTCCAGTTTTGCTAGAAGAGTTTACAACACAAGCTCCAGAAGACAGTTTTCTGGCAGGAGAGGAAGTTTCTATAATAGATGGTTGGGGCTAGATAAACATTTAAGCTATTTCAACAGGAGCATGGTATTTGGCCTTTCATGTTCAAGGTTGGTTTAATCCTTCCTGTGCAGGATAGACGACTGCCATATTTGCTGCCATGTAAGAAGCAAAATGTGGAAGACATGAAGAGAAACTAGGTATACATTAATAAAATGAAATATGTTTCTAAAAAAACCACACACACAGACACACCAAAAAAACACAGCCAAAAATCCCCTAGTGTTTTTAGTACTGTAAAGTAATAGCCGCTGATGTGTCAACAGGGAGATTTGAACTCCAGCCTACTTACAATAGCAATGTCACTGCTACCAGTTTTCACTCCACCTTGCTCTCCTGGCCATTGGCAAAACTGCTGGGAACGTAGTAGTGTTATCCCTGTGGGATGGTGTGTGTGTGTGTGCATACAGGTGTGTAATGAAGCTCTATGCCCCTCTGCTCTACTCTGGTGAGACCCTGCCTGGATCCAGCTGCATCCAGCTCTGGGATTCCCAGCACAGGACTTGTGGAGTACCTGTTGGAGCAACTTCAGAGAAGGTACACAAAGATGATTAGAGGGATGGAGCACCACTCCTATGAAAAAAGGCTGAGAGAATTGGGATTGTTCAGCCTGGAGAAGGGAAGGCTGTGGGTGACCTTGTTGTGACATTTCAGTATCTCAAGGGAGCCTACAAGAAAGCTGAAGAGGGACTTTTTAACAAGGGTGTGTAGTGATAAGGGGCAATGGAATTAAACTGAGAATAGGCTTAGATAAAAGGAAGATACTCTTCATTGTGGATGTGGTGAGGCACTGGAATGGGTTGCCCAGAGAAGCAGTGGATATCCCATCCCTGGAAGTGTTTGAGGCTGGGTTAGATGGGGCCCTGAGCAACCTGGTCTAGTGGAAGGTGTCCCTGCCCAAAGGGGAGTTAGGACTGCATGATCTTTATGGTACCGTCCAACCCAAACCATTCTATGATATACATTTGAGTCTTTGCTACCTTAATAATGTTATTATGTTTTAGTGTTCTTATCCACTACTCTGAAGCATAATTTGTATGAAGAAAAGCTCAGGAGCCCTGAGATTCAATACTGTGCTTCTGCTATGTGAGGTTTAGGGCATGTGCCATGAGGTCAGTGGTTAGGTATTGGAGATTGGTCTTCACCAGTCACTGACCATACTGCTCATATATACCAGGATGTCTCCGCTGAAAGGCCTGGATTCAGAGCAAGTATCAAAATTCCCATTGACTTCGGAAGTCCTCAGTTTTGCCTCTCAGGTTGCCATCACCTCTGCATCTCTAAGGGTGATGCAGGACTTTCAGGCAGTGGTTGTCCTCAGCTGGAACACTTAGAACTGGTTTCTTGAGACTGGCATGAATGTTGCTTAAGAACAGCTAAACATAACCACTCTAATTCCATACATTCCCTGTTTTCTCAGACATCAGGTCATACCTGCACCTTTCCTTTATACTGCTATTTAGAGTGGCTTCCCTTTGTGTTGTATACAAGAAATGGCCAGGTGCTCATCTGCCATTATAAATTTGTAACAAGTACAGTGCAATGTTAAGTGTTAGGTAATGCTAAGTCATGAGTAGATACTCTAATACCATACTTCAATTAACTTACTGTGTATTATGAATTATTCTTGTGAAAGGGAGGCTGCTGGAAAGCTCTGTGTGGACTGATGTTTATTTTAAACAACAAAATTATTTTGAGTTGATTTTTAATTTGGCTTATGAAGTCGCTCAGAGCCAGTATTGGTGCCTTACAAATAAAAACTGTTGTCACTTTTTCTGATACAAAAAATGACCAAACAGCATTAGTGCGCTTATGAAAACTGTCATAAAAAGAGCAGTGTCGAGGTGTAGCTGTTTAGTATGACTTTGGTAACTGACTTTTTTGTGACCCACTTTCTTTGTGAGGGGAAAAGGGAGATGATTGACTTGTGGGATGGAGGAGATCATTACACAGAAGGAAAATATTCTATATGCAGCCTTGTATGTCTGACCCTAAATCTTGTGAATGGTTGCTGAAATTCTCTAGAAGCTAGCAAGAGGGCTCTGCTGCAACTTAGTGCTTGCCTGTGCTTTAGGATACTTTATGGGTGTAGACCAGTCTACTGTGTATTTTCTACTTTTTATTTGTTTATTTTTTAATTTTTACATAACAAGCTTGTTGCCTTAAGAAAGGGGGAAAAAACAGCAAGACAACTTTTTGTGGGTAAAGCAGAGAAGAGTTCTTTTACTTGTAGGGTTTTGGGGTACAGAATATAATGGAGTATAAAAGAGTATATAAAGTATAAAAAGTATAAAAGAGTACAACACGTGTTGATAAATAACAGATAGAAAAGACCAGTGCTAGGATGAACTCATGGCCTCAGGAATACCATGTAAGCTCTTTTCCCAGCACCACCGCTTCAAAACATGCAGAGTAAATTAATCCGAAAGGCGTCCCTTTCGTTTAATTCCTGGCTGTTTCCAGCCAAACCCTCTGAGCCGCTCTGCCATGTCTTACCGAAGCAAACAGGGGACAACCCATCCCTCCCAGCTGAAAAACCCTTTCACCCAACAGGCTGGGAAACATGACTCTTGCAACATCTGGGCCCAAGTCAGCTCACCTCCCAACCCACAATAATTAGGGAGAAACTCCCTTTTGCAGCTGCATCCCAGCAGCTCAGCAACCCCCAGCTCCTGCTGGTACCCAGTTCCCGTTACCGGTCTCATCTTCCTTCAAGCAGGACTTGAGGTTCCCGAGATCCAGTCCGGGAGAACAAGGGAGGGGAAACATCTTCTCCCCCCACCTCAGGAGATCAAGAGAGGGANCTTGTTTTTGCTTTGAATACTTAGTTTCTTACACTGGCAAGTGAGACTATATACCTGGTAGCCCAGTACAACACCTTCAGATAGTGTAACCTCCAGAACACATTGAAAATCCCCAAATGAGCAGTGTAAAATGCCACTTAGTATTGTTTGAAATCACATTCTTGATCTGATATTTATAAGATTCTTCCTAGACCTATTTCTGAAAGAGTTTAGAAATACACTTGAAATTTAATACACTACTCAGTGATAAAAAGATTAAAGCTCATTTATTGTAGCAAGAGAGTTGTGTGGTTGCCCCAGACATACAGCAATTTTCCATAGTATTCTTATTTTCTCTGTTGTATTGTACATAATAAAGTCAAACCATAGCCAGGTTTGTTTTGGTTTGGTTTTTGTTGGTTTTGGTTTTGTTGTTTTTTTTTTTAATTTACAGATTTTGCAGTGTTTCTGTCACTTCAACTTCGTGTTCCTTATTAAGACTTCAGAGATACAAACCAGTAGCTCAGTAATTGCTTTCTTGAATCTGCCTTTAATAATTACATTTAGTAAAGCTGTATTGAAAATTAGAAAGGCAGAGACTAATGGAAAACTAGATTTTTCACTGAATTAGAAAGCAAGACAATCCATATATTGACAACATATCAAGTTGAAACAGATCAGGAAAACTGTTTTGGACTGTCTGTGCAAAGAGGCAAACACAGGCCTGATGTGCAGTGGCATCTGCATTTTATACAGGCAGAGAAACTATAAGAGATTTCATGTAAATAGGTGTCTTGAGAGAGGACAGTAGAAATCTGATTTGGAAGTAAGTCACTTGAGGTTTTTTTTAGTCAAAGAACCTTTTTCTTCACATTAACAAAAGTCTATAAAGTACTAACTTTTCAATGATTAAAATACCATGAAATATGAGATAGGAAAAGAGGAAGCATGTTTTAAGTTCTTATTTTAGGCCAGACCATAATCTGTGGAAGAATATTTGTTGAAGTTGGTGTGACAGCACTGTGAATCTGCTTGTGTGAAGTTTGCAGAAGAGAGGAGATATTGGGCCTTTGTTTAGTCGTTACTGGATCTTTTCACCAAAAATGCAAGGCATTTGAACGCCCATTTTAAGAACAAGGGAAAACATGAAAATTATTTTCAGGATTCTATTTTGTATACATTGAATATTTAAATGCCTGTTATTACAAGCAGGCAATGTATATATTTAATGATTGATTTGCTTATACATTAAGCACACTGTTCAGTAATAATTAGTTGTTTTGTAGTACCCTAAAATCTAAAAAAACCCAAAACAACAAAAAACAAACTATGAGACATATACAGATCTGGCAGTATAAATAGATTATCTCACAGTTGTATATTGTTAGTTAGTTATAAAAGCTTGGGCTTATAAGATTTGTATTTTAAATCAGGTTGGTTTACTATTCTGTCTTTTCTTTTTCATGTAGTAACTGAACTGTTTTTTGTTGATAACAGTCCTTCAGGTATCTTTGTCTCACTTCTCTGCTAAATAGACACTGGGCCTAACAAAGGTTATGTTAACATCTTCAGCAATTTTGGAGACCGTTATTTTTAACAACAGTACAGTTCCACTTACATGCTGCATGTTTAATAATAGTTTGCTTTTATAGCGTAATGCTTTCTTTTGCCTTTTAGCATGCATTCACAGAATTAGGCACGTTTTGAATGAGCATGCAGTTTGGATTGGTGGGCATCAGTGGAGCATAGATCTTGTGATTTCTATTACACCATGGACCAATTTCGATAAAAATTGAAAAAGAGAGTTTTGCTTATATAAATTCATACAGTTTACTTATTGGATATTAAATTCATCTTGCTGCAAAATGTTACTGAACTTTGAGTTTTTAATATATTTCATAGAGCACAAGTGGATGGCTTGAAGGTTTCTGAACATAGAAAAGGATCCTCTGACTAGAAACTTCACCTTAAATCCTAATCACATAAGATAGGATTAAATTGTAACTTTCACTGAGATATATACATTTATTAATCAGTATGTAATTTTAACTTCATGATTAATAAATGCTGGTAATCTGATACACTTTTTTCACTAATCCAGAGACTTTTATGACACACGGAGAGCTCCAGCTACTGCTAGAGCTGTAGGCAGTGTGCTATACTTACTGTGCAGTGATGACAGCAATGAAGACACAGTTAGATCACCAGCAATCTGGTGATTTTTGTAGAACTCATAAAAGCTAATATTTCCCTTATTTGGAATGGAAATAATAAATGTATAAGAAAGCACTTCTAAAGTCACAGAGAAAATGAAGAGAATCAGAAAGGTGAGGCATGCTTGAGATTCCTTCCTAGGTCCCTGGAATTTCCATATGAACAAATCAGCATTTTTTGTAATTTAGAGAGGAACTTGTCAATTGTCAGTAAATAGCAGTTTGGATAGTATCTTTTGGACCTGATGTTTTTTTCCCTGTACCTGGTGGGAAAGATGAAAGAGTCTTAAAAATAGAAGTAGCATGAAGCTAATGGGTGTATCTTCCCATCCTACCACTTTCTTCAAAATACTACAACAGGACATTCACCAAAACAGCAGGTTCAGGATCTCATTTGATAAATTAGATTAAATTTAACTTTTCAAGGTAGTTACTCTGCAAACCTGAAGGGCAAATTGCTGCTCAATAACACAAAACTGCAAAATTTGTGACAGGAAAGTCATGAATGTGTAACTGAGTATTCTGTCTTCTGAGCAGAGAAAAGGAAGCAGTTTTTTCTTCATCTTTTTACTCTTTCTCCTGCCTTGGAAGGAACTTTCACAGAATCATAGGGTCATTTACGTTGGCAGGGGCCCATGGAGGTCCAGACACACCCCCTCCAACACCCCTGCTCAAAACAGGGCCAGCATAGATCAGATTGTGCAGGGTCATGTCCTATCATGTTTTACCTTTCTCCACTACCTCTAGGGGCCCCGGCTCCAGTGTTTATCTAATATACACTTTCTGATGAAACTATTTAAGTAGGCCAGATTTGGCACTAGATCTGGTCACAGTCTTATTTTTCTAGAAAAAATTGAGTGAGCTTTGCATGCAGTGATTTTTCATTGCTTCTTTAAAAGGAACGGATAGACAATTTGATAGAAAATACTGATTTCAGTCAAAGAAAGATATGGGAATAGAATTACAATAGCATATTGTAATATAATAGAAATACATGGGAATAGGGCTTGAGCTTTTAATCTTTTTAACCTTAATCTTGCCCAGTTGGGATGATCTAAGTAGGTTTTTCTAGGAAAAAGTAAGAAATCAGTTGTTCAACATTGTAGAAGTACTTGGATTTTAGATCTAAAAGCCACTCTGCTGTTGCTATTTGCCTTAATCTCAAGGCCATACTTTTCTGTAGCTGTGGTACAGAAACCTTCTTAAGTGTTTTCTTAGTTCTTATGTGGAAAGAGTCTTTATGGATGCCATTCTTTCCACTTGTTCCCACAACTTTCTCAGTCCCACATGCTGAGCTAAGGGGACATTCAGTGGGGAAAAGGAGTGTGTGACTGATGCTGCAGGTAGGTGTGTTCAGGGATGCTGGATTGCATTGTGTGATTAGTTTACATGAGACTATGAGCATTTAAATTCACAACCATTGTTTCCTAATGGTTTTCCATTTTATTTCTTTTACCCCCTTTTTTCCTAGGTGACTGGGAATAAAGGGAGGGGAATATATCATTTGTATAAGTACTGCTCCACATATATGACCAGTCGACGAGTAGCTTTTAGGTCCCTAATACAGACTTCTAGACTAAGATATGCTTCAGTTTTTGTTGTCCCCACCAGCAGTGGAGGAAGGGAAAGGGGTGCTGTGTTACTAGTGGGTTTTCAAAGGAAGCAATTGCAGTGACATACAGTTCTGATTCATACACTACGAAATCATGCCTTCCCTTTAAGGTTACAGAAGCAGGAGTACTTCAGACTAAAAGCCCTTTCTTCTGCTCTTTTCACTGATTTTAATGGTAATGCCATATGGTGTTTTCAGGTGTTGTTTCCCTGTGCCATAGCATAGACTCGTGTCCAGCATCTCTTTCTTATAAAAATGTAAAAATATTCTCCAATCATTTTTCTGCTCCCTAACATCATAGCTGCTTCTGAACTCTAGAAAAAGTGTTCTGTGGGCCTGAAACTTATCCTAACTTAGTGGAGATGCCATAAACTTTCAGTCAGGTCAGACACACTGTAAAAATAGCAGAGCACCAGCAGTGCTGATCTTATTGGAAAACTGCATTATGCACATAATTCTTTGCAAAGTTTTGTTAGGAGTTAGGCAGTTTTCCAAAAGTTTATGAGCTGGCCAAATTTGCCTCCCAGATGTCTTCCTGATCTTCTTGTCCACATCTTGGAGGAATTTAAGTGAAATCGCTTGGATTCTGTTTTGGATTGGGTTTTGGGGTTTTGATTGGGTTTTCTGGCACAGGTAAAGTAAAATATATTTTTCTGTAAGTATGTGTTTGGACTGTCTCAGCTGTAACTTTCTAAAAATATTTTCTATCTGGATCACATATCTGATAGAGAAAATCTAAGCCCAAAAATTAGAGTTTGGCAAAAGTATAAGTAACCGAGAACAGTCTTGTAATGGAAAATATTAGATTATTCTAATTGCTCCTGGCACTGCCATTGGCTTCTATAATGCATTTTATTAAATTACCTCCATCTCATGTCCTCTTCAAATATTATTGAGATGTTAATAAAAAATAACAGTAGTATTTCTGAGCTGCAGCATGAAGCAAGGAAGGTCAGCAGTTAGTTGATGCAAAGTCAATGGGCCCCTTCATTCCCCTTTAGATTTCTTAGCTGTGAAAAACATTTGAGTGAAAAAGAGTAAGCAGAGACAGAGACTGTACAGAAAGTTGAGCAGGTGCTTGCTGAGGCAGTTGCAGATAACAAGAAACCCCAGTCACGTAGGATATAGTAAGTTGCATTTTTTTCTGCCCTGTAAATAGAGAAGTGACACTTTCTGTAAGTATGTAGGAGAACCAACTTTTGCTGCAACTAAGAACTTAAAATAAACTGAGCAGTTTGCATTCCTTCTGCAGGGAGGCACTGGAGCTCCACGATAATAGAGCCTTTGTAACAGAAAAATATTTGAAAAACATTATTTATGGCAGTGTCTTGTGTGAATAGAAATGTCATTAGTTTTTCTATTCAGTACAAAAGTTTACTATCGGGAAAATGCTGAGACTTGATGAGGTTTGCTTAGGAGAGTGAAATTTTCACTAAGTTCATAATAGAACAAAACGAAAATTTGAAGCATCAGAATAAGGGAAGGAGTGATATCTGTGGCAGTGTCACGTTGTACCTGTAGGACTTCTTATTGGTGTCGGTAATTTTTTTCTTTATAGCATTTGTCATTTTGTCCAACTGAGTTTAGGGATTTAAGTCTGTATGTCTTTAAATAGGTGATTTGGTTGGTAGCTGCAAGTGATGAACATCCAGACTTTTCTAGCACAGTAGATGAGTATTTCTTTCACAGCCAAGAACCCAGGACATGAAATGTGACTCTCAAATTTCAGGTAAAATGAGTATATGAATAATGTTTCCTCATAGTGCTGTGTTTAGGAATCGACTAAGTTTTCATTATCAAAGGGTTCAAGTCAAGATGGTTCTTTGGTAATCTGTGCTTGGCTATGTCTTTAATTTTTTTCTTCATTGAGTAAAAGGCAGTCATGGATTTTTAGGTCTGTGAACAGTATTATTTGACACTGATGCTTCTAGTTAACATTTGGGGAGATTGGCACATTGTGTTATCTTCAATTCAAGCAGCAGACAGCAGTTAAAATATCTTGCATGATTTTCAAGCATCTGTGTCCTGTTGCTTTTTTTGTAGTATGCATGCTTTTATTTCCATGTTTCCAGCATCAGGCTCATTTTGTAACTTGTTTAAAATCTCTCAGATATGTTGGATACCTAATACCTTATCTAGTTTAATACAATGTGCAGGCATGTAATTACTTGATGTTTTTCTCACAGTCTTCCAAGTGATTGAGAGAACAGTTGCAAAATAGCATAATTCTCTCTGAATCAGTTTTCATGTCTTTGAAATGATAAATATGTAATTGTACAGCCAGTGTTCTCTGATAGGTTATTCAATTTTGTATTGCAAAATTGCTGATAGGGTACTTTATATATTATACTGGATATTGGTTTGTGTTAATATTTCTGCTGTCTTTGAACCTATATAATCTGTTGACATAGTTGTACTGGATGCAGTCTCCATAAGTGGTTTAGATGTTGCCTTTTCTCAGACTTGGCTGTTTGAGTCAAATTCTGTGTTGTCTTAGCTGCACTAATGCCAATATAGTTCTTTGCCTGAAGTGTCTGATTTACCTACTTGCTGTGTTTTACACTGTAACTCTAAGAAAAGCAAGATAGGAAATACTTTTCTGTCTTCCTTGTGTTATTCCCTTATGTTCAAGTCAAATCCGAGTCCTTTACTTTACATTCACTCTGCTCCCTTTTGCAGGATGCTTGCACCTCACTGACTGCAAACATACCTGGGACAGAACCAGGCTGGCCCTCTTGGCACTGAGCTTTGTCCAAACTTTTCCACGAGTTTTGCAGCATGTGCTGCCCATGCTGTTGCTACTGTTAATGCTGTCACCAGTGCCTGAGCTATCTTAAATCTGATTCAGGAATATGTGCATTCACTGTGCCCACCAAACCAACTACAATATAAATGCTTAGTTAGTCACAGCATGTAAATTCAGAAGCTTAAAAATTTAAATCTTAATTTGGGCACAGTATATTATTATTTTTGAGTACTGTTTGTGGAAGTTGCTGTTGCATTTTCTTTGGTAGTTGTACAGAGTTTGTTGCTTCCATTCTCTCTTCTTTCCTTGCACACGAAGAATTGATCTGCTTTTCTGCAGCTGGATACATTGATAACCATGTCCTGGGAACCTGTTAAAGGTCTTGTCTCAGTCACAGCAGGTTTAGTCCAGTAACAAATGAAACTGCCTTATACCTATTTGACCTTATTTCTTAGTCCCACTTTGAACTACTGTTTCAAAGAGTTTGACCTGGCAAGGGAAGCCTTTGGTAAGCAGGTTGGCATTCCTTGGTAAATCGATGCAGTGACTCTTCTTTCCTGCGGCAAGTTCTGATGTTTGTCAGTGTTGTCAGATGAATGCAAGAATAACGCAGATGGCAGGAAATAGCAGAGGTAATGAGGTTTCCATTTTGAAAGGCAGACCAATGCCAATATAGTGAAAGTTTGCATAACATAACTCCTTGAAAAGAAGTGACTGAAAATGTTACATGGATCCTGACTGCTCATCTTTGCTGTTAACAGAATAGCATGTGAATCCTCCATTTTGGGGCTGAAGACAGGCTAATCACGGTATTTAAATGGAGTCTCATTGCTAAGCTGCACAGACATTTAGGAAACCCACCTCTTTTGACTGCTGCTCTTAAAAATTTAATTGGATTAACTACTTATGTGGGCAGGTAAAGAGGAGCAGAGGCTTCTCAGATGGATTACTGCAGAGACCTTAATAAGAAATGATGCAAGATGGATATGCATTCTTTCTTTCCCCTGGTATTTAATCACTGTGAAGAATGTGGAGCTGATTTTTAATAGCTTGTGTTTATCGTATCTTGACTAAATACTGTTTTGTTTCATGTTCATATGTGTTTTGTTAGTCACTAGCAAAAGAAAAGGTTGAATTCATATACCATGGTAGACATAACATGGAAAATGAGACAGTAGAAAGCCAGCTCCCTTGAAATGCTCATCAGTGTACTTTTTTATGGGTTCTTGACACCATTTACATTTTTGTTTGTAAACAAAACATCTGTGCTTAGGTCACTCAGGTGTTCTCCAGACAGCAAATGCAAGTGCAAGCAGAGTAACACAGTCTCAAGTTTCTAGCAAAAACTTATTCTTGTGTTTGGCCTCACAAAAAGGAGCTTCTTGCAGCTAATTGGCTGCAATATGAGAGCACTTTCATTGCGGTTAGCAATTACATCCTGCCTTGGGAAATGAGAGGACTTTTTACAGACTCCAGATAAAATAGCAAAGAATTTTGTGACAAAATAGAAGATTCCATATGTTTTATCCAATTTAGAATTAATCTGTTTCTTATAAATATACTTTTGCCATCAGTTATTTTTTGCAGTATTGTAGTATTTTATTCTAATGTACCATTTCTATTGGAAAGCTCATCTTTTTCATAAACAGCCTCATGGTGGTTTTATTAGTAGAATACGTCCAATAAGAGACATTGAGATGATCCAGATGAACATATAAAGCAGATCAGGCTAGGGTTTTGGGGTTTTTTTTGTATCTACAAGCTTTATAATGAGATATAAACTTTTTCCTTTTTCAGTAAAGATGTACACACTTTTCCTTAAGTTTGATTGTAAGGAAGTTAGCCAAAGAGGTGGCCACGGTGACAATGAGATTTTAAAAGGCTGTCATCTATGTAGCAGTTGTTCTCTGAAGGGCCAGTGAAGAAAAATACCAAAACCAAGTCAGATGTTCGTTTGGTTGCAGATCAGATTTCCGTAGCCAGTGTATCACTGGCAAGGGAGAGGCTTTTTAGTTTGGAAAGCCAAGTAAGTTATTTTTCAGGAAATGACAGAGAAGTTCCTATGGGATTTTATGAACCATGTGTTTGGCAAAGATTGGTTTAAAGATAGTTGAAAAAATCAGAAAACTACTTACTCTTACATGTCAGCTGCTCTTTCATTCAACAGTGACAGCTCCGTAGAAGCCTCCCTCGAGCTTCCCATGTTATAAGAATTGCAAATCCGCCTGACTGGGTTGCAGTATAAATTGTTTTACTACCTCTTCCTCTAAACCCTGAGAAATATGACATACACTTTTAAAAGGGCATCTTCAGAAAGAATATCCCTGAATCCTATGAATGCCTTTTGTATGCAATTCCTACTAACACTGTACCATTTTATGACTGGGAGAGCCCCATACTGCAAAAGAATGTAGAAGAGAGAACATCTTTAATTGTTTTGTATTATTGGTGGAAAAGATGAACTGCACACTGAAAGCTTCTTGAAGAGGCTGTAATCTGATTTAGGTAGATACTGGTATCAGTAACATTGGTAACTGTTAGGGAAGCGAAAACCTTTTCAGTAAATAAATGTCTGAAGACTGCATAAATTAGTAAGGAGACATTTGAATTAGGAGCTACGTTTACAAGAACATGTAATAACATGTGCTTGTGATGTACACTTTTTTTTTTTAATCACTGAAAGCCTAAGTTTGATTGCAGTAACATGAGATTTAACAGGAGTTGGTAAAATGACATACTTGTCCTCTGAATGGGCCTATGTCACAGTAGAAAATCTATTTTTTGTATTACAAAGGCAGTAAGTCTGCTTTTCCAGGCTGGGATAGGTCAGGTAACTGCTTCACACAGGCTGAAGCTGTTGGGAATACTCTTTGGAAAACCTGCAGTGAGCATTTCACTTCTTTGTCATGGTCTTTCTCCCTCACAGACTCTGGAAAAAGCAGTGTCTTAATTGCATAATATCAAGCTTTGATTTCCATAGTCAGTAAAACTATTTACTTTTTTCTTTGTGCTGTGACTTAATGTTGTACATTGTACTTGAGACTAAGTGAAACAGTCTGGTTTCATGGAACAGGCATGGCAGTGCTTGGGGTGGAGGGAAGGGATTGGTTTTGGGTCTATCCCAACTTTTGAGCTGACTTTAGGTGAGATAAGGACACCTTCTAATGGGTAAGAGATCTGAATCCCTATGGAGCCCTTCAGTGAGGACATGTGTTGAGCAGAGCTGTACCCCTGGAGGTTGAAGCTCAAGCACAAGAAGCAGCTGCCCCAGGTTAGCAGGAGATGGAGGAGGCTACAGGTCCATCGCCTGCCTACAAGGACTGGTGCCTCAGATGTCTGCACTACCTGAGCTGCCCATCTGCAGCCCTGGCTTTCTAACTGCTCTCGTGGCCATCACCAAAAAAGTTTCAGCATGTGTGAGGATTGTACGAGGAAGGGTGGAATGATTCTCATCCCTGTCCCTGTTTATCCTCCTTCCCAACACTGATTTCTCTCAGACATTCTCTTTTCCTTATTGCCTCTTACAGATATTTTCACATCTTCTTAAGACCCCAGCAAAACCAAACAGAGCAAACCGGTCTCTTAAGTGTTATTCTGCTTCCGTCTTTGCAGTGCCCCAGCTCATTTCCCACTTCTGCAGCAGAATGGGGGCCCTTTTCTTAAAGGCACACCTTGCAGGAGCCTGTGTAAGGGCTGCTTGTGTAGCATTAGAAGAGCAATTTCTACAGAGAGGAGGCAAAAGATGTGACTATAAGGAACCTACTTGAGGAACAGAAGGTCTTAAGTCTCAGCAACTGCACATGGGTGGGGATAACCTGAAGTAAATACTGGATGCTAGACAAAAGAGAACTAGAAGTGAGGGGAATATGGTTGGAGAGAAGGGTGATTTCCCTAACTTTGCCTCTGTGACCTCTGTCAACCTGTCTGTGTGCCCTTTAGCTGCCCTGTGCCTGCTGCAGAACTGAGTTTTGCTGCGCCACTTTTGAAAAGATGAAGTCAGAATAAGTGAGGCTGTTTCTGTCTGGGGGATAGTGAGATTCAGTTTTATCAAGGCTACTCTGAAGTTTGAACTGGCTCTAAATACTGTCCCCATCTCCATTACTGCTGTGGAGGACTTTCAGAAGTATGGATCATGGCACAAGACACTTAAACCCTAAGATGCCAAATTGCTGCTGCAGCTGCATGCAGCAATGTTTCCCACCACCATCTACATGCTCTTACTGATTGTGTGGAATATTGTTTTCCCCTGGAACAGTAGAATGGAAATAGGCTTAAAGTCATCTTTTCATCTCTACTTTTTTCTGCAGTCTTGTTCTAGTAGTATTCATAGCACGGCTGAGACAGAAAATTTGTGATTGTCTGAACCATAATGAGACACTAAACATGTGGAAATCCTATTAGTGTTTCACGGACCGTAGCTGTCATTTCATATGCTCTGGAATTCCTTCCATACGGCCATGACAAAGGTTTAAGGTTGAGTTTTCTTGACACTTTGAATGCATTAGCTGTTCCTCAGACAAAAGTCTGTCAAGTATAGTGAAGCATCTGAAGGGATGTATTTATTTCTGTAATATATTAAACAGAATTAGGGTTGGTAAGCTTGGTCTTGAGACATAAAAGCACAACACTAGAATTTTGTGGGGTTCCTTTCCTAGTGAATGTTAGACAAATGTATCTGGTTTTTGTAAATCTCTCTTTTTTTGTTTTTTGTATCTCTCATTCTAAACAAGTGTGCTCCAAATCTCTCAACTGCAGTTTTTCAGAAGTTTTGCAATTCATTTTTCCATGTATAAATATACGCAGTATGATAGTAGAAACTTACCACAATTATGAACTGTGTAGTAAATGTAATTTCGATGAGTGAACATTAAGAGTCATCTGTGTATTTCTCATGTAATAGAAAACCATGTTGAGACGTCACTACGCTCATTAGTTTCTGTCCCTACTCCTGGTCTTGTTTGTCATTCATCTGTGGTTTGTTTTTTTCTTAAACCGATCATTCTAGTTATTTATGAAAATAAGTCACTGAAACTGCATATTTTTGCATCAAATTAGCAGATACAAGATGTCCTTTTGTATTCACTGTACACATGTGACATAGGTAAGAACTGAAAGGGGCCGGTTTCGGTGTTACCACACAGTTCTTGATGTGCCCTTACAAAACCAGTGGGCACCATTCTCAGTTTTTGTATACTTCACTGGTTCCTGTTTTCTTCCATTTGTGCTTTCTGTCTTTGAAATTCACAACGATACAGTACCAATGGTTTGCGTATATATAATCCAGTTCCATTAGTGTGTAGAACTGTCCAGTTTCTGCAGCAAGAAAAGTATGTATTCTTGAAAATAGTGAAGAGGGATCATTCAGTTAAGAGTTTTGCTAATGATCAGTTAAATACAGGAAAATGGCAAAATTAGCAATACTTGTTAGCAATAAGAAATTAAGAACATGGTTTCCAGGATCTGAAAATCATCCATATAATTGGAACAAAGTGGAGAGCTAAAAAAAAAAGTGTAAATCTGTTTTGTGCTTGGACCTGAAAGTTTTTACTTTTTTATTAGCAAAGACCTTAGGAATTCTTTTTGAAGTTTCCTTCACAGGTTTGGTGGTTATGAATTGTAGTGGCAGATCTACAGTTCTGGTAGGCAAAAGATCAGCATTATTCACTGATACTCACTCCAGAGATCTTTACCCCATACATCATTTATGTGGGTTGAAGTCTGTTAGAAGAAAACTTTTAATGGATAATTATCTTCTGGCTATGTGCAAACATCATTGATAACTATTGTGGCAGCAACTAGGACTGGTGAGATGTTTCTAGTTTCAGATAACTCAAGAGAGTTAGGATGAACTCCAGATCTTTCACTGCAGTGTAGTTTGTGGTATTTCAATGACTATGGGAAAAGTATTTTGCTTGTCTTATTCAGAGATTAATTCTTGCATCTTTTATTTACCTATCTGTCCTTATAAAAAGTCACATGTTTGTTTCAGAGATATCTGTTCATAGAACATGAACATTTTTACAAGAAAAGTAATTTCCTAGCAGTGTTGCATTTTTTCCACTATAATATCCATCTTTATTTTGGCACTTTCATCTGTGTTCACCAGTTTCCTTACATTGTTTTTCTGTCAGGGCCTGCAGTTGCTCAGTTAAATTTGTGTGAGATTTGCCTACAGCTATTTTGAATCCATTAAGAGATCCTATCTTTCTCAAAGCATAATGTATCTTTCTGTCTTTCACGCAAAGCCATGCCATTATATGGAATAGTCTCAAGGGAGTCCTTATAGCTGAGGCAGAAGCCCCATAGACTGCTTCAAATTTCTTGGCAAGCCCTGTAGCCGATAGAGGTGCTCAACTGAGAGCAGTGAGTGGCTCTTAGCTGACTGAGATGTTACAAGTTGATTGTAATTCCTGGAGATTTAATATCAACTAAATTCAAAACTGTTGCAACATCTCACCTAGAGACACATAGTTGCTTCAAACTTCATTTTATATATTATTATTTGTTCTTCCCAACAAGTTATCCTTGAAATTCCTTCAATACAATGGCTTTCCAGAGCAGTACAAAGCATTGTGTTCCTTGCAGAACGATTTCTTTCATACAGAGTGTATAATACGAGATGTAAATAATGTTTTTTCTCTCATATAACTAGGTTGTTACGTCTCAACGAAAGAAAAAAGCCTGCATTGATTTTCCCTTGCATATGATTCTCTTTACAACTCTGAACTTGCTACATATTCCTGAGGGTGCCTTGGAGTCCTTTCATGTGCAGAGGAAAATTGTTTAGTAGTCAGTGGCTGTTCTTCCAGGGGAGTCCAAATAGATAGGAGGGAGGAAGAAGGTCGGTGCACCCAAATTAGGTCATCTGCTTTCAGTTATTAAGGAGCAGAAACAGTCCTAATCAAAGAGGTAGATTGTAGCACAAGTTACTACAGAGATCCAAACTAATTTTGGAAATGTAAACATTGGTGTGAAATCAGTACTGCCCTATCCATATGCATTCAAACAAAGGTAGAAGCATTTCAGTCTGGATTAAATAAAATGCTGTCTGTTTTTAATGTGGTTTGGCTAGCCAGTGAAAAACCATAGCGGTTTGACCTGTTTGAAAGGCAGCTTCTAGTGGACAATAGAAAATGTTTATCCAGTATAGTTTCTGTATGTTTGCTCTGATCAATGCTAGCTGGGCATGTTGTGACAGAAACCCCTTTTTTCTGCATTCAGGCATAAACACTGTTTGCAAATTTGTTTCAAAGAACTTTTTATTTGGCAGAAGTTTGGGGACTTGGTATGATCATCTGTGCTGAACATTGTTTCTCATTGTCCTGGAAATAATTATTTCCAGCGTTTTCTGAATGAAACAGAAAACAAAGAATTCCTAGGTAGACCAGGCACCTTTTCTGTAATACTTCTCTGCTGATTGTATCTTCTTTTAACAGACCATGTTTTCTTGAGAACCTCAAAATTCTTCATTGCTTGTCCTCAGAACTGACACAGTGACCTGAGAATTCAAAAAATGTCATGTTAGTGACTACTAATTAGTGGATCCAGAGAGCTGCTTTTCCTGACCTTTCAACCTTCCAGCGGCAGCAACAAAAGCTGTCACATGTATCATACAAAGAAAATAAGTGTTTGCCATGTTTGCATTTTGTTTTGTTTTTTCCTAGGGTGTAGGTAGTAGCACAAGCTCACTTGAGACTACAGATGAATTTGTAGGTTATGAGGTAATTATCCTACAATATAATGATTGTATTTATTTCTCCTTTTCTGTGCATAATATAATGCATATATTATCCAGTTCTTACTGAACGCTCGTGAGTGTCTCAGTATGCTGTATTGTAAGAAGGGGAAAAGAATTAAACTCTATGTCTCATCTATTTTTTTTTCCCTCTTCCTACCATTCTTTTTAATTTATTTTTTTTAAATTACTTTAAAGTGTATTTAGTATTTCCAAAAGGAAGCATTTTAATGCTTAGCTTTTAATGTACAGTGTACAGTCCAGGCTTAAGCTGTCTTTTTGTATGTTTGTTGAACAAACTTGTTAGTAGAAGATTCAGCTGTACTTATCATTAAATCAATGTTGTACACTTCTGCACCTAATGAAACACCTTGGGTTTTTTGGGACCACTTACTAGAATGACTAGTGGAATGTACAGTCACAGCCATGTCACAGAACTGTTTGTGCAAGTTACAATAATCTCTTTTTTATTATTTATAATTTCCAGGTCTTTAAAATAGAAGTGTTGATGAATGGAAGGAAACATTTTGTGGAGAAGAGGTATAGTGAATTTCATGCACTTCATAAAAAGGTATTGATCATTTTCTTTATAAGATGTTATTTTATTTTGCCTCAGTTGTGATATTTTCCTCTCTCTTGTAATTGCTTATCTCAAATACATCCTGTATTTCTTGTCTCTAGAAATTAATTCCTAACTGAATCATTTTTTTCTGTTTTGTAAAAGAGGGTGATGACTTCTCATGTTACTAAATCTCCTTTCTGACTGTTGTTTACATGCTGCATTGCTAAAATGCTGTCTGTAGTATATTTTTATCTTCTTGTAAAGTCACAAGACACATTCCAACAAGAAGTAATACAGTGGGATTTTAAATCCAATTAGGCAAATTATTTGTTTATTCTATAAATTGTGTTGCTAACTTAGCATATGTAAAGCTGAGAAAACAAGCTGTGTACACAAGGAACGTAGACATGAAAAAGACTGAGTAAACATCTGCACATTATCCAATTAATATAAAATGTCTGCCAAGCTTGTCTGCTGAATAATCTTCGTAAACGCAGAAGGGAACTCAGTACTTTCGAGGCTAGATATCTACTAGTTCTTTAAATTGCTTTGATCACTGTTAAGGTATGATTTTTTCTCTCCAAGCTGAACTGGATACGGAGTTGTGCAGCTAAAAGGCAAGTTTTGCGTTTTGCCTTATGGAGACCAAATATTGTGAAGGAGAATTCTGGCAGAGCATTGCAGACCATTAACAAGAGTGGGGCTACAGTGAAGTGCTTCAGCCCTTCATTTCTAGTATTTGGGTGAACTAAACATCTCTTGGTGTGTCTCAGAGGCAGTGCAGTGTGGGTACAGTCAACAGCTCTGGCTGATGCTGTTAGACTTCAGTGTGAAAAAACTTCCCCTGCAAGCAACAGAGGCACACACAGGTATTTACAGCTCCTGCCAGAGCAATGCAAAGAGTTTATTGACACCAGCTGGTGATCCTGAATTAGCTCAGAAATCATCTCATTCAGGAAAGAAGCATTATCCTGGTGCCAGAATGATTTTGCTAGCCTTGTAATATATAAGCAAACTTGGCTGAAGAAAAGGCAACTATTGACCCGTCTGTGTTTTGGTCCTCAAAAGTCTGAAGACAAGAATACATTTTGCTTTACTGCACCATAATCGAGATGTGCTGGTACTTCTTGCCTATTTGCTTCTTGTTACGGTAGTACTATCCTCTGTCACTTTATAATACTCATTACCCTGTTTATTGTTTTAATTCAGATCTGTCTCAGGTATTCTCTCCCTTGTGTTCACATTAAATAAGAAAACATGAGCAACAGTCAAAATCAGTAGTATAACTCACTTACCCATCTCCAAGCCTTGCAATATATGTGTACTTTATTTTACAGATGAGAATAATTCTGCAATTGAAAGTAAAGGAGATGAATAGGTTAGGAAACATTATGAGGGAAGAGTAAGAATGTATATGCTTAAAAAGCATACTACCCAAGGACACAATCTCCTATTGTTGCGTCTACTCATCCACTTGCTGTACAATTGTTTATATTACTCTGCAAATGGGTAGAGACTTTACTTGTTTCCTGTATAGATGCAAAGCATCCAGAATGTCTTGACAGCGATACACCTTTTTCTTAAGTCGTTTTGAAGTTGCAGTAAAATTTCAGTGTGTATGGTTGAACAGCTCATGCTCTGAACCTCTCTTAGTGCTTTCAGCATAGCAGAAATCCTGGAGAAAGCATGTGCATCAGTTTGCTTTCAGCATGCCAATACAACATTTATCTTTTGTTTCTCTCTTCCCCTTTAATTTAAAATATGTTTCATCCTAAATTGCTGTGAGTATATGGTAACTGGAAAGGGCTCTTTAGACTTATTGCGTATTCAAGATGCTCTTAGTGTTGATGTCTGTAGTGAGTAGGAGAAACAAAGCTTCTGTAGAGAAGAACTGTGGAAGAAAATGGGCATAGAGGCTGATAGGGAGATGGTGCCTTTTGTTGGAGAAGGGCATGCTTCACTGGCATGGAGGAAGAAGTACTCTGTTGCTCATATAAGACATTATTCATTCATCAGAATGCAAATCAATGTTTTTTGAGGAGGTTTTGGTGTTTTGTGTGGTTTTGTTGTTTGGGTTTTTTCACCATTCACATTACAGTATTATATTTAAATCTGAAAAAAAAAGTGTTATCATTCTCATATGGAGGAGATTTTTAAAAAGAATTAATTTTTTTCTAGGTGTATAACAGTGAAAAATACAACCATTTGTTCATCTTTATTCCCAAATAGCTTTTTATTCTTCTTTTCCCATAAATTTGTAAATATTGGTAGTTCTTTTTGAGTACAATAATGTTACAAGGTGACAATGTTACAACTACTGAAGTGAAATCTGCAAAAATCTGAAGCTTTATGCATATTTTTTTGCAATTTATTTACAATTTTAGAATAATTAGTACACACTCTAAATCATATTGACTTTTTACAGTTGGACAAATAATTCTTGACTTGATAATTTAAGCCACCTTCAAGTTTTTCAGGAAAAAGAGGCTACAAGATGTCAATAAGCATTAGGTCAGTGTTATGTATAGGAAGGTTTTATAGGCAATACTTTTCCTCAGATATGTATTTATTGTGCGGGGACAAGTCTGAAGCAATGCAGCTAATGCATATGTAGTTTTGCTTGTAATAATTATTGTTGGAATATGTATTATTGGATTGTTGTAAGCATAAGAAAGTGGGCATTTTAATATATTTGTATATCTCTATGAGCTCTACACAGAGTATACTACTACACAGAGTACCAATACCTGCGCATTAAGTAATTGTATTTTGGATGCTTTATGTATAACAGGGCCACAGAGCACAAAAGGATTGTAAATTGTCTGCTGAGTCCCCAGCCAGAGAGTATTTATTTCATAAACAGATAGGTCTTGGTGGATCCTTGTATAGTATCAGATTTGTCTCCACTCATCTGGAGCGTTCTCCTCCTTTATTACTGATCTACAGGTGCTGTCATAGTTCACAACAGCAGAGGCCATAGTTTCTTCAACACCCTTGATCAATTTAGAGGGAAAACCAGTGGGTTATATTCTGTCTTTAAGATCAGTCAGTAAAAATACATGGGTTTGGAGTTTTGTATTGGAGTGTTGTTTTTTTCACTTCACTTTTAATTGTAATTTAGCATTGTTAAGAAATAAGGAAGTTGCAAAATGTTTCCAGAGCAATTGAGGTTTCCCTCCTGCAGCTTCGATACTTGTGATTGTGGAGACATTGATATGTTGCCACTGCTTTTTCCTATAGTGACATCTCAGCAAGCTCAAAGATGAAATGTAAATTCTTAGTCTCCCATGGGTATGTATGTCAAAGTCAATTTTGAGTTTCTTTCCTTGCATTCTTTGCCTCAGATTTACTCAGAGGCAATATCCAACAGAAAGAATCTCTAATGCCACCTTCTATTAAAATGCAGTGGAGTCTATTTCAGTTATTACTTCTGCTTTGTAGTTTAAAGGAAAAGATTAATATCTTTTTGGTTTTGAAAAAATATGTCTCTCCAGCAAGAGGTTTCTAGCGCTGTCAGATTGTATGTTTGTGCCTGTCTGTATGCACTCCTATGTATGCATATTTACAAAATCTCCTGTGTGTGTTTGTAGAGGAATAGTTATGGAGCTGTTGTTGAAATATATTCAGTGTCAATCTTTCTATTTTTCTGTATTAAATATTAAACACAGGCTGTCAATCTGTTGGTGCAATTCGATTGTTTACCAGCTCTGCACAGAAGTGGTTAGCTCTACTGCCTGTACTTCTCACCCCTGATCATAGTTGCCTGGAGTTAGAAGTTGTCATGGTGTTTTGTCACTGCGCTTAGCAAGACAGTGGAATCAACCCCGGTTAACTAATGGGGAACTCAAATTTTAAGTATTCTCATGTAGCTGTTGCCATTTTATTGTCAGGCTCTCAGTCACAACAAACTATAGGGTTTCTCTTCACTGTCCAGGGCAACTAGATGTGGAGATTTTTAACTGCACTCTGTAGGGATGATGTCTGCTGTTACTTCAGGGACCTGATCACAACCCTGTTTCTATGCTGTTGTCCTTTATGCATGATTGTTTCACCTATACTGCCTCATGTCTAACATAAACATTTACTTTAAATAAGCGTGGTTATAATTTGTTTCTATCTGTGTTTCTTTCTGTTTGCAGCTCAAGAAGTTCATAAGAACTCCAGAGATCCCTTCAAAGCATGTGAGAAACTGGGTCCCCAAGGTCCTGGAGCAGCGACGACAAGGCTTGGAGTTGTACTTGCAGGTGAGTCTCCTTGCAGCCCTGTTAAAAGTAAAAGTGCATCTGTTTCCAGAGTAGTAGTATCCAAAGCATTAGAAGGGGAATCATGGTGCTTTACTGATGGCCATTTTAGAGGTGGGAAATGAACAGTCAGTAATTAATTCCATCCATTTTTAATAAATGGAATTTCTATTGTAACCATGATTATTTTAAAAAATGCCCTTTGGTGTAGTTTCACAGCTGTTTTTCTGGTGATGAAGCTAGATGATTGTGTTACTCTGAACAAGTTCCCAGTTCACTACACCTTCAGCTGTACTAATGCAAGTGCTGTTTTATTGAAGGGGATTACAGAAATGATCTGGTTAAAAACAATTGTTTTGAGAGGAATGCAAGAGTGACAGTATTCTGTTTTCAGTCACATCAGCCATTTGCAGTGAATTTTTATTTTTTTTTTCTTACTTTCATACAACTTTCTTTTGGAGATAATTGCTATCAAGGGACATGTACCAATTTGTCTTATGCAGTTGATTTTGATAAAAAGGTACAGAGGTAATTTGCTTATCACTTTTTAATTGCTGATAAACTGTAAAAACATCTCCCCCTACTGGAAGAGTTGGTCAACTCCTGTTATTGTGCCATCGTGTACATTTAATTAACTCATCCTCTCTTCTATCACCCCTGGCAGTCATAGGACCGTGCAATGCTTTAGGTTGGAAGGGACTGCTGGACATCATCTGTTTAGAACATGACAAGCCTCTAAGTTATATCCATACTAATGGTGCATACTAATTAAAAAAAGAAGAAAAGTAATTAATATTTTTGTAAGATTCATTAGTTTCTATGTCTGCTAGCAGAAAGCAGACCTAATCATCAGTGAAATTTTTAAATAATTAGAGCTTTGGTTTAGACAATGAAAAGTCCATTCTAAGGTACTTTCTCAGTTATCAGAAGTTTTTAATAGTACCAAGCGTATTCCAAGACATAGTATAGGAATGGGCTGCAGTTTCAGAAGACATGGTCAGTTTTTAATTTAACACCATGTATGTAAAATACTGCAAACATACTCTGAGGTATGAATAACCACGGAGAGTCATTCTGTAAGAGCAGTTTGGCTACTACTGTCACTAGTCAGTGGTGATACAAGTAGCCAGCCATTTGTGTAGCTAGTAAACTCTTATGAAGCTATGGCAGTCATTAATTGTTTTTATAAAACCAGCCAGAACCTCATGCAAAGATTGAGCAATTAGATTGAGCAATGATGTTACATTCAAAGAATTTGTTCTGTGCAATATGTTTTCATTTCTTACTGTTGCATTTTGCACCCTGAAAACATGTACAGGCAAGAGGTAAATGCCATGTAGAGAACTGTCAAATACAGACCTGTACCTCACATGGTCTAATTATGTTGGGTTCTTAATATATTTTTAATTAAGTAGTCTTTTATAGCTAAATACAGATAAAAATTATGATGTGAAATGAGAATAGTAGAATCAGTTTCTATCAAGTAGCAAAGAAAGCAAGAGATTCACCTGTCTAAGCCAGAAGGTGCTGAATTGCCAGGACCTTGTTACTTCTTTGTGACCTTTTCATGATGAAACCGCCCTTTTAAATCCTTTCAACACAGGTTGGTTGTCTCTTGGAGTGGATGGACAGGAGCTCAGAAACATTTATTATATTTTTCTGAAGAGTAGCAAAATTATGAATGAACCAAATATTAAATTTTAATATACTGAGTAATTTTCTTAAATTTATCAGTGTCTACTGCCACCTAATATTCATCAGATTGCTTATTTGCTTATGTTTTTAAAAGGTTGAACTGGGATTTTTTCCTTTTATAGTAGACCAGTTGCCATGGAATTCTGAAAGAATGATTTATCTGTTTACGTGGCTTTCATATTTTACAAATTTGATTGGAATTTACAACTTTTGTTTTTAGTACTGTGAAACAATTTACTAGAAGCACTAATATGCATAGTATTTCAATTGCATGTATAACTGTATACAGAGCCCTTGTGAATACTGAGAACAATCAACTGACAAGAGGACAGAAGGGTTATATTTAATTTATTAATGAGGAAACAGATACAAAGATAAGTGAATGACAGAATACAGCTCCAGACATTCAAGTGAATTAGTATGAAGGAATAAGCTATTGCCCCTCTACTGAGCATGGTAAATGCATCTGTAAAGATGTAAAAGATCTTAAACTGCAGCACACAGGGCTTAAATTGAGCTGGTTTAGTCTTTGCTAAATAAGAAAATCACAGACTTATAGAATATCCTGAGTTGGAAAGGACCCACAAAAATCACTGAGTCCAGCTCTTAGCCCAGCATGGGACATCCCCAAGAGTCAAATCATGTTGCCTGAGCGCATTGTCCAAATACTTCTTGAACTCTGTCAGGCTTGGTACTGTGACCACTTCCCTGGGAACCCTGTTCAGTGCCCAACCACCCTTTGCTTTGGGTAAAGAAGTTCTTCCTTTTCCTGATATCCAATCTAAACCTCTTCTGACTCAGCTTCATGCCATTTCCTTGGGTCCTGCCACTGGTCACAAGAGTGAAGAGATGCTCCTCTGCTTCCCCTTGTGAGGATGTTGAAGACTGCAGTGAGATCTCCCCTCAGTCTCCTCTTCTGTAAATCTCAAAATGCCTGTTGCTGACAGTGGAAGAGCACTAGACCAGCTCTAAATACCCGGTAGTGGCCATCGTCTAGGTAACTTTATAGTTACTTGTGTAGTGCTGCAGAGATGAGAATGCAGGTGGTTTTGATTTATAATTTGTAAAATAAATCACTGGGTTATGCTATAGCTGACAAAACTCTTCTCTGATTATAGTTCTAGAATGCAGCAAGACTACAACTTAGATAATATTTGTTTATGGTTAAAAATATCTTGCAGCATTTCCTGAAGAGTTTGGTGTTGAGGAAAGGTAGAAGGTAGAGATTTTAAGTAGCTGGTTATATAAGGAGCCTATTATGTGAGAAGGGCTTCCAGATGGACCTGCACTGAAAGTCTGATTCCTGATAGTAGTGAGTGTGGAGAAATCTGTTTCCTTGAAAGTAGCAGAAGCTGAAGGTAAGTGTGGGAAATGATGGGGCAGACTGGTAATTAACATTGTAGCTTTTGGATGGTGAGTCCTTGTCTGGCGTTTTTTTCATCCACTACCTAATCTTGGACTGACTGTTTATCACAAAGCAATACAGAACTAGAATGTGTTTTGGAAGAGTATTTAAAGGAGAAATAAATCACTTGGAAAGCTCTCTCTTCCACAATTATTGTGTACAATTTCAGTAAGTCATCTTGTGGATGGACCAAGTGAACAGGTAGCTGGAGGTTTATTTTGGACATTGAAGACATTGTTGGGATTTCTAAGGGTGGCACTGAAGGAACCTTATCGAATTGGTTATTGAAGCAGCTGCAGCTGCATTGTCAATTGGATCAGTATTTGTTACAAATAGAGTTTATATGATGTACTCTTGGAGGAGCAGTTTTCACAGAGCTTATTTCCAGTGAATTGGTAATGGGGAAGAATTTGATCTAGCCACCTGCTCTCTACTGATTTGAAGTTAGGTCATATCCTTGTCCCAGTAAGCTGACACTGGATGTTATTGCCATCCAGTCTGTCTTCCCCAGGGACTTGGCCTTTGACAGGTCTGCCTTTTAAAGTTCAATGGAATAGATATTTTCTAGCCCCCATGGGCAGAAGAAATCTCATCATTTGCTGATATCATCAGTCCAACAAGATAACAGGCATCATTAGCAGAATTCACTGTGAAGTGGCACCCACGCCTCAGCATGAGACTGTGCAGCTGCTGCTGGTCTTCCCTGAAATTATTTGCTTATAGATTTTGAAGGAGGCCCATATTTTTTATGAGCTTCAGGATAGTAACTCATTTCATGTTGTCTGGGTGACCTGAAGAAATTCTTCTTGTGACTGGCAAGGCTCTAATATAAAACAGAGTGTTGTAGACCTTCTGAAGTGCTCTGTATGTATGTAGAGTCTGTATGTACATATGTCTCTAACCAGAGTTAATATGTAGAGCTAATATTTCTCTCTTGGCCGAGGTCAAGAAAACATACTTGCCTTTTATTTATCCTTGAACTTTTTACAAAGAGAACAGTCGTGATTCCTGGAGATAAGACTGGTTAAAGTACTGCTTGGCTGTGAGATGTGAAGACTTGATGAACTTCAGCATTCCAGCAGTTTCAGGAATCCAAATCTTAAAAATGAATTACGGCGTTTATGAAACTGGACTAGAGTTTTGTTTTCCATTTAAGGACATAATCTGGAAATCTGAGTAGCACTTTGACCTCTACTTCAGTATTCTTCAAAATGCAATTCTCTTTAAAAATATTTTAACTACCAATCCTTCCTGAAAAATATAAGTAAAACCATATCTATTATGATTTTACTCTTAAGAAATTAGAATCCAATCCTATACTTCTCAGCTTGTCTTAGTTTCCAGCAGGGTGGAGTTAGGAAAACAGTGGGTGGAGTAATGAAGAATGTGTACTTGTTTTACAAGTAAGTTCATCAGAAATATAAAGAAGAAAAGCAGCCATTATTATATTGCATTTTCTTACTCTTTTTTCAGGGAACAGTTCAACAGCAACTGAAAAAAAATAATGAAGACAAATGGGCTATTTCTGTAGTTAGTGACTGCAGAAGAACAGCTATCATACATAATATTTGGCCCAGAGTGTCATTTCTTCATGGGTCGTGATAATTTTCTTTAATTACTTCAATAAGCATTGATACAGAATTCTCTCTAGTAACATTCAAATAAATAAATAAATAGCCGTTTCTGACTGGACAATGGGTATGAACAAAACTTTTGTACTATTTTCTTTTGAATTTATCTAGTTTTATGATGTTGCTTCATAAAAGTTTTAGATTCAATTAAAAAATACTGAAAGGATCTTTTTGTTGATTTGGAAACTGTTGCAGAGCATTTTGGAGCTGGTAAGGTATCTCATATTGCAACCAACGGTAAGAATCTTGTGCTTTCTTTGAATGTCAGTCATTGCCCCTTTTTAGTATCCTTCTGAAGACCGAGTTAATTCGATTTCTCAGGGGGTTTTATCTAATTGTGAAGAAAAAGATTTTTCTTTGTCACCTCGTGGGTGACAAGAAGGAATGCAAACTCAGCCATTTATAACCTCGTCCACTGTCAAGAAGGCAGGAGATTCTCTGGTCTAAGAAAAGCCATCTAGACTCCTGATGCCAGTCTACAAGTACTCCACACAGTGTGTTTGCTAAAGGTTTACCTTTCAGTGGCCTAATATTCCTGTTCTGCAACTGTAGCTGAAATCCTGCTTCACAGCTCTGTTGTTTGGAATAGGATCAGAAAGAGAGGAAAAGAAATCCTTGGTGATGTACATCGTTTTTCACTGTTTTCTCTTTGTGAAGTGGAGGAAAAAATATCCCATAATAGTACATAAAAGTTATCCCAAGCTCTGTTAGGCAGAACAAAAACTAGAACTTCGTATAAAGACAGGGAGATCTTGATTTGTGACTTGTTTGAAGCTGGCATAGCTCTCTAGGAACAGAAGCAATCTATAAGTGCTTTCTAAGTGGAACAGTTCTTGATGTTCCATTTTCAGTATGAAAGAAAGAGAAAGTAATGTCTGTCTGTAGAGGTAGCAGTTTTTGAACCAGGGCTGTTGGAGCTGTTTAGAAGTATTGAGTGCTCTGTGTGTGATATGTGCACTTTTATGAGATATTTGTTTGCTTTTGTCCAATAAAAATAAATCAAGTTTGTTACTATTTAATTCTGGAAATGCAATGGCAAAATGACATTACAACTATTCAACAATCATTCAACGATTTAAATTCTATTTCTGTACTGTTCACATTCATCACATTTATCCATTCTCTCAGTGTTAATATGCGTTACAATTGTTCTTCCTTTATATTCTCAAAAATACATTCTGTATCAAGCATTTAGTTATTCCTATACACTTCTGATCCTTTGCCAAAGAGTGTTGTGAATGCAAAATTTTGAGTTCCTTCAATTGGAAGACTGGAAAGGTTTATGGAAGAGTAGTTTATATCAAGAGTAGAAGGTCCTCTCTCTGGAGATAACTTTGGGTGCTGTTAGAGTTTCAACATAAAATGTCTGATGTGTTAGTCTTGCTCATTTGTACTCTTCCTTGGTATCCATTTATAACCATTTTGGGATATAGGATACAGTGCTAAATGGGCCTTTGAATCTGAACCATTAAGACCTTTCTTACATAATCCTTAAAATAATTAGACAATTAAAATAATTAGACATATACTTTAGTTTCAACTTGTTGATAATTTGTTTAAATATTAATGTGTGTTCAAAAATCAAGCCATGTATGTGCCCTGAACAGTATCAGTATTCTGTTTCAGTAAAAGAAAAAAGAGTTAATCTAATGGCTGAGATGACATGGTTGAATCCTTTATATATATCTATAGATATAGATATAAAGTGAAGAGGCATGCAGGTTAGATGCCACTGTGCAAAGCCACTTTTAAAAGCTAGTGCCTTTTCAGACTAAATTCTTTACATATGGGAGGTAATTGGTTATATACTTAAAAGCTGAATTCAGAGGTTGAAATTTTAAGCTATAAAACTTCTGTGCAAAATATGGGCCTATTTTTGTTTTTCTTCACCTTATTCTGTGCCTGACCTGTGGGCTTTTTCCCACTAGACTTCTGTTTGACCATTCCACATATTTTAGAGCAGGAGCTGGATAGAAATCACTTAGACTTCCTTGTGTCATTCATTAAGCACCACAAAGGTTTCTGCAGAGGTACTCCTTTCCTTTGTCCTATGTGCACATTCACTGTTGGGATCTATTTCTAACTAATTTAAGACCAAATTGGCTTATTTGCAGAAAAAAAAATCCCATCAAGTCCAGAACAGATGTTTATCTTCCTGATTGCTGTTTCTGGAAACCAGTTTTATATTAAATGCAGGTGAATATATTGGGAAGAAAGAGTCTAGCATTAGAAAGTTGCAAGTGAAAGTTGGATTCAGTGAAATAAGATTTAACTGATGTTTTACTTGGAAGTTTGTTGTATCACCCACATCTATTAATCACATTGAAAATTCTCTCTATTATCCAAAATTATTCACTGTCTTCCTTCTCTAGCTCCATTTAGTCTGCAGTAATCAAGGCTGAACTGTACCTGTAAGGAGTTCTAAACGCAATAGTATGATAAGTATAAAAAGACAAAATGTTCTTTGTCCTCATTAAAGATTGTGAGCAGAGTGTTAAATAATATTAATGGCTGGGATTGTCAGTACTTAACAGTACTTTCCTAGTACAAGTGATTTTATTGATCGATACAGTCTCAATGTAACAGGGCAGATTATTCTACTGATTTTATCGAAACCTTAACTAAGTTTGTTAGTGTACCACATATCTTTAAATAGATCTAGATGATGATGTAGATTAAGAAAAGCAGACCACCATCCATCTTTTTTTGATCGGTTAATAACTTAAATCCATCATTGCTGCTACCAGCTTTTTTAAGATTCTGTTGTGCATACGTGTTTCTTTGGTGGTACAGATACATAGCTGGTTTTAGATGGCTGTAGATTTTAAAGAAGTGTGCCTGACACATGCGGGATTGCATATTTGTTTAGAGGAAGCAGAAAGCAAAAGAAAACAGGAAAGCAAAATAAATCTGTAGATAATTTAAAGGAGAACCGTTTATAAAGGTTGTTTGTGTGCAGAGATGTTTCCTGAAGAAATATGCAAAGCATTTTTCAAACGTGCTTAGAAAATTACCTGGTTTATGTTTTAAGAGTTAATTTTTTTTGCTTTTCAAGTGTTGCTGTGTTGTGATTTATGATTCATGATTTTTTTCTTCATCTTCAGTAATCTGTTTGGTTTTGCTGTATAGAATTGGGCTCCATGAATTTCTTTCTCGTTTTACATGTTAGAGCTGATCAAAATAAATTTTGCTCAGTTAAGTGCAGAATTTACACTGGATGTCATGACAGATTTAGAAATCATGTCTTTGTTCTCTTTTCATTATACCATGTATCATAATGATGTTATATGACAAACTTTTGTCCAAGTTAACATGAACATCAAACTGTGCCAACTGTGCATTTCTGTACAGTGAGAAATGGTCTCTGTCATGACCTGCATATGCACAGAAAAACTGTAGGATGTTTTAAGAGGAGGGAGATAGAAATTAAGTTACCTGTCTAAGAAGTCACAGTCTGCTAAAGCAGAACTGGGGAAATTAAAATTCAAGTGCTGGCACACTGTTTGTCATCTGCTGATGACCAACTTTTAATAGCCATGATTCCTTTTAGAGCCATACAAAATATGAGAGACTTATTTCATTTAGCCATGATGAAAGAAAAAATTGTTGCCTTCCTTATCCTCAGTGCAGCTCTTTATTTGATGTGTAGGCATTAAATTTTGTTTTTCCTTCCTATTTAATAGATTTGTTGTAACTTCCCTGGGGAAGGTGGAGAGGAGTGAAAAAACTTTTGTCCATTATAGCAAAGAAGGGAGGAAGGAGCTGTAATTCCTGCAGTCTTCTTATCACCACCTGAAGTACAGTAGGAAGACTCAAGTTTCCCCCACCTTTTTAATCAATCTATAGCATTTTAAACACACTTTCAATTCCTTTCCTGTGTTTTACATAAGGTAATTCTTCTATTTTGGTGTACAAATGACTATTGCTTTTTTTAAATTGTACTTTCAAGGCAAGTTAAATCTTATGGGCTTTTTCTTCAAAAATATTCTTTAAAGTTACTTAATGAATTGCCAGTGAAGAGAAAAACTCTTTCTAGTGAAAGAGTGCTTTATTATTGTGTGTGTATTTTAACACACTATGTTTTATTAAGGTTGTTCAGTAGTGTACAGAACTATAAATTACCATGTAGTTTAGACCTAGGTTTGCCAAATCATTGATTTTATGCAATCTGGTAATATTATTCTGCATACACTCCCTATGAGTGAAGATCAACCATTAATATTATTTACACATTTATATATTGCACATGAGGGCCAGGGAAAAAAATTCATGAAGAAGTGAATTATTCTGTCTTTACAGCATGATTTGAATGTTCACATAAGGCACAGGCCACACCTGAAGGCCAGAGAAAGGAAACAAAATATGGAATATATGCCGAACCATCCATTCTGTACTTTGGATGAAGAACTCATTCTGGGGGGGAAAAATTAGTATAGGATCATGCTATATATGTAAGCAACATTAAATAAATTCTTATACATAGGGTAGCTGAATTAAAGCTTGGCTGTAGTGTGCCCTAATAACTTTGTCTAACATTGTATCATTTAGCACAGACCATTCTGAAGGAGTAAAAAACTCAACAACCTGTGGAACTTAGGGTTTTACCAGAAAGATGCTGAAATAAATCCATTCATTGCAGAATTTCTTGATTGAGACAGACTTGAATTTCTGTGCATTTACAAAAACATACACGTTACCGAATATGCCTAAATTTATAACTCTGGTTTGTTTTTTTCCCGCTGACTTTAAAAATGTGGGCATTAAAATAAACTCACAGAGTTGCTGATGATAAGCACTGTGAATTCTATATAAGAAAATCTTCCGGAACTATTGCTATAAAAATTGAGGTTTATGGTGCAGTTTCTTCTTTTTAATTTCTCATCATTGTCTTTAATATACTTTTTCTTCTGCAGATGAAAAAAGTTTGCAGAAGCAAAGCATGTAGTAGAAGTAGAACCTTTAATTTCATTAGGCATGTTGTAACTGGTGAAGATTAATGAATATATCTCTTGCTAATTCTTCTCAATTACTCAGTTCATATAAATTCCCAAACCTTGTTAATTATGCTGAAGTCAGGTGGTAATTTTTAACAGTATTTCCACAGCAAGGGAATTTTCCTGGTCTAACCTTGCCCTCCTGTAGAAACTCTCAGCAGATTAGGCATTCTGACTCTAGTCCATTCGTTTTCAGCACAAGCCTAATTGCTGCCGACTGCCTGCCACAGGTACCCTGGTTATCGTACATTTAAGGGATGCAGGTTATTCTGAGAACAAATAAGGAAAGATTAATTGTTTGTTTTGTTTCATCCCAAGAGAAATGTGGGACCTTAATCAAGAAAAATAATTTCTTCTGTTGATTTGGCTTATTTGTGGAAAGGGATAATTGTATAGAGGCAGGCATAGAGCTATGCATTTTGAAAGAAATTTTGCCATTTACCTACTTGGAAGGCAAAGATCCAGCAAAATGAATGTAACACAGCATTGGAATTGATGGGGATGGTTCACATTTCTCATAGTAAGTAATTTGGCTGCTGGGCTTTTATTTGAACCAATATTGCTAGGTGGTATTGTCATTTGTTTTGTCTGCTTCTTTGGATATCTAATCAAGGAGACAATAATAGGGGGGAAAAACGCTTTTCCAAATTGTCCTTAATTGCTAGAGCACGAAGTGAGCTAAGCACTCAGGTATTTCCAATTAAAGAACTTGTTTCCAGCAAGCACCATTAAATCTATCTTTCCCAATCTGATAAATAAGCTATCAAACAGTGGAACAGATTAATTGAGAGCAATTAGTTCTAAGCTCAGTGTAACAGTCAGAGTGAACCAACATTATCAATGAATGCAAATTTTACGTAAAGCAGTAAAGAAGCACTGATGCAATAAAATAGAGTTGAGAGTAGCCACTAAGCACAAAGGGAGCTTTTATCTGTGATAGGGCAATAAAAGACATGGGAATATCACAGATCCTACAATTCAGAGCCGATCACAAGATTTACTCCAATTGCATCTAAAGCATAAGAAAGTTCTGTGTATACTACAACATTGTGTTTGTAGATATGGTAATCCCTCAGTGTGGCTTGATTACAGTAATAATCAGTAACCCCTGTGTTTGGGATAGACTTAGCCTAGTGCACTGGATTTTGATTCCTCTTTAAGATGATGTCCCTAGTGATGTATATCTAGAACTTTTTGATAGCTGTTTGTTTCTTCCACCTGTCTGTGCCAAATTGCATTGCTCCACATGGTGTAAGCATCCTTCTGCATTTGAGTCCTCCATATGTTTCTGTTAATGACAGAACAAAAAAACCACTTGGATGCTTTCTTAAAGGCCCTTTACCATTTGAAAATGCGTGCATCAGCATGAGGAGAAAGCCTCTCTGTCCCCTTAGATATTGAAATAAACGTATAGGCTCTGAGTATGAATATGTTCAAAAAAGTATTACATGTTGGTTTGGTTGTTAGTACCTTCTGGGTATATTCTGCTTTGGAGAAATGTACTCCATCAAGAAGGCAGGAGAGGATGCACATAGTCTGTTACACATTAAACAGACTAATTTCTAAGTCAGATTTTACAGAACTACCTTGGTTAGGTAAGTTATGTTGCTGCTCTATGTGTTAGCATCATTCACGTGAATTGACAGCACAAATAACCAGCTGCCACAACTTTTAAAATGGCTCTTAGAACGTCATTTTGTGTGGTGCATCCCTGGCCTTTACAGCAGCAATATGGCTGGAGTCTGCTTTTGTAGAATTACAGTTTTAAAATGGTTAGATAAAAATCTTATTTCTTATGCTGTTGCAACCCACTGGGTATGTCTATTCTAGGAAAATGAAAAGGTCAGTGATAACTTTCCCGATAAAACCTTCCGAGAAAATGTCATTCCAGTTATGTGTATCTGACTGGGGGAGTTCATCCTCCATTTTTTGAGTTTCATACTTTTTATTTCCGGAATATCATCATCATTAGAGAAATTCAGCATTTATAACTGTGACAGTATGGTGTCTTATCAGCTCATGAACTGATGGTACCAGGCATGCTTTAACAGTCACAGCGCTTCGAATTCCGGTCATTTATGCTATTTGTATCCTTTGTATCCTGACAAGTCACTACGAGATCACAGTTGTATTCTGAGTAACTGTGGTTTTCTGAGCAGCTTCCCTGTAATGCTGGGTTCTGAAGACTATCCCAGATATCCCCAAGAAATCATGAGGACCTTAGGCAAGTGAAGCTTCTCCCAGTTTCTCCAAATATCAAGGCATCCAGATCTCCAAGTGAGCTTTTCAGAGTGGGATTCAGCTCTCACACCTGATTCAGTGGAGAACATTCCTCATGTAACATTTCAAAAGCACTCATAAAGCAACAGGAGATTACAGAGGAGCAAAGACCGTGCAGGGGACTCAGAGTCTACATCTTGCAGCCACCAGCATTTAAGTTGCCATCTCTATATTATCCCAGCAGATGTTACTCTGTGTGTTTGGACTTCACCATGGACGTATATTTGTGCTAACAGTTTTGAACAGTAGCAGTTGTATAACTTCAGGATTAAGAAGCAGTTTCTGGTTTTGTAATGATACTGTATTTATATGCCATTCAATAGTACTTAACCTGCTTCACAGGTGGGGTTTTTTGTTATTAATCAAATTGAGGCAAGTTTAAATATGTGACCTGAATTAATTATCCAGCTTTAAATGCTGGAATCATGAGCACATGTACAGCAGGAGTAATATACTATAATATATTGGGGTCATTTTGTAGTACTGGAAATAAAGACTACTAAATTTTGTGATGAATTTACCCTTGCATGGTGTAGGAGGCTGTTGATAACTGTGGTCCAGTGCAGATGCTCAGGAACCATATTATTCATGTAACAGTACAGACAGCATTTCTGTGAAGAGGTCCAGCAGCCAGACCTGAAAGGAAAAAAAAAAAGGCAAAATTTCTTTGGTTTGGTCAGTTGTTTTTGCCCAGTTTTACAAAGTGGTGATGTTCACCAAGGAAGTCAGAGAGATCTGTCATGAGATGGGACAGGTGGAGAAGCTGGGTTTGTTAATGTGTGGATAGAGACAGGTAAATTATTTTCCCTGTAGTATATTTACTACATATAACTACGATATTATCCTTTTTATGTCTATAGCAGATTCTTTCAGATTCTTTTAACTACTCATCTTCCAACCTATTCTTGTTTTGTTTTTTCCCCCTGAAATTTAATTGTGTCCATCTGACTGGTTTATTCAATCTACATATGTATCAGTCATAGTATTGTCTTCTGATGGTCGCATGTTGAAGGTTGTCTCACTGGCCAGTCAACAAAGAATGCTTTGAATTTGGGGCACTCCTCCTTCAGACATACCTGCACTGATGGCTTACTCAGTTTTATTTGCTTATCATGGAGTCTAGGGTCTGATTACGCTCTCTCTGCTACAGTGTTATAGTACTGCTCTGTCTTTTTATTTAAGCAACAAGAAATGTGACTTAAATAACAATTTAACCTTAGCTTCAGATGCCAAGGCTTTCTTGTATGGTAAACCAGAACCTTCAGGGACAGAATAACCTCTGGATAGGAGGGATGCAACACAGGCTTTTTTGCAAACTCTTCTTGCATAGGAAACCCAAGGACCAAATATTTGTGCCCAAATGAATAATAAAAGTAAAGAATATTGCTGCCTAAAAATGCCAGTATATATGTTTCATGAATCAATGATTCTCAATTTTGACCTCATTCGTGGAGTTTACTGACCATAATTAAGTGGTTTTCTGGTTGCTGAGTGAGGAACATCAAGCAATTTCCAATTGTGAATATAACATCAGAAATACAATATTTATAGAGAGCACCTCGGCATTCTTGCAGTTATTTTAATGTTATGATAATTTTTACCAGAAATACAGATAGGTATTTATCCTCTGTTAGCAGGCTAAATTGAAATCTCACTTCTCTGTCGTGGAGAAGTGATCCCTTTTTTAATAATAAAAATGTGGAGTCAGTTTAGCCAAATCAGAACATTGTCTGCAGAATTGCTCTGCTGTGACAAATGCAGCCCTCCAGCTGATGCTGCTTGTCTGCCATCAACACAGAAAAGGTAAATAAGCATTCACTGACCAAGTTAGGATCACAAGTAATTGCATCGTTCCTCACCTTTATCAAGGACTCCTTTCCTAGTGAGTTCTGGGAGGGACAAGTGTCAAGGAACAGAACCATAATGAAGTACCTGCAATTGAGCAAGGATTACATTGCTCCGTTAATTCTGTAAAAACTTGTCAGTTTGCCACCCAAATAAATGCCTAGACTGCGTAAAACATGGAGCAGAGTGACCTCTAGAAGAAAAATCAATGGCAATTCATATTTCATATGTCTATAATTGCTTGTGAGAGCATGGCAGCAGTTTGTTTATAGAGGAGCTTGTTTTACCAGGGACTGTTTCCTGACTTTTTTTTTCTTTCCAGTGGTGATGCCTCTCATGGACTGTGAATCGCAGCTAGACACAGCATTAGACAAGTTTTATTGGTGGTAATTTTTTATTATTGTTTTCACATTACTGTCTTTGGAATTGCTACACTGTGTTTTGTTTGAACCAGTGCACCAATCTATAGTTACATGTAAATTGTGTTCACAACTGTTTCCTTGAAAGACTCCTGAAGCTGTTTTTTACCTTCTTTTTAGCAGGCAAGGTTTTATCCTTTGTGAAGTTATCCATTTGCTAGTATTTTAGCCATCAAACTGAATCCAGTGTGTGGCCTTCATTTTTAAGCAATTTGTCAGAGAAGCAAGGCATTCTCACAGTCAGCTAATTTAAAGACAGAATTTTGAAAATATCATTTTTCCCCCTGCTTTGCTTTGGTGTTTGGTTAGGTTTTTTTTGTTTTGTTTTTTTTTTAAGACGCTGTTGTAAGATTTGTATCCCCACTGAGGACTGAGATGTCATAGGGATAGAGAAAATGCCGCTCACTTTATGGATTACTGTTAGGTCAACAAAACTTTGGCAGCATTGATTAACTTGACAGTGAGTACAGCAGTACATTTATCACTTATGGCTGTGCTGTAGAAAATCTAATAAGAGGCAAACAATTCCCTTTAGAGCAGTAACAGGTTCACTGTGGCTAACGGTGCATGCACTGGAAATTTCTGACTTTAAATTATACCCTTGCTGCTAGTTGGGTCATTGACTCCAAGCTACTGCACTTTCACTACTATGTTCTGTATTATTAATTTGATCAAAATTGTTTTGGCTTCTATAAATGTGTTCAAACCATATATTGGAGTTCATGTAAACTCATAAGGATTTTTGAAGAAGGGGTACAGAAGGAGCATGATCCAAGCTACATTATGTAGCAAGGGCAGCTGTCTGTTAGAACTGCAGATGTTTGGGGTCCTTACAAGCTTATAAAAGACAAATTTTCAACTTGCTTACAAATCTGCCTCTAATGCACAGATTTAAAAAAAACCCAAATGCAAACCTATCTTAGGTTGGTCATTAGGTTAGTCAAAAGGACTTTTTCCATGTGTACAAATGTTCTTTTTAAATTAGCAATAATTACCTTTAAAAATCTATACAAAGGTGATTTATAGATATGATCTTCCAGTTGTCTTGGTTTTGCAAGAATTATGAGAACTGAACCATAAACAAGAGATTTTTTTGCCTTTCCTATGTAGACGTGCTGCTGCTTGACTGCAACTTACTGTTTGGTTCTAATCTTAACGTGAAATTGTGTTTTACTCAGTACTGCTTGGTTTCACTTTAATAGATCTTTTTTCAAAGTGCATGGCCAGTAGACTGAAGTGTCTTTGCATTGCAAATATATTAAAAAAAAAAGTTTATTATTGAGGGTTTTTTAAGTCTTGTAGTGATTAGTTCTCTTAAATGGAAGCCCTCTATAAGATATTCTTCTACAGAAGATTGCCAAGCCTTTTTTCAATTCACATAACCAAAAGTATGTAAAGGCCACATACCCAAATAATTATGTTTCTAGAAAGAAGCAGGAAAGAAAATTGAAAAAAAGGCAGTATTAAGTGCAGATCAGAATATACAATGTGCAGCTTCATTTATGGCTGTGTGATACAATCTGCAAAATTGCTGTTCAAAGGAGAGCAGGTTTGGGTTTTTTACTATTAGGATACTTGGCTCACTAGAGGAGGGAGCCTTCGTGAGTAGCAACTATTATTTCAGGTATTTTGTGTTATTTTAGGAAACTGTTTAAATTGGAGATTTTGTTCTGCAATATCTCTAAAAATGATGTGGGTTTCTTTGTTGGGAGAGAAGTATTCTACTTGAATCAATTGTCAGGAGGCTTAATGTAATAAGGCAGTTTGTGGTCTGACTAAAAGAAACACAGTGCAAAAGAAATTCCCACAGCAGTTTGTTTTTAACAGGAAAACTGAGTTTACCTGAAACATAAATACATTGAAAACTGAGTCTTATTAAGGTAGAGCAGCTTCAAAAGGAAACAGATAGGGGTTGTTGTTCAAAGTCTGTCTTGTAAGGACTACAATTTAACCAAGTATCTATATTAATGATAGAGTAGTGCTATCAACAGTGTAACAGCATATTTTTTGCAATAAAGGATCAAGAAAGTTGGCATTAGTACCCTTTGCATATTTAGGGAAAAGTACAATTAAATAGTACTTCCTGTTTAAGTTTTTCTTTTTTTTTTTTAATTTACAGAAAAGAAGTTGTGTTTCTCACTCTCTTATTGCTTTTTATAGGTAACAAGAGACATTTCCACACTTTCTCCTGGGTTCATACAATAAAGGAGTTACCCTACTGCCTGCCTTACTGAACAGAGACCTGGTATTGATTACCTATCACACTGGCATCAGAACTACTCTTAGGATTCAATTTTTTGTTGTTTTGCATATTTTATTGATCAAAAGTGGTAAATGAGCATCAAGCGTGCAAGAAGACGATGAATTGTTTACTTGCATAAAATAACCTTTCAATAAGAGAAGATGCATTGCTCACACTTTTGGTGCTGTTCTGCTGCCCGAAGCAGATGGCATTCAGCTGCTATTGATTTGCTCCTATAGTTACAGAGCAGCATGTAACAAGGCATGCTCATTTCTCTGAAAGAGAGGTGAGGGTTTTTTGCCAGGGTAGCAGGAGTGAAAAAGGAAGGATGGGGGTTTTGGAGTTACATTTTTTTGCAAGAAAAAGCATGGAAAACCTTGCAGCTCTGCAAACCAAAAGCAAGGTTTCTGGTTTTGCAGAGAAAGGGGTTTACTTTGTCCAGTTCTAGCACTTCTGGTAAAAAGAATTCACAAAGCAGATTGAATCTGTGACCAAGCAACTGCTTAGGATTGTAAAAAAACAACCAGAATTTAGTGTCACAAACTCCACACCACAAGTCTTAGCTGCTATATTTTTTTTTAATTTTGCATGTTTTTTCCCACTTATGAAAAGACTGTTGATTCATCAGCCAAAGTCATACTACAGTATGCTGAGCTTGATTCTGCAAACACTTCATTTCACTGAAGATAACATAATTTAATAATTTGCTGCTGGATCTCTTCTATAATAGGGGACACACATGCATGACAAGGACAGCTTTCTCTGAAAGTTTATGTAGAAGGATATTTAATGCAGAATTTCAACCTGAACAAGATCTGTAATTGTTTGGCAGATTTTAATGAAATGCATATATATATATATATGATAGAAAAGGGTTTCAGCGAATAGAGTATAAGCATATTTGTTCTAAACCAAAACATTTTAGATAATTTAAGGTCTTATTTCTGGAAGAGTAGTATAGTGGGTGGTACTGAGGAGCATGGTGCAGTCCTCAGTCAAGCTGTTTTAACATAGAAATAAGCCATCTGTCAAGATCCACAAGTGTGGTAGTATGAGAGTCAACAAAGTCAGACTCTTCATGACAAAACTGGACCAGTTTGCCCACCTGTCTGTTCTGCAGTGACTCTTACTGCCAGAAATGCTTACTGTTATTTTTTAATAGTCTTGCGTATCTTCCCGGTCTGATGTTATTTGGTAAAATAAAATAATTTACTCCATTATGACTGCCCTGCTGTCCTCCATGTCCTTTATATGATGTTCCTTTTTTAATGAAAATAATCATCGAGATATGACCCCTGGCAAAACATTGTCACAGAGTAGTTAGTAGTTAGTTATTTATCAAGAATTTAATTTAAGCGTGCATATTAGTGTCTGTTAAAAAATGTCCTACTTCATCTCTTCAAATTTCTATGACATTGATTTCAACTTGCTGTGTAATTCATGAAATGCTGTCTTAACTTTTTTAATATCCATATGCATATGTGTCCCTACATCTCGACTATTTGTTGGGCTGCTTCTGTGGTATAAGCAGACAAGAAGAGATTGTCTGAATATTTGATTCTAACCTGTTGGTTTCAATCCAGAGGAGAGACTTTTTATGAGTGTTTTTCAAAGCGAACAGACATCAGTGATTTTTTTCAGAAAACAGATCCTTTTTAATCAATGGCTAATGGTGTCAGCACAGCATTTATCACATTGTTCCAAGTTGATTTTTTCTTGCTCTCCTGTGGGGCTGGGAAAGTGTTTTAAACATAAGAATGTTTACAAACAGACATTAATATAATGGAACATGGAAAAGTGCATGTTTTAAAACAGTGTTTTCTCTGTTACAGTGTTACTGCAAGAAAGCCCTCTGCTTTCGCAGATTTAAACAAATGCATCCGTATTCTTGTTCTATTCCTGTAGTATCTATCTATATCACCAGAACTCATGCCAGTTTTCTTCAGCCCCTCTGTCTCTGTCATTTCTGAATTTGTTAGTAGTCAGAACTTACTCTGTGCTTCTTTGCCAGTTTGTGTAAACAACTAACTCATTAACTACGGAATTAGAAGGTCAGAGTAAAATGTTAGTGTATTAACAATTCAGGGGAAAAAACCACCAAAACAGTCCCACACAGAAATTTTTACTTTCCTTTTGCTAATAAAGCTGGTTAAAATTTAAGTAAGAGTTTTCAAAATAGAGCTTAACATTTTCCTTGCAGTTACTCTTCCAATATTACAAAATAGCTTAGAGTCCTTATTCAACATCATATTTTATGATGAAAGGGCTACCAACACTCAAAACTAAAAAAAAAAACCCACCACCATATAAATCTAAATATATTTCATCAGCTATGTTACCCCTACTTTACCCCTGCAAAAATGACACATTTGAGTTCATTAACCCCAGGTGCAGTGAATTCCCTGTGCTTTGTACATTCTCTTGTTTGGACTTTGGAGTGAGTACCTGCTGCTTAGTCTAATTAGTTTCAAAGGGAATGTCGAGTCATTTCTCAAGAGTTTACTCTGACCCAAAACATCTGACAAGAAAATACCGGAGAGACAAAATAAGAAATTATTGTAGAGTTGAATAGCATTTTTGTTACAGTACCTTGTGAAAACAATGCAGGTAAGGAAAGCACCCTCAGATGGTTTCTAGATTTTTATATGATATTTGTATTAAATGCTCATTTTTGTGGAGAGCAAGACTTGTTTTCATAGACAACTTCCTCCAACTGTATCAACCATCTGACTCTTTCCTTGTCTCAGCAAAATGAAGTAGAGCTGTGGGAGAATTTCTGTGAAGTTAAAAAGAAGTGAAAATACCGTTGTAGCCCCCAGCATCTCAGTCCTCCGATTACTAATGGTCATTCTGAAGTCCACCATTGGTTTTTTTATGGTTTTTTCCAATATGCATCACTCAGAGCTGTGTTCCTCTTAACTTCTCTTTCAGGGCTTGTAACAACTTATCTTTGCAAGGATTGTGACTGCTGAGTTTGCCTTAAAGCCTTTGGTGGTGGGTTTTGTCAAAAGCCTTTTGGTAATGAAAGTGGGCACTGGCTAGAGGACCATCTTTTTCTGTGTTGATCATTTAAGCGGTTGCAATAAGTTTTGAAACAGTGCCCTTTGTTGCAATATCTAATTCAGTAACCATCTAACCAGGGTCTGTGTTTCAATCACAGTAGCTCTATTCAGACGTGTCAAATAATTCTGTTCCTTAGTATAGTTGTTACTAATTTCCCTGGTACAGGCATATCAGTTCATAAATCCCAAGTTATCTCATGGTTTATTATTGTTGTGGTTGTCATCATTATCATCATTATTATCTTTTTTTTTAGTTCTCTGGTTCTAAAGCAGCCATATTGTTTATGGAATCCTGTGTCTAGTTCTGGACCTCTCACTACAAGAAAGACATTGAGGTGCTAGAGCATGTTCGGAGAAGGGCAGCAGAGCTGGGGAAGGGTCTGAAGCACAAATCTTAAGAGGAGAGGCTGAGGGAGCTGGGGTTGTTTAACCTGAGGAAAATGAAGCTTGGGGCAGACCTCATCACTCAATACAACTACCAGAAAGGAGGCTGTTGCAGGGTGGGGCCTGGCCTCTTGTCCTAGGTAACAAGTGACAGGATGAGAGGATTTAGCCTTTTGTTGTGCCAGGGTAGGTTTAGATTAGGTATGAGGGAAAATTCCTTCAAGGAACTGCATGTTAAGCGTTGAAACAGGCTGTCCAGGGAGGTGGTTGGGTCACCATCCCTAGAGGTATTTAGAAGACTGCAGATATGGCAGTTAGGGACTTGATTTAGTTGTGGCTTTGGCACTGCTGAGTTAAGGTTTGGAGTCAATGATCTTAAAGACCTTTCCTACCTAAATGATTCCACAATTCTAAGAAAGGAATTACTGCATGCTAAGAAGACAGGAACATACAGTAAACCCTAATGTTTAAAGAAGGTGAGATTGCAAATTTGGAAAATCTAGAGCTGGCATTTCCAGTACCAGCTTATTCACCTAAAAGTAGATGATGTATTTATGATTGTATTTAATTACTTATCAGATCATGTTGCAGAGTTTTGTTTCTTTTTCCCATGCAACCTTTTTCCCAGTGCACAAGGATCACAAGGATCAGCACAGAAGGAGGGCAGCACCTGGCTGTGAGAAAAAAGTATCAATTACTATCCAGATGTTGTAGCTTGCAACTACATTTTTTTCCTTTTATTTTTTTTGTGTTGCTGGCTTAGAAGCCCCTTTCCTTAATGTTTGTCAAACTGTAATCGCTAGACAGCTGGTGTCTCATAAAGCTCTGAGTGTGGACAACAGAAACTTCTCGAACTGGGAGAATGCACGAGCTTCTGGTGTCGTGAATTGCACTGTGTGCAGTTCTCATGGATGGTTTGTATTTGCTCTGTTTTATGAGGAAATTCTGGCATCTTACAGTGACTGTGTTGGTCTGAGGGGTTGTGTAAGAGGACTTAGATGCTGTTTGTCTCAGGTGACCATGCTGATGCTCTGTGACACTGCCCAGTGGAGCTTTCCCTGGGAGAGGGACTGGTAAAGAACATGGTGAGTGAGGCATTGTGCTTCCCCTGAATGCTTGGTAGTTTTTTTCACTACTGCATACTTACATTTAGTTCCTTTAAGCTTTCAGAAAACTACTGCAACCTAGTGTTGTATTGTGATTATAAATGTGGTTACTCTTTTACAAACCATCGTCTCCTGTACTATTGAGAAGATTTTTCCAAGCCTAACTACCTAATTTCTTTACCATCCTAGAATGTTTATTTTCTTGATTGATATTATATTATTGTCTAAGGTACTACTGCACCTGTTTGTTATCACCAACATTATTGACATTACTTGTTAATTGTCCATTGTCTTAGCTGTCCACTGACTTCTTAAAAAACACTTAAATTCAGACATTTTAAAATCAGCATCTGTTTTTCTGTCTGTCATTGATGGATCTGCTTACTCTTTGTATTACTTTTCCCTGTTACTTATTTTTAAAAGCCTTTCTTGTTCCTACTAACTTTTTATAATATCATTAACTTGTTCTGCCCTTCTTTTTCTTTTGCTCTGTTGATTTCTTCATTTCTCATCCAGCTTTGTCTTAACCTCTAATCCTTTGAGCGGTGTCTCAGGAAATTATATTGACTGCTTCCTTTCATTTTTATTTTTCAAAGGAACAGTAGTTGCAGTTTGTTTCTAGTCTTTCAAGGGCTAGTCCCCTATTTTGCTGAAGACGAATTCACTCTTTGCTCCCTGTAAAATTACGTTCTCAGTTTTCCAAGAAAAATTCGATATTTTATTTTTCAGAACAGATGGGCTATATTTGTACACTTAGCCTCAAGTCAGTCTGCTCAGCACTTAGTAGTCAAATATTAGCTGGAATTGTAAATGTGTTTTTAATCAGCTTTATAACTGAAGCACTTTCTGCCTATGTGGAAGCATTTTTGATCAAAATGAGTAAATTGCTTTGCAGTACGGTTAGGTAGGGCTTAAGTAAAAATATTAATAAGTTATAGACGCTGTCATGAATTTCTGCATACACATTTTCAGTGATGATCCAGTAGTTGTTTAACCTATTGGGCTTCCCTTTTGTCTAGTTGGTTTAGCCTCTGTGAAGCTTGAGAATGCTGGGCTAGATAGATTTGTTACTCACGAGATATCAGGTAAGTTTTAAGCTTACTGGAAGTATAACAGAATGATCTGAAAGTTGGTGCAAGAATTTTTGTACTATTCTGCAGTCTTGAAGTTCAGAGGTGCAATTCACCTCTGTCTTTTCATTCTTTTTTTGAAAAGTTTTGTGGCTTTACATTAACTTTCAGATAGATCTGATAGAACTATTTGGTCTTCGTGGGAGGTATTTTGGCTTGTACCCACAGTCACCATTTCCTTTCAAGATCCACTGGGTGGATGACACTCTTTCTGTTGACTTCCCTTTGATGCCAGCATGGCAGCATTAGTTGGTGCTTCATATAGAGTATCACTTCTGTGTTGTTGTTTGTGTGTTTGCATGATTCTTGAGTCTTTATACAGAATTTTAAGCATGTTTGATAACCTACTCCTGTTCTTACAAATGTGAATATTTTTGGTAGTAAGGAACTAAGTGGAAAGTGTTTACTATGACAATTTAGGCAACAACTTATTTAGGAATAGTTCTAGTTGATAAGCTGTAACAACATCCTCACTGAAGAAGGGGATGAGTTTCTTCATAGTTCTTCCTTCACGATGGGTAATATAAAACATGATTTTACCTGCTATTACGAAAAAAAAAAGAAAAAAAAAGGAAGGCTTAGTCTTAGAAGTCTGGTTCCTTTCTCTACTTGGTTTGTAGTTAATGTGTTCTTTTTAATAACCTTTTTATCATTTCATGGGACTGTGTAAAGCATTTCAGGAAAAGCAGGTTAATAGAAGAATATAGACTCTAAAATGTTCTAAAAGATGTGGATTCTGGTCCCAGTGGAGACTGACACTCCAGCCTACTTACTGTAGCTGGAATGTATTGATTTTCTTCTCCCCCATTTTAGCTGCACCACTGAATTAGGTATTGTGAAGCATCTTTCCCTGTGAAGAGAGGAAAAACTGTCATGAACTTTTTCACCCTAACAGTACTGCATTTCAAACTAAACCAGATTGAATGGAAAAGTCTGTAAGGACCCTGTAACTCATCTCCCCCGTCTCATTTCTCCATTTCCAACAGCTGTTCCAGCAACCTTAAGAAAGTATGATGGATGACTGTAAGAAATTGATTTTTTAAATCTTTTTTCATTAAAAACAACAACAACAATAAAAAGATGTGAAAACTATGCATTCCTGTGGCTTGATCTCTGAAGGTTAGGGAAGTGGTCTTGTTCAGGCTTTCAGCAAGATGTTCAGTTACTGTTATAATTGGCTGATGAGTAGGTTTGGGCCTAACTAGAATGCCAGTGTTCGATTTCACAGTGTCCTCTGTGAAGATATGTCACCATTTAGCCTGGCTTTAGTGACAATTTTCTAAAAAGGAAACTCGTGGGAAATCATTATGCTGTTTATATGTCTCCCTTGTTGGAGAGCATTATCCTGTGATATTTTAGCACTGTTTTCCACTGCATGATGGCATCTAGCTAAGGTTAAGGCTGAACAAGTCCCTTTGCAATTTTGTGACTATATTTTACTTACTGAAGGAGAAAAGATGACCGACAATTAAGTATATCAGATGTCACTGAAAGAACATGTGCAACTAATCAATTACATCCTTAGGGAACATGATTTTATGAAACTGATAAGGTAGAAAAATTGGGGATTTTGTGATTTGTGTTACATAATAATAATTGCATCCTTTCAATGAAAAAGACATTTCTGCTGATCTAAACATCAGGCTTTCCCTTGTGTTGTGTTGTGGGTGTTTTTCCTGAAGCACAGAGTAGTTCATTAGAGTGTGACAGTAGGAGATAAATACCCTTTACAATTTTGTAGGAAAATATGGCACTTATACTCTTAGTTCAACTGAAATCAATAACTTGGAAAATGTATTTCTGAAGTCACTTCTCAAATCATTTGTTAGAGGTTACATTAGGTGTTTTAGGTTTTCTTTTGGGGGGGGTGGGGGTGTATTTATTTTAGAAAGGAAATACACATGCTGGTTTGGTTTTTTTCCTTAAATTTGTCTACTTTAGCACTCTGAGGCCCATATTTGGAATTGCTATGATCTTGGTAGAATTTGGATGTAATAGAAATTCATATTACAATCAAACTAAGTGTGAGTTTTAATTTCTTTGAAAATATTTATCTGAAGCTTGTAATGGCAGAGTAAACAGGGTAGTAGTCATAGTTACAAGCCAGTGTCATGTATTCACTTGAAAAAATGCTGTAGTTGAGCATATTGCATCACAAATTACAGAGAATGGTTGAGAGACTTTACTTGCTTGCTCCTTTGCTGCTCAGCTATCAGTTAAAGATCATCAGGTTTGCAAATATGTATTTCTTACAAGTTTTCAGACAGAAGTAAAAAACCTGTTGTGTTATGGGTTGTTCCAGGTAATTTAAGACAATTATGATAGCATTTATTTCTGATTTAAGAGTATTTTTATAACAAGTAGGAAGTTGAAAATGCTTGCATTTTTTTTCTAAACATCCACTTCAGGCCACCACCAGAGATAACAAATAAATATAGACAGACACACCTAATCCAGGTGGCTGGGGTTTTTTTGTTGTTCCCAGGGGTTTTTTTTCTCTCTTCCTTTATGTTCTGGACCTTTCTAATGAAGTCAAGCCAGAAGATAGTTTGCCCCCTTATTAGTATAAATAACTTGTACCTTTTTTGTGTTTGTTTGTTTGAAGTACACGTCACATGATGTTACATCAGTTGAAAAATCCTCCTTTGTTCAGTGCAGTCATTCCTGCCTTCATAAAATTCTGGAAATGACAAAATTCCCAGTTAACAGAGATGGCATACAAATACAGTGCAGTGCAAAATTGCCTTTGCTCCTCTGCAAACTCTGAATTTTCACGTTTAGTGATCACCAAAGCAGTGTTATTGACAGCTAACAAACTGTATAGCTTAACACACTGAAACAGGTGCTGTTTGCTTACATCCTTTTGTGAAGTATATTTGGGCAGACCAGAATTAGCATGGCCTGTGTTGGCTTGATATGTGTTGTGAAAGAAAAAAAACAAATAGAATGAGATATTAATCTGGAGTGAGTGGAAATGGAAGTGAATAGGTTTGTAAGAGCTGTCAGGAGTTTTCCTTTTATACAATGATGTATCCTTCTCTTCTTCCCTGTTCCGTTCAGCAGCCTCAGCAGGCAGCTCAACTTTTGGAAGAAGCTGTCAGGAGGTGTAAGTATGAGGTTGACTATAAGCACCAGATGCCCTTAAGCATCTTTATACAAGTTCTTGTGGTGGTTCATCATTGCATATAATTAGTAAGATGGTTTTATTTGAGCCAGTCATGCACATTATTATGCAATTCACGCACCCTCTGAATGTGCATCCATCTCCACCCCTTCCTTTGTGCGTAACCTGAATGCAAAAATAGGATAAATTTTGCACCAACAGGGTGCTGATTTTGCAGAATGCTAATGAAGTGGCATTTTTTAAGGCGTGTTCATATAGAGGTGAACTGAAAGGCTTAACACTTGCCAACATCTCAGATCTCCATATTTGTTATATTCATTAAAATCTAGAGCAGGAAAGTTCAAAAGTTGCATTTTCCCCTGTTCATTTATTCAAACTTGTTAGTGATGTCCTCAGCTCTTCATGAAGTATAGACTCTGAATTCACATTTGCAAATGTAACATTAAAAAAAGAACTAGTTCTCAAATATCTTGGTTTTCAAACCTGATTTAAAATCTAGATGACTTCTAAATGTCTCTTCCAACCTTTTCTTTTTGTGATCCTGCTATCCTCCACATGACCATTGTGTCTCCCATGTAATTACTGTAACGTAAAAAAGTACTCATGCAAGGATGTTACCTCCTGAATGTAAGCAGAGTAATGTTTCTTCTCTTCACCAGGCTCGATTCTTCTCTGTATTTATTTCTTCTAACATAGGCTGTGAAAGTGAACCGGATGAACATGGATAGCTTTACTTTTAAGAGTCAGTCTGTTTATAAACCCAGTGAAGTTTCTTCACTCACTTTGGATCAGGCCTTTATGAAGGAAAGCTCTTTAGGGAAGAGCCTGTGGGTTTTATTTGCATGTGAAGTACATGTGTTTTCAGAATGTATGGCACTATTAATAGTAAAGAAATAGGGGATTAATCTTTGAGGTGAAACATTGGTTGAATTTATGAACTTTTTGTTTATCTTGTGACATTTGTAAATCATCTCGTCAATGGAAGAACAGAGGATGGTGTCTGGCCATTATGTGGCCATTATGCTGTTGGTGTGGAAGAATATGGCAGGTCTAGCAAGCAGCTCCTTGGTCAGAGCTTTGTCATTAGGAGCCACAGTGCAGATATAAGGAGAACATTGTAAGCTGACCTGTCAAGCAAAGCAAAGAGTTCCCCTTGTTACGATTTACCAAAGTGTGTGCTAATAAAGCTACATGGCGTGGAGAGTTCCTTTTTCCACTTATATGCCAGATGAGAGTCTTTTGTGAGGTGAACGTGAAAGCACTGAGCTGAGATTGCTTTATTTTATATTTTAAATAAACAGAATTTTATTCACAAATGAGTGTGCCAGTAGTAACTTAGTTCCAGAATGAGATATCTCTACTTGAGAGGCATCTAGCTTGGTATCAGTGATGGCAGGTGAAAAAGAATCTAGTAGCATAAGCTGAATATATTTTTACGTGATTCATCAAGAACTGTTGTTTTCCTGTTAAAATGAAGCATTCCAAAATAGGTGTAAAAAAATGGAGAATTGAAAAGTGTTGCAAGAGGCAAATGTTTTGGTAGCTTGAATAGAAGTGTGCAATATCAAAAATATTTTTAAAATGTAGGGTTCTATTTCACCTTTTTTTTTTTTTACAGACAGTCATTTTAGAAAATGAAGAGCTCCCTAAAATATTTCTTGATTTTCTGAACATTCGCCATGTACCTACCTTGCCAAAAGCAGAAAGCTGTGGGTAAGCTCTCATTTACTGAAAAATACATGGAGGCCAAAAGGCCTATATCCACTCAGTGCTGATGCAATTCCATTGACTTAAAATGGTCTTGCTGCCAACTCTAACACTGTAAAATAAATGGGCATTAGGTTCATGTTAAGTATGTTTATATATCCCCAAAAGGTCATAAAATAAATCCAGCCTCTTCAAAGACAGAAGTGAAGTTTAATGTAATATTCTTGGAAAGCAAAGGAGTTTAGATGAGAAAAATATAATTTTCTCATAGACCTTTAAGTATCTACTGAAATGTAAGATTTTCATAAACACTCACTAAAATTGCATAGAAAACGTTTGCATGTGTTTTATGCACAAAATAAAAGTTCATTCTGTGATCATTTTATGATGTCTCTCAGTGTTTGAAAATGAGGTCTTTCACCTTCCTGATGACATCTACCCCAATGTCCCAACTGCCCTTCCCCTGGGAAGGGTTCTTAATCCGACTGGCAGAAGGGAATCTTAGTAGTGTGAGTGCAATGACTACAGAAATACCCAAAACAGTGTAGTTGGAAGCTCTGTTACCTCTGCAGCTGTGAGCTTTGTAGGAAGTATTTCTTTTGCTGCGTAAGCTGGCGTGGTTGGTAGTCCAGAAGCGTTACCAGAACTTGCTCCCCAGAAAGCCACATGGCCTTTTTCCACTTTGTGGGAGACTCTTTGGATCTGCAGTGGTGAGAAGGCAAGTTGAGTTGAAGTTAGAGGCCCTCTTTACACTTGGATGTGACCCAAGGCAGTGTCCCGAGTGATTCAGAAGCTAACAGACTCATGATTGTCACTTGCAGTTAATTACATCAAGCAGTATCCCCATTGGGACTGTACCCCAACACACTTCATAGATAGATGGAAATGCTTGTGAATCTCTTACAGAAAAATGGATCTATCATTTTTAAGTAGTGGTGGTTGTAAAATAATAGAATTTCCCACATTCGTTTAATTAAACTGCATCATGCAGCCACTGACAAGAAAAAGATTGCTCCCTTTGGTGATTCTTAAAGAATTTGGGGGGTTAATTATAAAATTAATTTTGTTTTAACCAAAGTTTCCTCTCGCTTTACCTGCAGCTCTTTTGATGAAACAGAATCTGAAGAATCAAGGTGAGCTTCATTCCTACTCTTTCTAGGACACCTGAAATTATTGGTGTTTACTGTATTTGTTCCTTGCAGTTGACAAATTAGAAGAGTTTAGCATTAAAATTAGATGTGGTTGTTAAGTATTATGGTTAGTTTCATCAGGTGTGCTAGACCAGTACATTTGTAGTGCGAATCAAACACTGTTATGCTAGTATTGAGTAAATTCTTACAAAACTAATAGAATACTGCTAGCTCTGAAATATATCTGGGAATTTACTTTTCATAGCAAGAATATGTGGCAGAAGAAATTAGACATTTGGGTTCTATGCATTTGATAGAGCTTTGTATGTATCTGGTTGCACTGCTTGTATGTGCGGAGCAGAGAGGAGGGGGCTGGGGTTGGATGTGTCTGTACTGTGTCCAGGGTGGGAGTCAGGCCTGCGAGGGGCTTCCAAGGACTTTCTGTCCATGAGTGAGGAGTACAGCAACTGCTTTAAGGGCCACAAGAACATGGTGACATTGTCACTCTGTTTGGTGTCCTGAAGAGCATGTGAGCGTGGAGCCTGGTTGTAGGTGGGCTTGTAGCTTGCATTACACCGAGTGCCAGGGAGGCCAGCCAGGATCAGGAGATCGCAGAGCCAGCTGAAAGCCACCCCTCCAGGGTGCAGCCCCTTCAGTTCCACCTTCACACTGAGGATTTCACTGTGTGGCTGAGGAGAAGCTTTGCTTCCAGGTGATGGAGCCTACCCCATTGGGCAGCACTGGTGTGTGGAAACACACTGCATTGGCTCCCCCACAGCTCAACCACCTTGCTTTATCAAAGATAGTTTGTAGAATATTCTTTGTGCTGTCCCATAATACTGACATCCCTGTTCTTGACCTTTCCAGCAAACTGTCCCACCAGCCTGTGCTGCTGTTCCTAAGGGATCCATATGTCTTGCCTAGAGCCAACGGTAATCAAACCTGTCATCTGTTAACAGCACTTTACTGATCTGACCCTGCACCACATAAACCACATTATTATTAATACCGGCCTAGTCAAGTGACACTGGTCCAAAATCTAATAACCTGCCAATAAAACAACAGTTCTTGTGTAAGAAACCATTAAAACACTAAAGGTAGTGGGTCATTTATAAAAGGCTGGAATTTTCTTCCCCAGTTGTTCTCTCAGACAAACCTACGGAGAATTCAAATCAAAGGACAAAGAACATTGCTTTTTTTTTTTCTCACTGTTGACCCTTTGGGCTATTTTGCCTGAAGGATTTAAACTTAGAGGCCTAGTCCTTTGTAAGTGCTTTTTCCCTAAACACCAGTCGATCTACTGCAAGCATGTTTGTATTTCCTTTTGGATTATTACTATTTCTTATCACTTATAACCTCTAGAGCTCTTTAAAGGGAAAAAATTGTATACTTTAAGTATAATGGATGCATTTCACAGGACATTTACATTAGCCTTTGTCTCATAATACGTGGTTCAAAAGAGTGTTTGAAATAGCTTGTTATAAACCCTTTTTTTTATAAAATGGTCTCTTAAATTAAATGTGTGCAGGAAAGAAAAAAGTCCCGTTTCAGTGTGTGTTCCTTCTGGTTTTGTCATTTCACTTGTTTGAACCATTACTTCTAAAATTTTTATTAAAAAATATAATATGCTTTCAAGAGAGAATTTCCTCCCTGAGCTTTGCGTTAAGATTCTTTTTAATGTGGCATTTTGTTTGATTTTACAAAATACTGTGTAGAAATCAATAGTCAGATTCCTGCACTTCCTTGAAAATCATTTAAGAGTAAATTTAGGAACGAACACTTTTTTGCTTGTAGTTTCTTAACCAGTGGAGTGTACTTCCCTGAGATTTTCTCAAAATGTATATAAATACCTGAAGGGAGGTGTAATAAAGCCAGTCTCTTTTCAGTGCTGCCCAGTGGCAGGACTAAACATCTGGAAACCTTTTTTCACCAAGCCGGGACACAGGTTGCCTAGAGTGGTGGTGGAGTCTCCATCCTTGGAGATACTCAGAAACTGTCTGGCCATGGTCCTGGGCTGTAGGTGCCCTGCCTGAAGAGAGTGTTGAATCAGATGACCTCCAGCCATCTCTTCTGAAGTGCAACCACTCTGTGATTCTGTTTCTTTGTCAAGCAGTTTATCAAAACCATAGGGATAAGGCTCGTGCATTTTGAGGGGTTTAAATAGTCTCACTTGCATGCAGTGCCCACTCTGGCTACTAGTGTGGCCCAACAGTACTGACACTATGGAGTATTGCTGAACACAAATTGTGGATCTAAGGTGAAACACAGACAGTAGAGGTCCTGTGTGACCCAGGTCCACATTAGAAGACACATTTCATGATTGTTTAGTTTTCACTTTAACTTAGGACTGGTCTGGTCACGCAGACCCAATGTCCATTTGAGGCTGGAGTGCAAATCACAAAATCAATGAACCAAAGCACAGTAAGGGGAGAGGGTCACTTCACAAGGTCACTTCTGATCCAGGTTACAGCAGTAATGAAGAAGTACCCACGGAGTTACCTCTGTTTAAAAGTTGTTCAGATGCTGCCCACACTAATATTTAGAGTGAGCCATGCTGCATGTTTTAATCTTACTGTTTAGTGCTGCTCCTAATTACATAATTGATTCCTTGAGAGCAGGGTGTAAATTATGAACATCAATTTAATTCCATACCATTACAAAGAGATAGATTTCATATACAGTTATCCTGAAAAATTGTGATGGTGCTTAATATTTTCAACCCACATGTATCATTTTGTTGTAAGACTTCTATTCAGGATTTTGCAGTTCTGTGATGGTGTTTAGGTGTTTTAATTCCTTCCATAACATCTACTCCAAGGAAGGCTAAGCTTCCTTTTTGTACCTATTCTTTTAAGTGGTGTTTTTCTTGGATGAAGATAAAAGCCTCTTCTAATGTGAAGATCTAATGTGAAGATGTTTAAATAATAAGTAGACCTTCATTAATGACATCTGAAACAGGGCATTTTAGACTTTTGCCAAGGCATTTTCTGGCCTTGAACCAAGAGTTAGAATTTCATATGGCAGTTGAATATTCTTTGTATTTGAAAACCCTAAGGCATCAAATTCCTTTGCAACACAAAGCACAAATTAGAAAGTGAGTTGTGGTTTAAAAAAGGAAGAAGAAAACCAAATCGTAAGTTTAGAGGCTCTACTAGTTGACTCAAGTCTAGTTAGAAATGTCGTTTTTACACAACTATCACTGCCTTTAATTATTATTCCTTGTTTTTAGTTTGCAGCAGAGAAAATGTAGATGAGTTTTCTAAAATTTTCTCTCTCACATCATTTCTCACTTTGGTAGATTTTGATTTCCTTGTAAAAACAGCCAAAGTTGTTCAACCTATGACCAAAAGTAAGTGTCCATTAACAAATAATTATTTGTTGTATATTTTCTTTGAAGAAGGTGAATGGTTGTCTCAGTCAGAAGTCTTTCCTGTACACAGGAATGCCTATGTTAACATATTTCCATAAAATAGAAAATAGTGTGAGTTTTAAACATAATAAATAGCTCTTTCTGGAACAGAATACTCAAAGAATATTTTTACCTTCTCAATGCACTGTTACTTGTCTTTATAAAATACAGTCTTGCCATAATTCCAGTGACTGGGCTTTAGGCACTGTTGAATTGCAAAACAACTTTCCAAAAATAAGATTCACAGGATTCACAGCTACACACCTCATTGATTTTCAAATAGCCTATTTCGTGATGTATCTAACAGTCCAGTGCACATCACTTTTTGTGTAATGGTGTGGGGAGAAAAATGAAGGTAAAACCTAATATGCTGAAAATTGAAGATGATACCTTAGAAGCTAAAAAAAGTGGAATCTGAGATTTACTGTCACTTGTTTGCAAATTGTTCTGACAATTCTTTAAGCCATGCAAATATCACAGATCTGCAAGACTATACTTTAATGTATTTACACATTTAACTTGATATGCCTGATTTTTTTAAGCAGCAAAGGATCACAATAACTCTGTAAAGCTGTATAATTTTTTAAATCAATCCTTGTTTTCCTATATATGCTATAAGTTACAGAAGAACCAATACAAACTGATTTCTGGAACTGCGGCATTTAATTCAGAAAGAAAACTTCAGATCGCCTTTACAAGTGTATTTTTAATAACATTCATGACGACTGCATTGGGTTATTCTTCCAGAGTAATTTGAGACAGCTGATCTTGCAGGATTTGAGGAAGCATTGGATTCCAAATATTAACAAGTCATTTATAATTATGACTTACTGTGAGAAGCTGGGGAGAATTATGCATTTTTTAATGTATTGTTTACAGTGGAGGTTACAGTTCATTAAAATGTCCTAACATATCTCTGTTTGTAACATCTTGAATATTCTGGAATCACCTCATTAATACCAATGAAATAACACATTTAAGCTAACAAGGAGTTGTTTTTTTTAATAAAGTCCAAATCTACGTTTTGCTCAGTATTTTTACCTCAAAAATTATTTTTGTGAAAGAATTTGGGGCAAAACCTAATTCCTATCCACAGCAGGTGAATTAGTTTATCAAAAAAGTTTCATCTCCCCTTTGTGAATAGCCTGTAGGCTGATAGTTGAAGATTTGATTAATGTGGAAAAGTCTGTATCAGAAATGGTCTGTTCTTAGAGGCAAATCCATTTCCTAGTATATTAGCAATTTTAAAGTTGTAAGATGTGATCAGAAACTCTTACTATTAATGCCTGGTCATTTAAATAATCATTAAATACTCAGATGCATTTCAAAAATCCTTTCACTTCAATAATGTAAATTCTGCCATTCCTTTGCTTGGATCTTTTACTGTGCTCTATCGGGTAATTCTTGCATGTAAAATTGAACATGAAAATTAACTGCCAGTTCCATCTGCATCTATAATAATAAAATAGTGGGGATTTTTTTCCTTCAAATATTATGGGACAACTTTTTGTAACATGTGACATTTTATATTGATTGGGCAACCTGAAAATTTCCTGCCTTAAACAATCATCTCTGTACAGGCATCCTCAAGTCTTCTCAGTCCAAACACTGCTGTAAACCACAATCAAAAAAACAGCTTTGAAGTATTCCCAGTAGCAATCTTGAAATTTCTTCAAGTATATTGAGATTTTGTTAGAAATTGAATTGCCAGTGTAATCCATCTTCCTTGTGAGAAAAGATTCAGATAAAGAGCTGGAGCCTAGCAGCATTAAGTATTAGAACATCCCTTTAAATCAATAAGCTACAAATCTGGCAGCACATTCCTGCAATGCCCAGTGCTACCCTAAAGTGGCTTTAGTGCTGAAGCAGCATTACTAATAGCACATCCCAACATGGATAAACAGTAAACTAAAGGGTACAAGGCCTTACCTAGTTAAATCTCACAAAAACATTTATATTGTACTGACATGGATAAGAAAGTAACTGTCTTTCTTTTTTCTTTTTTTTTCAGATGACTTTCCCAATGTAGTTACAGACGGCATTCTACATGGAATATTTTATCCTCATTTACTGCCCAGGTAGAAGTGATGTGTGGTGAGAAGAAGCTGAAGCAAGTCTCTGAGTCATGTTTAATAGAATTAACAGGAATATAATTCTGTGAAAATTATGCTCAGAAGCAAGAGGCACAACCTCAGATTAAGTTCAAGCATTTTACCTTATAAAACAAAATCACTGTCGTTACAGTTGCTGCTTTTAAAAAGATAGATATGGAAACAATAGTATTGAAGTTATTTATACCTTCCTATATATTGACATGCTCTAACTATTTAATACTAAATATTCTAAGTCATACACTGAATTGCGCTAACCTTTGTAAAGTTTTACTAATTATTTCTATAATTTGTAACAAAGCAAACACTAAACTTTTTTGCACAAGAAGTCTTCCCAGCACGTTGCCCATTGCTGGCACTGGATGGATTAAAAGTTCTGAAGAAAGTGTGTGAGGAAATGGAAAACATGCTTTCTATTCTGAAACACATGGCACTCTCTGAGGAAATTTTCTAGATTTCAGTTGAAATTATTTTATTTACCAGGAGCTTTTACGTGGTATTTATGCATCTCCATCTAGTTACAACATCTAACCTGTGTGTATGTTTACTCTAAACATCAACTTGCAGACTGTATTCCATGTCTTAACATTTTATAAGTCACAGAGGATAGAACTCTGTGGTAAGCTAAAGCATGATTATGATCAAACTAAAACTGATACATATGTTCAGATTTAACTGGAAATTCATTTGTGTGCTACTGGACATTACAAAATAAATTAGTAGGACACGAATGTACTGCTTCGGTGTCTTTTTTGTGCTTTTCTGTTGAAGCAAAACATTTCTCTGAGCTTCTGTCACCGGAAGTGGGTCTCACAGATGTCTCTTCATGATGAGAATACCTGTGTTTGCTCATTTAAAGTTCTTTGCACCACACCACCTGAACATGCTAGGCTTAAGAAAGTGTGTATCTTGATGAAAAAAATTTGGTGTAATTGAACAGCCAATTAGTCAACGGGCTCATCAGCAGAAGAGAGTGTTGCACAAAGGCAACAACGGCAAAGCTAAGCACAAACAGAAGCCCAATCCTGGAGACGCAAGGGTTGCCTTCTCCGACTACCAAACATGTTTGGAAGCTGCCTGGCAAGAGTAAAAAGCTGGGACTTGGATAAAAGGTAGGCCCGTGACTGCAGCACTTGTTCAGACAGCAGAACTCTATGCTGTCTGCAGAGTCAACCTCCAGAAAGGCTTTCAGCTACCAGCAGAAAGCTGTTTGGGTGAAGGAGTCTGAAGCATTCTTGCCCCTTCTTCCTAACCCTGCCTCCCAGGCTTTAAACAGTTGGTAGAAAGAAAAATGATGATGGGTAAAATGCAAGTCTGATTGCCTAGCACTAGGCAAGTTTAGAGGCCCTCACCAAGTTCTCTCATTCTATTGAAAGAGGACAGTAACCCTTTCACAGTTCTCTGAAAAGAAGTGTCAGGAGAAGCCCCAGAGCTGTAGACTGAATCAGGAGAATCCCTGTAACTGCAAATGACATGTCAGGAGCACCTGAGGTAATCCCTGCCAACAGTTTCCCTTTTCCTTGCAAGGGGAATGGCTGTATGTACAAGCTCCTACCCTGCCCCACTTAAAGTCTGGATACCTCACATGGACTGCAGGACATGCCTCGGGAAACTATTCACTACGAAGAGGAGTGGTGCGGATGAGTCCTTCATGAGATCTTGGCGTTAGCTCTTCTGTGTCAAGTTCTAAAACACTGTCAACTGAAAAGAAAAAAATCTGCATCTCTGTCCTGTGAAGTACTAAGTAACTCATTACGGAACTGAATTAACACAGGTGTCTCTTGCCTTACACTGACTGACCTTGTTTAAAAGCTATCAGTTAAGCTGTCAGCTTAGGAGTTACTTACAAAGCTTCACAAAAATAATGAACCTAAAGTTGCAACTCCGACATACAGCAAAATTTAAAGAAAAAGCATTTGAGCTTTCTAATAAATAACATCAGTTAGGTTACAAAACTCTCCATGCTGTAAAATATGGGCTCTTCTGTTTGAATCAGTTTCTAACTGATTATCTTATTCACCAACAGACAGAAAAGCTGCTCTTTGTTGATTACAGGATGGTGTCTGAATACTGTGGTTCTCTGAAAGACAGCAGTGACTTCATCTGACATGTTAAGATTAGGTAAATTTACCATCCCTGCTCTAACCTTACAACCTTATTTCTTGAAAAGCAGAACCCCCTGCATATTTTACACAATCAGCTAAGGTGAGAGAAAAGACCTTGGGGAGGGGGAGATAAAAAAAGGCTTTCAAGTATTTATTTGAAATCAAAGTTTATTTATTTAAAACACCTTTTTTATTTTTTTTAAAATGCTGGTACTGTTACAGAAAATATTTTCAGTTGAAAATATGAAAACAAACATGGCTAAAATTTCCAAAGAAAACAAAGACTATTTAAAAACATTGAAAAAGTAGAATTACTGCTATAATTTTTCATGAAAGACTTTCTGCAAAATCTAGAATTCAGTGGGATATGTCTTGCATTTCAAGGAGTGGCAGCTGCAAGTTGCTACAGAAATGGCCATATCTCTTATGTATTTGACAAATGCTAAGTTCTGCCCAAACATAGTCTCCTACAGATGGATAGTTAAGATCAGTCAAAAACTGGCATTAAAGAAAAGTGGTTAAGTTTTACTTTTCATTTGAACTGCTGGTCTCACCAGTCACCTACTTCAACTACAAATGGTTCCTTTACAACTATTTTGCCACTGTTTACAATCACACAGTCTTGAAGGGGCCGATCATGTTCATCTGTCTGCTGGAGTTCAATGGAGTGCACCACAGACTGTTGAACAAAAACAAACAGAAGAGTTCAGCTTAGCCAAGGAAACTCCAGTAGCTGACATCCTGTATCACATAAGCAACTAAGTGCTTGTAGCATCACTGTTTATTAATCAGCTTTTGAATGAAGACCTTTACCCTGTTGAGTTCCCGTGTGCTTTTTTTCCCCACATTAACAGTTATGCCACTCTGCAACTCATACACAGTTGACAAAAGCACAGGGCAGGCTGTCTGCCCTTCTAGAAAAACTGTCAGCCAACAAAACCATTATGAAGGGCAACTGGAAACATACATTCAGCTGACCCACCTAGCACATAAAGGGTTCTATCTGTAGCCTATGAGCAGAAAGTGAATCAGATCAGAAAGGATGATCTAATTGCAAGGATGATTTCTAGTTGTACAGCATAACTGCTTCCAGAATCTGGTTACTGCTTTCACCTTTAGCATATATCACACACATACAGATTTTAGGCATGTTACCACATCACCAGTATTTTTCAAGGACGAAATTCAGTTAGGTATATTGACTACCTGGCTTTGAACGTTTGTCCATCTATCTGACTAAACTAAAATTTAATCTAAGTTTCTCCTCAAAAATTTTCAGCTGCTACTGTAGGTCATGAAAGCTGAATTCAATATGAATGTGGGAGAGATGGACAAGGTTTTCAAACTCCTCAAAGAACTGGTTTGTCCAGCAGCATTTGTCTTCTCAATTAATTTCAAAACACAGATTAAAAAGGAATAATTTAAAAGGAAAACAAGACTAATACATTCAGTTAAAAGTACCATTTTTAAACTTAAAAAATGTTTTGCAGCTGTGTACAGTTTGAGAGAATTAACTAATTTTTTTCTTTTTAAACAGATCTGAATATATGTGTTTTTATACAATCACAAAAACCCTAAAAGTAAAAGTGTTACCCTAAGTAGCATGTGGTATAAAATCAGATTTTAGCTTGTAGAAATACAATTATTTGTGGCTAACAGTGTTAGTGAAAGGAGGACCTGAACTTATTCCATTTGTAATCTGTAAAGGTGTCAGTGTTGATTTCAGCAGCTACTGGTCTGAAACAAGGGCTGTGAAAGCCAAAACCATGATTTAAGTTTCCATTCCTGAAGCTATCATTTGCTATTTCAGTTCTAAATTGTCTAGCTGGAGCTCTTCACAATCATTGTCTACCATGTACGTATTAGATGAACACTCAGTCATGTAAGTTAGGGCCATATGGATATAATGTGGCAGAACTTGTCCACATTTTTTGTATTAACCTTGCCACCACTCTCAACTTACCATTCCATCAAGGACTTTGCCAAATACTACATGTTTGCCATCTAACCAGGAAGGCTTTGTCACACTGATGAAGAACTGTGATCCATTGGTGTCCGGGCCAGAATTAGCCATGCTAACCCATCCAATTCCATAGTGTTTGAGCTTGAAGTTCTCATCTGGAAACTTTTTTCCATAGATGCTTCTTCCTATGACAAAAAATAAGAAAGCAAACTTAAAAAAACCAAACAACCAACCAACAAACCCAAATAAAAAGCATTTTTTGATCAAAAATGGGAAAAACAAAGTATGAATTCAGGACCTGAAGATTCATTCTTTGAATAAGCACAGCAACATTATTTCCATCATCACTGATTCCACAACTAAAACCATTTTGAGTGTAAAGAAAAAAGGTAAACTAAACCACCACATATAAGGAGAAAATAGTTAAAGCTGATGATGCTTTATCCTTTGAATGGGCAGGCTGAGTCCCTTCAAAGGTCTTGCTTACAGACACCACTGAACAATAGTATGCTTCATCCTGTTCAGCAAATTTAAAGTACATAATAATGGCCACTACCAATAGGGCTGCCATGTTTTGTGACAATTTCAGTATTTACAACTTTTCCTCCTAATACGAAATTGTTTCAGACATGTTTAGGAAATATATGAAGACCAGGTTGAAGTTTGACTAAAATACTTGGTGTGGATTTGTACAACCATGACATAAAGATTTTGATGTTTCTAAAATAGTTCAGAAAAGAAAACATGAGTGGTTTAAACCCCATCACTTTCAAAACAGAAGGCTGTCTGTCTCCTTCCTTTCTTGTGCAGTGCCTAGCATAATGGGGACACTGCTCCCAACACCATCAGATACTGTCCCAATAAACAGTATTAGCAAGCAATAAACCTATTATGCCTATATTTAATGCTAAAACTGTGTCTTTGGTATTTTAGTCTTCCCCATTGCTGGCTCCAAGGACGAGGAATGTGTGTTTTCCATTCTATCCCAGCAGGGAAATCACTAACATTGTATGCAGACAGTTCAAATTGTAGCACATGAAGGACGTGTGTGAAAAGGAAAGGAGGAAATCTGAAGCCAGAATGCATGCAATGCCAGAGATGCTGTGCTGGGACTGCCCTCCTCAGTGGACTGAACTGGTCTCCTGAAGGCTCAGGAGGGAGAAGTGGTAACACAGCCAGGACTCGCAACACCAGTGAGTTTGTGGTTTCAATTCCAGCGAGAGAAAAAAAGGAGAGGCCATGACCCTCATTTTCTAATTTTTCTTTCCCTGTGTTGAAATTGCCTCTCATAGCACATTTCAGAAGGTTCCTCTGAAATGTTCCCCTCCTCCTTCCCTACCTGCCTTCCCTCTATGCGCTTTCACTGTTTCATCACGGATTAGATTTCTGCTGGATGACTTTGACTGGTGCAGGAATACATGCAATCAGTGAGTGCCTCGGGGAAGGAGCGCTGTCACAAAGCCAGAGAAGGGGAAGGGTGGAGACATCCGTCTTTTGGAGACTGTAAGTTGTAGGAGCAGCTCAGCTGGTCACGTGGCTCCAGCCCAGCACGCAAAGCCATATTTCTTGAATGGGGACAAGTCACATACAGAAAAGAGCTATCTGCAAAAATTGAGGACAAAGGAAGAGCTACACATACTTGTAACCAGATAATCCAAATAACTGCAGGTTATGTTCCAAGATGCTTGGAAAAGTATTAAATGCTCTAAAGCAAATGTGGCTTCATTGGCATTTTTTTTAATTTATGTGAGCTGAAAGAATGAAGGAATATGCTGTTTTGCCCATCTTTTCAGCAGACAACTGAACAAAGAAAAGGGAACCTGGAAGATACTAAGCATGTTACCTCCTGATCCATCTCCTGCTGTAAAGTCTCCTCCTTGAATCATGAAGTCTTTGATCACACGATGAAATTTACTTCCTTTGTATCCATATCCTCTCTAAGAAAATGAAATAATTCTTTAAATGAATATAAAATCCAGCTCTGTACAGTCATATGGAAACACACAAGTTGTGAATGTCTAGATTTCAAAGAATATACCACCACTGGCACGAAACACATTAAACTGAAGTGCAGGTGAATGCAGCTGGACTGCACTGCCACAAAGCAGGTATTATTCAGGTGATCAAAGCCATTGTCTTTAATTGAATGGTACCTGACCACACTAACTTCACATGCTGGACCTACAAGGCAGGGACAGATTGAGGTAATGATATCCAACATCTCATAATTACATCTCGTGAACCAAGGACCCGGGAAGACACACACCAGTGCAGTCTTGGGGATGGCACTCTTGCACAGTCTCCAGTGAAATAAGATCAACAGTTCACTACTGAAACAGCATTACACAAACATTGCCTTCCCAATCCAAAATTGAGTACACAGTGGAAGAAAACCACAAACATACTTCTCCAGTTGCCAGTGCAATGAAGTTCTCCACGGTCTTTGGGACAACTTTTCCAAACAATCCAATTACAATTCTGCCAACATCTTTGTCTCCAATCTTCACATCAAAGAACACCTGAATATTTTTGTGAAGAAAACAAAAGTGGTATAAATGTGAGTGCAACAAACAGCCAAGCTTTTCAAAGTGTCGGGTGGTAAGAAACTACTTCTGGCTGTTCTGTATTAATAGTATCCTCCAATTCCTAAGGGTGCTGTTTGAGAAAAATCCTTTCAGAGCCACTGAAATCAGATTATGCAGAAAACTTTTTGAGAACCGGTGACTCTATGTTTTGATTCTTATTGCTTTTAAGGCTCCGTGGGACTGCTGTATCACGAATTGGATAGTATTGTTCAAGATTTTTCCCAGACATGCATGTCTTTAAAGCTGTACAGAAAAGATGAAATATGAAAGTAAGGAAGAACAATGATGCTATTCTCATGTGGTAAAAAATAACAAGGAACTATAGTGCTGACACTCCCCACTAACGAGTTTGCTATCCACTGATAATCTTCGTTCATCTCCTGTATGTGAGTCAGTATAGACAAAAGTCTAAATGTCCTTAAACTGACAAACAGTGGGAATAAAATCCTATGGCTCAAGCAAGCCATCTTTTTCCTAACTATGAATTCAAACCTGACAGAGAAATAAGCAAGCCAAATGAATGCCTAAAAGCTTTGATGTATATGTTGCTGAAAAACAAGCTCAAAAAGGCAAATGAGTTATAAGGCATTTTAATATAGTTCAGAATCTATGAATGCATATTTGAACATGCAAAAATGTTCCAATAATTACTGAAAACAGGAACAGCTGTCAGGAAATGAGGCATTTTGAAGTTCTGAAAAAGTTACATAAAGGCTATTACAACTTCTAGGAAACAGCAATGTGTATTCCTATGATGTGGTATTTGCTGTTCCTTGTGGCACTCAACCAAGTATTACTTGTCTGCAATGCTAAGAAATTAGTCCAATAATGATAATAAATGACCACAGTCTCTCCAATGTGAATGCCTCTTTCACACTCTTCTACTAAACATTTCTACTATTTCTTGATCTTCTATGTGGTTTGCCTGTTGAACTTTTGGCTAATGCTATAAAAGCACTATAAAGAAAATAAAATTCCTTTTGACACACCTCATTCATTTCCTTAGTACTTGGCACAGAATAACATACTTCTTAGATGTGTGGCTCCCAAAGCACTAACAGCACACTTTCACTAACTTTTTTAACACTTTTACAAACAAGCCTCTCTGAATTTTCCTGCCAGGGCTATCTAGTAAGGGGGTATTGCCTGCCGACATTTTCTAAACACACCCTTATTATGTCTGGAAATGTTGTTCTAGTAGGACTGCCTGAAATATATAAGAAGATACGTAAGTAACACATCTAAGGCTACCAAACAATCACCCCAGATAGAAGCAGCATCAACACTTCACAGAGCACACGCTATCAAGTCCATCTATGTTGTAAATGCAGCCCAACAGAAGGATTCATATGTGGCATTGCTGCTTGCCTAAACAGCAAACCCAGTAGTTCAAAAAAACCATTGCTTCAAGCTTATTCTGCATTTCAGAACAAACAGTGATTTCCTGGCTCCCTGTTAGCACTCCACAAACCTGCTTAGGCTTTATATTTAAAATCTGTGTGCTTTTTAATTATGTGCCACATTATGTGTCTGTGCATATTTCTGGCCACAAAATCAAGTACAGAAATATCTGGTAGCCCTAGAAGCTACTTCTGCCTAGAAAAGCCATGTTCTCTTAAGCATATTTTCTCAAGTTTTCTCGAAAGTCAGTAAGCATGTAGACACGAGTGAACTGGTCAACACAGCACTTTCAAATCTCAAAAAACAGCTGGCTAGGCTTTTCAACAAAAACTCTGAAAGAAAATAAACATAAACTTACAGTCTTGTTAATATTTCTATAAATATTTAATCTTATTTACAATTTGCAGTTAACTATTTCAAGACCGAAATGAAAAAAGAATACACCAGGGTAGTTGATCCTCATGAACATATTGATATATAACTTACACAATATGTAAATGTTTAATTGAAAATCTATTTGAAAAAAATGGACAAGATCATTCAATTATTTGGGGGGGAGGGGAGGGGGGAAAGCTGACTGTGAAAGGAAATTTTCATGACTCTCAGAGACCAGGTATTATAATCACAAATGAACTCATGATAAATGCAATGGTATACCGCCACAACAAGGGGTCCAAAATCAGGCACCACTCAAAAATGGTATCTGGAGTCACCCTGAGCAGTTACATGAAAACTTTTGGATTTGGGCTTGTGAATGCCAGAGAAGGAAAATGAATGATAGAAAGAATTAAAAATGGATACAGATGAGATAGGCATAACTACGCCACGGCACGCATCTGTGCTGTGCTATCACACCCTGAGTGCTGCAAGTAGTTCTGGCTTCTCTACTGCAGAATGATAAAACCAACATAAAAAAAAAAAAAAAACATAGACAAATGAGCAGAACAAATGCTCAACAGATATGGAATATGTTTTATATAAAGAAAGATTAAATAAATTATGCAAGTTGGAAGAAAGAAAACTGGTATTATTTGATGAGTTTCGTAAAGTCACCACTGCCTAAGACAAGGAAAATTGGCAGCTGTGTTTCTTTATGTGCCTCAACAATCAGAAAAGGGCATAAAATTACATCCCAAGTGGGTCTGAAGAAATAAAGTATTTTATGCATAATTAAACTGGAATATATTGCCAGAAGATTTCTTGGAGGTCAAAGTGTATGAAATTTACCTCCCAAAACAGTCAAATCCATGGTCTGGAAGTCCATGGCAATGAAACTGTAGGCAGCTGTAGACAACAATGTCAATGAAGTTCAAAGACAAAGGCACAGGCTGTGACTTAGGAAGCTGAGGCCATGCCAGAGGAAACAGCTCTGCCCCTGTCCTGCCCTGATACACTTTCATGACTGCAGGAGTATTTGGGAGCAAGGCTACACTTTATCCTGAGTGTAGGTGGAAAGGTACTGTGTGGGCAAAAACATATAATCCCTGCTTTGTCCAAAGTTGGGACTAGACACCCCACCTCCTGCACCAAACACTTAGGAAAGAGATGCTGGCGTGCTGCAATAACCAGGTGAATCCCCATCCTGCTGGCAGGTACCATGGCCCACAAGTCCATCTCGAGGGCAGTGCCAAGTGCCCTGCCAGCACACAGTCCGAACTGCTGATGCAGGAGGCCTGCAGCACCCAGCATCACTGATCAGCATCCAGCATCACTGATCAGCACCCAGCAGCACTGATCAGCATCACTGAGCAGCATCCAGCATCACTGATCAGCACCCAGCAGCATTGATCAGCACCCAGCAGCACTGCACCGCATTGATCAGCACCCAGCAGCATTGATCAGTATCCAACAGCATGGATCAGTGCCCAGCAGCATTGATCAGCAGCACTGATCAGCACCCAGCAGCACTGATCAGCACCCAGCAGCATTGATCAGCATCCAGCAGCACTGCACCGCATTGATCAGCATCCAACAGCATGGATCAGTGCCCAGCAGCATTGATCAGCAGCACTGATCAGCACCCAGCAGCACGGATCAGCACCCAGCAGCACTGCATAGCATTGATCAGCACCCAGCAGCATTGATCAG
>WBMV01009416.1:379577-415296 GCA_013396655.1 Campylorhamphus procurvoides
CCCATCCCAACCTTGCTGAGCTGGCTACACCCCATTTCCCAGGCCCGGGGCTGCCAGGCTGGGCACGGTGCCCTGTCTGGGTTCAGGGATGGTCATGGTGTGACTGGAAGCCGTGTGCCCTTCCCAGGCTCAGCATCCCACGGGAGCTGCGCTTACCCGGGAGCGGCTGGGCTGCCCGGCCTGCTCCCTTGGCCGGGCCGTGAGCCCCAGGAGTGCCCTGAGCGACCCACGCTTGGGTGAAGCTAAAACACCACAGGCTCATGTAAACCAGCAGCGTGGCCGTGAAAACCAATGGTATTCAGAGTGGCTTTAGGAAAATCACTGCCAGCAGGTCGAGGGAGGGATGCCTGTGCCTCTACACAGCCCTGGTGAGACCTTCTTGGTGGTGCCAAGGAGTAGGACAAGAGGCAAAGAGTACAAAATGATGCACAGGAATTTCCACCTGAATACAAAGAACTTCTTTACTGTGCAGGTGATCAAGCACTAGAACAGACTGCCCAGAGGGGTTGCGGAGTCCCCCTCAGTGGAGATATTCAAGAACTGTCTGGACACAATTCTCTGGGATGCTTAAGCAGGGAGGCTGGACCAGATGCCCCACTGAGGTCCCTTCCAACATGACCCATCCTGTGATTCCATGATTTTGGAAGTGGATCTTTGGTGTATTTAATGTGCTGAGGAGAAACAGGAGCCTGCGAGGCACTTGCAATGCATTTGGGTTCCTTTGTGTTGTTGGATGGAGGTGTGCTGCTTGGCACTCTTGTCAGTGCCCCTGGCTTTGAACAATAAAAAGCAGCACCAAAGGAATTCATCAAACACAAACGTCTCTCCCAAGGCATTACCAACAAAAACAAGGAAGAGGGATCTCAGTCTAGCAAATTATCCTTGACTTTGACCTGTTCAGACTTTCTCTGTTCAAAAATCATTTGCATTCAGGACCTGTCTCAAATGGGGTTGCCATTGCAGTCCCCAGAAAATTTGCAAATTGCAGCACACACTGAAATTTTTTGGCCTCTCAACTGCCAACATATGAAAGAGAAGTTATACTATTTACTGATACACCACAAGCAGAAGGCTGACAGTGGTTTATGTAAACACACTCAGCACTCATTAAACTCAGCAGCGCTGTTTCTGGGTGTGTGGCATAGCATCTACACAGAGCGTTTGGTGCTGGTTGCAAAGCCAGCTGAGATGAGTGCCCAAGGAATAATGTGCTCTGCACTACCACATGTACACTGTCGTTGCTGCTGAACCTCTCAGATTGAGTCTGTGCCTCAGTTCACAATTAGTAGACACAGTAACCATAGAATCATAGAGCTTGGTGGAAAAAGACCTTTAAGATCGAGTCCAAACATTAACCCAGCACTGTCCAGTCTGGCACTAAACCATGTCCCTACATCCACACATCTTTTAAGTACCTCCAGGGAGGTATTTAAGTACTTCGGTGGACAGCCTGTTCCGGTGCTTGACAACCCTTTCCAGGAAGAACTTTTTCATAATATCCAACTCAAACCTTCTCTGGCACAATTTGGACATGTTTCCACTTTTCCTATGGCTTGTTCCTTGTGAAAAGAGGCTGACCCCCACCTCGCTACTACCTTTCAGGTAATTGTAGAGAGCCATAAGATCTCCCCTGAGCCTCCTGTTCTTCAGGCTAATCACCTCCAGCTCCCTCAGCCACTCTGCATAAGATTTATGCTTCAAACCGTTCTCCACCTTCATTGCCCTTCCCTGAACACGCTCCTGCTCTTCAGTGCCTTTCTTGCAGTGGGCATCCCAAAACTGAATACAAGATTTGAGGTGTGGCTTCACCAGTGCCCAGTACAGAGGGACAATCTCTTTCTTGGTCCTGCTGACCAGGCCATTTTGGATACAGGCCAGGATGCCACTGGCCTTGGCCACCTGGGAACACTGCTAGCTCAGGTCCCTCTGTTGTCAACTAGCCCAGGTCTACTTTCCAGATGCTCTTCTCCCTGCCTGTAGCTCTGCATGGGGTTGTTGTGGCCTAAGGGCAGGACCCAGAACTTTGCCTTGTGAACCTCATACAACTGGCCTTGGCACATTGATCCAGCCTGCCCAAATCCTTCTGCAGAGCCTTCCCACACTCCAGCAGGATAAGACTGCTACTCAATTTAGTGCCATCAGCAAACTAACAGAGGGTGAACTCAATCCCCTCATCCAGATCCTGGATAAAGGTATTAAACAGGGCTGTTCCCAGTACTGAGCCCTGGGGATTACCACTGGTGACTGACCACCAGCTGAATCTAAGTCCATTCGCCACCACTGTCTGGGCCTGGCCATGTCATGCATGTCACATACCTGTCCAAGCCATGAACAGACAATGTCTGCAATCTGTGCTTTTCAGGCAGTCTGTCCAGCCGATCAAATGTGCATTAGCAGTTGAAGAGTGCTGGGCATGCTTGTAAGACACATACTCTGCTGTAGTTTCATTTGACAGATACCTGCTTTGTGCATGGCAAGACCTCTCTGCATTAAGAACCAAAACACAGGAGCTTGGCATGGTGAAAAAAATTCAAAATTCTTTCCTCATCCCATCTAAAACATATCATAGATGTACCCTAATGCTCACTTTTAGGGTGGTCACAGGCTGTCTTTCATGATTCATGGCACTTTTCTGCTCTTTTCCATTCTGCCTAACATGCTGCCTATACTAGTGTATCTGAATGCAATGAGATTTCTCATCAGGTGCTTGGAGTAAAAACCAATTTCACAGGCACAGCAGAGAGTGGCAGTTACAGATTCCACGTTACATAGCACGTAAGCAGAAACAACAAATTATCATCTGCCTTAGCTGATAACTGACACAAATAGATCCTCTTTCCTCAGAAGGATAAAATATATGCAGTTGTGGCTCCTGAGTCAAAGAACCACCTGAACTAATCTAGGGCTTAACTTTGACCCCCGATCTATGTGCTGGCATTTTGTAAAACTGAAGACTTTACTGAAGCCCTGCCCAGGGGGACTGTGATCAGCATTGGTGGATATGGGGATGCAGGGTATGGCTCAACATTTATCCTGTGGTTATTTGGATCTGTTTATTTTAGTGAATCAAAACTAGTTCACGTCTGTACAGGTGGCTAAAGCACTTCTTGATCCTGTTGCTAGTGAGCGCCATATTTCACACTCACAGTCTTCTTTAAACATTAAAGCACGTCCAAAACTTTACTGACTTTTATGTTAGATTCTCTGATATGTCAGTGCAATTTCAGTGAGTATGTGGGTATGAGAGTTTACTCAGAGTAAACTGAATAAGTTAATTCTCTCTGCCAGCTTCATAAGGTACTGAGAATTTAATATTATGATTCAACTGCCTTCCCTGCAACACAAACACGTAATTTTACAGTGTTTGACTAACTCTGGGGTTAAGAGTTACTGCAGAAATGTATCAAAGTCCAGAGATTTAGTGATTTGTTGCAGTAGTTGGATATGAAATATAAGAGGTCTATATTATTGTACAAATATATTAGAAAATATTTAAGGATTAAAATAGTTAAGGATTTTACCTAAATACTCACAGAAGACTTTTGCGGTCCACATATGTACCTAATCACCTAATTTGCAGTAGTTAAAACCCAGAAGGTGTAAACTTACCGTTTTCATCTCTGTTTAGAGAATCATAGAATGGATCGAGTTGGAAGAGGCGTTAAAGACCATCCAGTTCCAAGCCTGCTACCACGGGCAGTGACACCTCCCAGAGCTCTATCCAAAATGACCTTGAACAGTTCCAGGCACTGCACTTTCATAACTTTCCTGTGAAGCCTGTTCCAGTGCCTCACCACTCTCATAGTGAAGAATTTCTTCCTAATGTCTAATTTCCATCTTTTAGTCTTTTAGTTTGAAGCTCTTCCCCCTTGTCCTGTCGCTACTGATCTAAAGTTGTAGTCACTGTGCTTGCACTAAACAAAAAACGTTGCAGACTATGAGATGTTCAGGGGAATATGATGGAAATGGAAGAAAGTTCCTCTCAGAGCATATGTGAGCACATGGTAAAATTTTCATCACTCTGAAGGGAATATTTTTAGATTTGTGGTGAGGAGACAGAACAATTTTGATACTCCAAATGCATGCAAATGACTAGGTGAATGTTGACAGAAAGATGAAAAAAAGTGGAGCCATGACTAATTCTAAGTTTTGAATTTGAAAGAAGATCAATGCAGGATGATGAGACTGTATTGTCTCAGGGCAATTCAGTCAGAGCAGTACACTGATTCAATCATGAGGTGGAGAAGAATGAACAAGGACCTGGGAAGACCCAAAAAATTGGTCTGTCTGGGCAGATCCTTAATTTAATACTCCTTAATACAGAAGGGCTTATTTGTTGTAGGTATGATAAACAACACTATCTAGCCACAGTACCCCCCAGAGTTCCCTTTCACTCTCTCTTAATAAAAGTGTTGGTGTTTGCAAGGATGAGTTCCCTGTTTATTGAAGTGTTAATATGTTTCCTCCATGTACAAGATGGCAGTATAAGGCAGGAAGAATGAAAGGAGTGGTTGATAGAACTGAAGAGATTTAAAAACAGCAAGATGAGACAGAATCTGGTTTACATTATCTTTGAAAGTTTATGCACACTGGTGATGCTGCTAAATAATTTTTGGAAGAAGATAAAACAATGTTTAAAGAGGAAATCTTGAAAAGAGGCAGAAACTTAATATGTTCAATGAAAACTCAATTTTATACAGAAAATCTCTTCCTGATGCTGGACGAAGTACTTGTTCTTTTTGTAGGAATTTGATGTCATGACTGTCAAACTGAAAGTACACAAAAGCCAGACAAACAGTAGACTTCATGCTAGCTGTGAAAAGGAAGAAATCCTGGCAATAAAACTAGGGCACAATATGCAAAAGCCAGTTATGAGCTGTTTATTTCTCTGCTTTAATTATTCATAATTATCTTGAAGATTTTGGAGGTCTTCACAAGCTCTTTACACAAACTGGGTACGGTCTGCTGAGAACTACAGTGAATTCACTGTGGCTTTGCAAAGGGGCAGCTTCTCCATACTAAAAAAGAAATTTAAAAAAAAAAAAAAAAGAAAGAAAATCAGGAGAGGGTCTACAACAGAAAACCATTCTTTCCTGTTCCATCTTCCCTAGCCATGAACAATTTGTTCACCTCTTTGGTGCAGCTGATTTGAAGACTGTTATCATTTCTCCCTTCAGTTTTCTTTTCTGTAGACTAAACAACCCCAATTCCTTCAGTCTTTCCACATGGGTCAGATATTAGAGCAGGCATCATCTGGCTATGTAGTTTTCAGCTGAAATTTTACCTTTGTCCTTACATGTGAGTAGAAGCTACAGGTAAGTACATTTTGTAATTTCTTGCTTTTTTTCTCATTTTTTTTTAAGTTGGTCAAGTGACATGAGGCTATTGTGGCAAAAAGTATGTAGCCCATTCAAGGAATATGTTCAGTCTATGGTGCACAGAACACATTGAATTTCAGAGCTAGCAGACATGCATTATTTCGGTGCTTGTTGTCTTTTGAAGTCAGCAAGCTTTTAAAAAAAATAATTTGATACCATTTGACAGTTTTCATTTTAAGTAATAATGCCTGTAATGAGATGTTTCATTACTTCTGATGGGCTCTTTACAATTTAGAATGGGTGCAGAAGAGAGATCTATTCAGCATATAGCATCTGACAGATTTTGATTTCTAGTAGTACTACCATTGGCAGTAATTCTAGCACTTCCCTTCAGCACTATGGCATGATGTGAGCTATGATTTATTGCAGTGATACAGAAATATTTCATATCCAAATTGCCTTAGTATGTCATGTTATACAGGTAAAAAGAATTCTGGCCATGATATATGTAATAATAATGCTTTATGGTTCTATAGGCATTTTCATCAACCTTAACTGCTTGACAGCTGACAGGATAAAAGTTAGGGTAAACACTGTGTCCTGTAAGGGTGTGGTAATAGAGTTTTATTTTTATTTTCTTACTTTGAAATAGGTTTTTGATTCTCAAGCTTGAGTCACTGAAAGTGTGTCATCCTTTCCAGTCTGCATATTTGTCCATAGAATTTCACATTGCCATTATATTACTTGTCTTGATTTTTTAATGTGTCACTGGCAGAAGTCGTATGTTTAAAACCAAAATTTTATTCCTTAAGGACTAAGAAATGCCACCACTTCATCTTGTACATTGGCTGAATTATAAAATTGTTAAAAGTGTTGAAATATCAGGGCCATTGTGATTACATATGGTTCTAAGATACCACAGTTTACAAAAAACAACTTAAGGTCCACAAATTGTAAGTCACTGTATATGGCCTTCTTGAATAATGAAGAAAAAGGTTTATGGAGAGTTTTGTTTGTGTTTTTTTTGTCTTTTCCTTTATGTGACTTGAGAAAGATGGAGTGTATTGTATGCGCTGTCTCTTCTATTAAACCACTTGTAAAATGGCTTAGACTTCTCCTGTCATCTGGTGCACTTATGCAAAATAAATGTGTCCTATGCTCCGGATAAGTGTCTTCCTTTTGGTGAACAGTTTTTAAGCTTTTTAAATTTTGTATCCAAACACAATTTGAAATGTCACCCTTTCTACTCTAATGGTCAAAGCATTTATTTAGGTGATACCAGCAATGTGTTTTCAAAATAGTGCAGCTGGAGCCAGCACCATTTTGAGCACATATGTCTACAGGATATCAGAGCTATCTGTAATTGCACATCTCACTGCAGTGAGCATTTAGCACATAGTCATTCATTTAAATCCTGTATTTCATAGCATCTGCGGTTGCATGAGATCTCTCAGGGGGAAATTGAGAAAATAGCAGTAAAGCTTAGCTCTGAGGAAACGTAGTGCCAGATTTCTTTGTTTTCAAGGCAAAAATGCTAAAACTTATGAGACGGAAAAAGAGAAAAACTAAAACTGCATATTATCCTAAAATTCCCTTTCTTTCTTTCCTTTTTTTCTTTCTTTCTTTCTTTCTTTCTTTCTTTCTTTCTNAGCTATTACTTAGAACAAAGATTCTCACTCTCCAAAGACTGTAGCACATCCCTTAACTACAACTGTGGCCTCTTTTCTGTGGAACTACTCACATCTAGAGGTAAGTACATAGGTGCTTGAAAATTACACCTTTGTCAATAAATTTAAGTTCCAGGAATTGATACTTTTAGCCTGCTAATGACCAGATGTACAAATCAGGATATACAGCCCATGTCTCTGGGGTCTTAAGAAAAAAAATAATTCCTTCCTTAAAAATATAAATGGAAAATGGAAAAAGTATCATTCCTTTACATGACTGTGGTGAAGAATTTACACAAATTTGTTGTTTTCATGTAAGAATTTCTGTTATTATTGGTGGTGGAGGAGGGGAGCAAAGGAAAGGTAGGAAAAGAAGGAAATAGGCAGAGTGAAACAGTGAAAGTTCATTAATTGTTTAGGAGCTAAATAGCAACCCAGAAGTAACATTCAGAAAAAGATGAACATACTCTGTGTTGTAAGGCACATCAGTGGGTTTGGTCCTCACCAAAAAATGAAACTTGCAGCTGTTCAAAAGGAAAGTGACAATGACAAGTAGAAGAGTTTTTCTTTTAAAAATCATAAAGAAACCAGTCAGATATTTAGAGAGATTTTATGCGAAAACTGATAATTTAAAAAAAGTTCTGAGTATCTCGAGCAAGGGAGAAAGCTGCTGCCAGGATGGTTTTAAATGGAGAAAAATAGGTTGGTGGTTTGTTTCGAGCTGAGTGAAAGGTGAGAACACAAGATATTTCTCTCTCCAACTCACTCTGGAGCCTGCTGTGCTGACAGAAGTACAAAGCTACCCTCATTAGTACAGGAAATATGGGTTAGAAGATAAAGGAAAAAAAAGATGTGTAATTTCAGTGTCCCTGAAGTTCTGCATTGTTATTACTTGCTAAATGTATTGTCTGATCAAGGACCTCATCTATCTAGTTTCTTTCTGATTCCTAATCAGTAAGATGCAGTGTTACTGAAAAGATGTATTAATTTGCTATCTGACAGACTACATTATGTAGAAAAGATATCTTAAGCTACCTACAAAAACTGATGTTCAGTTCTTTACCTCCATATTTGAACTTTGATGGAGATTTTATTCTTATTCATATAGAGTTGACTGCACACACTAGACTGAGCTACCACCCTATTTGTTGCATACTTCAGGTCTTTATGAAAATATACACTGAAGTAAATAAAGTATTTTATTAGAGCTCAATATTCTTGGAAATGTTTTCAATGAGAGATCAAATTTCTAAGAAATATGTAACATGACCCTTTGTACGTTAGATCTGTGCAATAGCTAAAGGATCTGCTAGGATTATGTAAAGATCTGGGACAGGATGCTAATCGTGTTTACAAGATGAGCATGAAGTGCTCAGCTGTTAACAAGTATATGTGGTTGGTGCTTTTACTTAGTATCTTTTTTTCTTGTTGTTTTTTGGGGTTTTTTTAACAGTGTTACAGCTGGTCACAAGTGAAATCCTGTACACTGATCCTCATTAGGAATTTCCATGTCACAGTATCTAGGAAAGTGTGATGGTGTCTTCCACTTGGGAAAAAAACCAAAACAAACAAACAAACAAAAAAGGTGATGGCCTGATGAGCATGATACAGTAACTCTGCATGTATTAACATTTTAGTGGTGTTTTTGTGGGGCTTTGCAACATTTAAATGGACACCATCAAAACTATTCTTTCCCTTACCATTGTCTCTGCTAAGTTGATTCTCCTTTTCCTAAGTAACCTATTCTATAAAAAATAGTAAATTCTACATTTTGTGCCCAGTTATGTACTACATCAGTCACTGTTGTATTTCATCAGACATTTTTTGTAGTGCTTGTAAGGAATGGTAACATGAGTGTATTATTTTGGAAAAAGGAATTCTAGGCAATTTGGTAATAATTTCAATTCTCAGTTTTGGAGAACTGCACTGATGGCAACAGGACCCTTTTTTGGTGGGTTGACCATGGCTAAATACAAGATACCTGCTCTATCACTGCCCTTCTCAGCAGGATGAGAGGGTTGAAAATAAGATGGAGAAAAAACTCAAAAGTGAACATAAGGGCAGTTTAATAAAACAAAAGCAAAGATTGTGCATGGAAGCAAAGGAAGACAAAAGACTTGTCTACATCTGCAGATGATATCCATCTGCTTTCTGGGAATCAGGGCTTCAGTACACCTACCAATTTCTCAAGGGGAAGGAAGGCAGAATGTTGGAGAGACAGCGCCGATGCTGTGGGAGCCAGAGCAACACTGTGTCGTCAAAATGCACAGCACTGTGTGGGAACATCACCTCCATCTCAGCCAGGACCCACACACCTTTAGGGTTAGATATTTCTGATGTTCACAGCTACATGAAGAATCTCAGTATTGAATTCCCATTATTAAAAGAGGAACCAAGAGGTCTGGCACGAAAAGCTGGGGATTTTAAATACCTTGTTTGCTTTTGGGACAGGAGCTTTCAGCCACTGAGGAATTTTTCAGTATTGTTTTTAGATGTCACTCTTACGCTAGTGAAAAAGTAGTGTTTTAATTAATTTTTTAAAGTGTCAGCAACCTCCCTAAGCCCTGAAGATCACACAAAGGATTTTAAAACAAGAATTTCTTATAAAATACGTAGAATATGCATAATGCATGGAAATGTAATTGTCCGGAATGAAAAGTTGCTCATACTGCAAATGTCACTTCTCAATATTTAATTCATCAGAAACTGATGCTGATAACATCTTTACCACTTGCCATTTGTCTTCTCTGTATTTCCTGTGAAGCCAGACTTCTAAGCCTTAAGAATATTTTTTTCCTGATATATTGTCCTTAAATGTTTTCCTGGGTTTTGGTTTTGTCACCCAATGATATGAAGCACTGTAGCATGTCATAAAAAAGTGGGAACAGTCTCAGAAATTTAAACAGGTCTGAATAAACCTGTTTATTCAGAGCAGATTTCTGAGCAACCTGATCTAGTTGAAGATGTCACTGCTCATGGCAGGGAGTTGGACTAGCTGAACTTTGAAGGTCCCTTCCAACCAAACTATTCTGTGATTCTATGAAAAATGATCAAATTTGTGACTGCAAGCAAAGGAACCTGGGATAAACAGCTCAAGGATCAGATGTATTAAAAGCATTTTACAGGGTAATGCTTTAAGAATTATGACCTCACATTGTGCTTTATGTGCCAAAATACTTAGTGTAACTGTTAACACTGCTGAAACTATTGTTTTTCCTTCAGTCTTTAAATTGCTTATACTTTGCTGGATGCCATATTTTCTTTGTGTCTGAAAGCATATCCTAATATCATAATGTTTTGGATGGTACATCTGACAGAGTTTTGGTGGACAAATTAGTGATTTGGATGGTGAAACAGATTGGAGAGTCCCACTTATATTATTTAATCCATTAAATTCTTCGTAAGAGGCCCCAAGGCCTTACATTGATTATTAGTTTTCAGTTAAAAATAGACCTTGGTGGATTTAAATGGAATTCCACAAATGTTACCTGGAAGCTGATTTACTTTTATGTCAGTTTTTACATATCTTAAAATATGGCCCTGGCTTCTAGCAGAAGCAGAGTCAGAATAGAAACAAAGCAGATGTTTCTCTAATTGCATCTAAGGATATGTCAATGGTATTCTTAGAAATAGAGAAATTTTGGCTTGGCAAATTACTGGTGGCATTTTTCTTCTCATTAAAACATCAGGTTGATAAAGTCCATGTACTGCTTTGTTCCAAAATGTTCAGGCTTCTTTAAACATTAACATTCTTATGACTTCATTGGCACTGCAGGCTCCTAGGAAACTCACTTTTTACAGATCTCTTCTTTCACATCTTTCCTTCCATCAACCTGTCAAGCAAGAAAAAAAGTCAGCCATAAGATTGCCAGTTGTAGCTGCTGCTGAAGGTAAGAGATTACAACAAATGCTTAAAATTTGGTGCCAGGAAAGCTTTTTCCTATTTGTGGCTATGTCTCTCTCCCCATTGACAGAAAAGCTAGGACTTTTTTAGATTTAGCAATGCTCTGTGTCAAAATTTTCTAACTTCAGACAACATAGTCAGGGAAGTGACAGCTTTATACGTATCTCTTTGTAGAAGACCTCAGTAGTGTTGTAAATCCAGAGTATATCCAAAACTGTTGTGCTTATATGTTGCTATAAAAGCAGACCGATACATCATGTGATGTGCAAACTACTGTTTTCACACTTAGGACACCAATCTGTAAATTTGAACCAGTAAATCTTCCTCAACATGAAGACAAAATTGGTACTTGTTTCATAAACACATTGGCTATGTATATTATATCTAATGCAGCAAATGTTCCCCTAGAGGATAAACAATGTCATCCACAGCTAAAGTGTTGTCTTTTAATGGCATGCTTCATAAATTATAATGTCATTAAAAAATTAGATTCAAACTATTTACAAAAGCAAAATGAGTTCACTGCAAGAGTGAGTGAAATGTAAATTAGAACTTGGATCTTTATTCTGCCTCTTTAACGTCAGTGTAAACTCAGTTCTTGCAGAGAGGTGTTTGCCTCTGTCAAAGCAGAATACTCCAGAGCACAGGAACAGTGCGCTGGTGAAGCATTCCAGCAGGGGTGTCCGTGTTGGCTGACCTTCTCTTCTCTCTGTCTTCTGTCTGTGATGCTTCCCCATTAATTGCATTTTCTGTCTGAGTAGGATTTTTACATTTGGTAGTGTAAGATTTATATATTTGGCAGCCTATAAGGATCAGCTTGGCTAAGGATGTTTTTCTAGTGAGACTAAGAGTGTCCACATGTAGTCTTTTCTGCCAGAAGGTAGGAGTGGTGGAAGAGACATTTCACAGCTATGATCTGATTAAATTAAGCTTATCCATCGTTGTGACTGAACTCTTGCCAGTTTGAAGATAGAGGTGTGATTCATGCTTCTCCCTTCAGACCTAGAACAGGTCTGCATGACTTAGATACTATCACAATTCATATTTCAGCCATGGCATGAATAAGAAAAATTGTGAGGTGTCCCAATCCTGATTTCTAGGGGAAAATAAGATGACTGTGGCTTTCAGATCAAATAATTAGAAAGAATTCCTCATGAAAGCTGGAACAGGACCAGATTATCTGTGAAGGACAGTTAAGAAGACAGGCACAAGTTTATATAAACATAAAGTTAAGGCTTCACATTCCCTTTCCTTCTCTTCCCTTCTCTTCCTTTCCCACTGACTTTTTCAGAGATTTACAAAAAAATTCAGCTCATCTGTCTGCATAGTGACTTATATCACTACTTCATTGCTACACAATAATCAGTGGATCAGTTGCAGACGCCATCTGTATTTCTCAGAAATTGCCATTCTGAGAGAAAACAGTGAGTCCCCTCAGAGGCAGCTTCCAGCAGTACAACAACTGTGTCTCTATCTTCCCATGGATGCTTTTGCCTCTTCTATTAAGACATCAGGATGCTCACAAGAAATCAAGTGCAAGTGGCTCATCCTGAATCACAGTAAGGTCAAAACTGTGCTGTGAGATGACGCTTTGACTACCTGTCTGAGTTACTATTTCCAGCAGTATACAGAGCTCTGTGTCACTCAGAGAAGCCCTGGCATGCTGTCTGAAACTGGATAACCAGGTAGCATCACTGTCTACAACCGCTTTATTTAATATTTTCTTGCCTGGAAACTTTGTCGCTCCCTGCTGGGTAAGGACCTGATAAAGCAAACAGTGAGTTTTGCTGAGATCTTGAGCAATCTCTGCTGCTTCAGTGGAAACTGGCTGGCTGAGGCTGTGACCAGCCCATCTGTCACTGAGCTCCTATCCAGTTTTGCATCTAGTTTTTCTACAGAATCATCCTCAAAGCTGTGAATTGTCTGAGTGAGGAGAATGAGGTAGAAATCAGTTGTCCCAAACTCATGGTTTTGTCACTTGCTAAGGTTGTCTTTATGTATCTACGCCTCAAGACAAGCAAGTTTAATAGAAAGTGTATTTTCAAAGCATCTTCATAGACATTGAAAGTTCAAGAGCTAAAGTGATGCCTTGTGAGGGGGAATAGGAGGAAGCAACAAAATAGACCAAGATTCTGGCATGAGCAATCCCAGCTGCTGTGAGGGATATGACTTGTTGTCAGTAATATTATGCAGGTAATGTCTATAAGAACTGAACACATGCTCAGTGTTCTGGGCAAATAGTTGGATTTAGTTAAATGACTTGCTTGATTCTAAAATTGTAGTCTACTAACCCGTTGCAAATTATCTGTATTTTGTTTTCTGCATAACAGATGTGTTTGGAAGGCATTGTATTTCAGAATAATAGAATTGTTTGTTAACAGAACTCTGAGCTTTCCAAAGAAGTGGAGCTTTCCAAAGAAGAGTTTTTCAAAATTGGCTTTGGGAGGGGAGAATGCATCTTTTAAAGAATGCAGCTATAGCTCCCTTCTCAGGAGAAATGATCATAAAAAGCTATAGATCATGAGCTGTTTGCTATGTTATCAGGAATATTATCTCTACAAACTTTAAAAGGTACCAGACCTTAGCTGTTGGCAGCTGCCAGACCTGGAGCAGGAGAAATTATTATAATCCATGTAAGAGGACTCTTAGACTGAGAAGGAGGAAAAAGGGTTTGCACACTGTTACAACCATCTCTAACCCAGACCCAGCTACTTATAAAAACTCAGAAGCTGCACTCACAGTTCACTCATAAAAAGTATTGGCAGTTGAAAAGAGAGTTTGATATTTGGAGGATTTGCCTTTCAAAACAGACTTGGAATTTTATATACCGGCCTGGAAAGTGCTGTAAGAAACTAAAAGAAATTGTCTAAAATAACGTAGCCAGGAGATGCACATGGGAGTAGAGTGAGTGAGCAAACAGAAGTCATGAATGCCCGGCTTGCCTTCAGATGTCATCAAAGCTGCCATTGCCTCATAAGGCCTTGAATAAGGAGGAAAAGTCTGGTGTCAAGAGCTGCATGGTGACCTGGTCACCACAACACCAGTAAAGACAATAATCATCTACATCAAGTCTTGGGTACTTAGTGACACTTTATCTCCATCTTATGATCAGTGTAGGACTGATTCAATTCAATAGGACTTGGGGAACAGACTTAGTCTTCTTTATCCTGGAAATAAAGGCACAAATATGAAGAGAACACTCCATGAAAAGACAAGTAGTTCATGTTTATTTTGTATGCCTTTTTCCCCCTGAGAAATACCAACAGCACAAAGTAGTAACAATAAGGTCAAGTACACTAAGGAATACTTTTTTTCATCCCTGCCTCCTGTTTCCCTTTTCACTTGAATGCAGTCTTTGCTGAAATTCTACTTGATACAACACAGCTGAGGTACTTTGCTTTAGGAAGAAACAGGTTCATATAACTTCATAGATTAATATGCTCAAGAATTTTTTGTATGAATTATGTGTTCATAACCTATTTTGTGAATGTAGTTATAGATTGCATATTTGCTTTATTTTAAATGTTATTTATTCCGTTTTCTTACCTTGGTTCAATCACACAGAAAACAGGAATAGTGCCATTGAACTTTGAGAAAAATGTATATAAATAGGGAGAAATGCCTTTGACTGGAGTGGGACACTCCTTGGATACCAAAGGATTCTTTTCTGCAGGACTGAAGTAAGTGTGTCAGAAGTTGCTAGTCAAGAGACACCTAAAACTTGCTAACAGAGCTATCTTCCTCTTCACACAGCATGGCATGACAGGAGCCTGAGAGATTAGTATTGTATGGAGCGAGTTCACCTGCTTTTACTGACCCCTTTTTACTTTCCTGAATATAATGTTTAGTGGCCAAGAACCATGATGATTCAGCAAGATGAGGGTTCCAGGAGGTATTCATGGTGTCATTAGCCCAGCAGGTACCTTTAACGTAGTTGCAGTTATGAGGCTATCACTATAGCATTACATCAGAAGGAGCATTCTCTACTGAATTTCAGAGGAAGTGAAAGAGGCATTGCAAGATCCAGATCTTTTGTGTGTAAATTCAGATTAGTCAGAACTGTTCAACAGATCTCTATAGCATTTAAAATTAGAAAGGAAAGGGTAACAAGTATAAGTAACTCACTAATAGTAACATGAGCCCCACATTTGACATTGTGTCTCAGCATATTACTGTACATTATTGAGGGATAGGCAATTAATAACCTTGATGAGATTATCCTCTTTCTCTGTACTTCTAGCTACGTGTTTCATTGTTTCATATTCTACACTCTTTCATCTTGTTTCTTCCAAGGTCTTTTCCCCAGTCATTGAAGAGGGAACTGTTATGTCTGTACAAATCAGAGATGGTGCAGGGACTGACACATAGCTGATAACATATCATGGGTAAATCTGTCTGGGGGAGGCAAGGTATTCAATGTGGTATAAAAAAGCCAAAATAATGGGAGTTCTTATGGGTGCAACAGGACAAGCCAGCTTCAGAAAACAAATTTATTGCTCTGTGAGAATGCTCTTTTGTGTTGTACCTAGTCTGACTTGTGGGCTGTTGCCAAACAGAGATGAACCCACTCTTTTTTCTCTCTTCCTGTGCATCACAAGTGGCAAACTCTATCTGGTCCTTTATGTTATAAGAAATACTTATGCAGATATGCAGCAATCAGATAAACCTTCTGACCTGATAGAGAATGTAGCCTTCTTTTTTGCAGATCAGTTGTTTGGTGGATCTGTGAACCAGAACACCTCAATTTAAAGCCTCATACTTAATATATCCAATTTTATATTGGTGAAAGAAAGGCAGAAAAGTGTTTCAGTCAGAGTTGTCTGCTGTTATGTAAGATTAAATAGAACACATAGATGCACCCTAAAAAATAGCAGGTAGATCTCTAGAACAGAGAGTTAAAGGACCATTTGTGGGATCTCATTGTCTATTGGCCCCTTCTGTACCTATTTCCTTTCCGCCCAACAGATACGTAAATGCTTTTGTTTTTGTTTTTTTCTAAAGGATTGCAAAAGCAAATGACTAATTCAACATCACAGTTTCTCTCAGGATTTGTTGTAGATTCTGGTGTTGACTTGCCCACATAGCACTTCCATGCTATTGCCATCTTTCTTTTGCCTGCTTGTGCAACACTTATATTGTCTTGTTAGGCCTACAGAATGAGACTGACTGCATTGGGCTTTCATTTCTCTTTCTCACACAAGTGAGGACTAAGACAAAAATGTTAAGAGCCTTCTAGGTGGTAAATGATGCTGTTGGTTTTGGTTTGATGAACATATTCATGTAGTTGAGCTAAAGCTTGCAATTGTGCTCACACGTGTATGATTCTTGCCAAAAGCTTTCTTGATCTTGCTTTTTCCCTCAAAACTCTTTGCAGTAACATCACTTAAAGTTGCATTAATGATTTCTTTTAATAAACACAGGAAATCAGGAAAACCAGCTAATATTTGGCATAATTTTAATTTTAAAATTTACTTGGTGCTACAGTGAATGATTGGGCCCCAGTTCAGGACTCCCCAGTAAAAGAGGCAAGTGATTACTACAGAGAGTTCGGCCATGAAGATGATGAAGGAATTGGAGCATTTCTCCTATGAAGAAAAGCTGAAAGACTGTTCATAATGAAGAAAAGAAAGCTCAGGGGGATCTTGCCAATGTATACACAAACTGGAGAATTCAAAAAGAGCCAGGCTCTTCCCAGTGGTACCCAATGACAGGACCAGAGGCAATGGGCACACACTTAAATACAGGAGGCTTCCTCTAAACATCCAGAAACACTTTGTCACTGTGAGGGCCACTGAGCACTGGTACAGATCACCCGGAATGGTGGTGAATTCTCTGTCCATGGAGATATTAGAAACCTGATGGGCCACAGTCCTAGGAAACTGGCTGTAGGTGTCCATGCTTGAGCAGGTCATTGGACCTGATAACCTCCATCATATCGGATCCATGGTATTATTAATCTCCTGTTTTTACTGAGAGTTTGAAATTCTATCACTTACTGCTTATGATCCTTTCTGATCATAAATTAGACAGTAATATGATTTCCCAGTGTGTCTGACTGTTTTGTATGATTCATCCACAAGAAGGAATACCAGAATTACTGCCATATGCACTCTGTCTTTAATCTTACCAAAATAAACACTGAACGCATTGAGGGTGAAGCAAATTGCTCAGTTTCCTAAAATAGAACATACAGCAACATGTTATCCACTTCTTCATCATGCAGAAGTAACTGAAGAGTTCTCTGTTAGTAATTAATATGGAAAAAGTGTAAGAGAAACAAGGCAAAACCTATGTGAATGTGAAGGCAATTTAGGAAATATTTTGGACTATATAGTTAAACTCCCAAATCTTGAATGTCCCATTCTCAGAATTGGCTCCAAGAACAACACTGTACTCTGTGATCTATCTGCCACGAATAGAACTTTCAGTAGTTTTACCAAAGACTGTATTCATCAATTCTAAGGGCACAAGCAAAGGAAATATGTTCACTTCTGGACCACTTTTCTTTGAATGTTTAGCTGTTCACATGACATTTATGACATTGATTCCAAAAAACATATTTTTATGTACAAAGTCTAAAACCATATTTAATCCATGTAGGATCAAGACCTATTTTTTTTCACTGACTCGGTTTCTTCATCTGGAGTATAGCCGTATACTATATTAGTGATATTGACAAGAGGATTTGTAGATAAAAATTCTGAAGGAGGTGATAATTGCCACTATTTCTTTTTGTTTACTACTACCATTTTCTTTTTTACAAATAAAACAAACAAACAAATAAAACCCACCCACAATGACACACAAAAAAACTCTTCCCAAACCAGCCACCCTAACCAATTAATGGAATAAAACCTGAATAAAACTTAAATAAGGTTTGTGATATCCTAGATTTTGATTAATTTATAATTAAATGTAATTGTCTGCCTGACTAAAGCACCTGCAGGATGTTCCAGATTTTCTCCTAAATATATAATAGCTGAACCATTCTCATGTCATAAAGGGCATACCACTTCTATACACCACTTTCGGGTAGATGTACTCACAAGTGAATGTTCTAGGCTGCAAGTTAAATGCTGTTTGAAGACTTCTTGACTCAATGTATACTTATAAGTTTGGACTATATAAATGTGTACAGAGATGTTTTGAAACAAGCCAGATCTGCTTATTTTTCCAGCTTAATTGCTGAATGGGCAGACTGCCCTATTCTCTTGTAACTTTTTATTGCAGGGAAGCTGACTAATCTGGCTCTTCCTCCATCAACAGAACTTTGTGAACTGTTCACATCCCACTTTGAGAACAAAATTAAGATCATTGTGAGTTGTTGCCCTCTAAAGAAGCTGCCAACACTAACAGTTCTGTAATTCTAAATCTCAAGCCTGTCAAAATTTTCAAGCTACAAATACTTTTGGCATTTTATGCTCCAACACCTCAGGGCATTATTATGTTTTGCCAAATCTTTGGTCTAAACAGTTACAGTTTTTCTTGATTCTCTAATCCCTCTGGATTCTCACATTGTTAATCTTTCTTTGATGGTGGGGAATGTCTTAATAATGACACAAAGTAAAACAATTATCTATCCAGTTTTAACAAAAAAATCTGCTACCAATAGAAGATCCAGCATGTTGCCATGTAATATTCAATCATCATTTCATCATTCCTATTCTTCCCATTTTTTTCTTTGTGTATGTGTGTGTGTGTGATTGTAGTGCACTGCAAATGTGGCAGTATCTTTCCAAGAATGTCTCTTGGCTTCATCTCAGGCTGGACCCTGTCCTCTGCACTGTGAAACAATATTCTGAAGTGTTTATTTTTGATCTTTGTACCCTGACTGATGATGAATTTTGGGTGCTGCTGCTTAACCTCTTGATCTCCTTTGGCATAACTTTGATCATAATAGAATATTAGGTCTCTTGGCAACTCAGATTGATTTTTTTTTCTGGTTTTCATTGAGATCTATTATGTACATATTCTCTTTCTGTCCCCCTCTCTCATGCATGTCAGGCACACACACACACACAAATATTTTGCATATCATTCATGGCTAGGCTTCATGAATGAAGATTTGGGAAGGGCTCTACCCACGCTTGCTACAAGCACGCTGGTGGCTAAAAAGGCCAATGTGAGACAGGCAACTCCGACTGCAAAAGACACAGTGGAAAGTCTTCATCAGCACCACTGGTGAGGCACGGTTCTTCCGGCATTGTGTTTTTTCCTCCAGGCTGATTCTGCATGTGATCTCAAAGGAAGCAGCAGCGTTATGGATGGTGTGTCTCCATTTGTCCCGACTGGAGGCCAGAGTGGACCATTGGTGGTGGTCAATATGGCCAAGGCTGAGGGATTGTTTCAGGGACTCCTTGTATCTCCTCTTCAGGGCTCCTCTCTTGCGGCAGCCGGAGGTGAGTTCCCCATAGAGCACGCTCTTAGGGAGGTGCTGAGCCTCTATCCTGGAGACGTGCCCTGCCCAGCACAGCTGCATTTTCAGCAGCATGGCCTCGATGCTGGTGATCTCTGCCTGTTCATGGACAGACACATTTGTCACGTAATCAGGCCAGTGGATGTTTGGGATTGTACGGAGGCAGCGCTGATGGAAGCGTTTGAGGAGTCGCAGGTGATGACAGTAGATGACCCATGATTCCAACCTATATAGAAGAGTAGACAGTACAATGGCTCTGTAGACACTAATCTTGGTGCTTTTCTTCGGGTGTTTATTGCACCTGATGCTTTTATGGAGTATTCCCAAAGCTCTATATGCCTTTGCTAACCTGTTCTCTATCTCTTTGTCAGTCTTACCATCTGAGGAAATGATGTTTCCCAGATAGCTGAATTGCTGGACTGACTTAAGATCTGATTCACCTATGGTGATGTGGGGATGATGGAAAACATCTCGAGGTGCAGGTTGGTAGAGAATTTCTGTCTTCTTCAGGCTGACTTCCAGCCCAAAGAGCTCAGCAGCCTCTGCAAAGCAGGATGTTAAGCGCTGCAGGGCTGGGTTTTTTTGCATTTGCATATACTGTAGCACAAAACAGGCAAGCAAATGTAGTTTGATGGTTAATAACCTACTCTCCTGGCCAATGTGTGGGTTTATTCACTGTAATTCTATTCATAGATATAATACCTAGACATACACCATTTTTCATCAGAAGATGATGAAAGCTATTTACAAACATGAGTAAGAACTAGTGTCTCTGTAGAGACTTCGCTGCAGACAGGAAAGTTTACCTATTATATTACTGGGGAAAGTAGTTGGCCTGGGTGCAGAAACCAAGCTATTGGCGTACAGTATCATGACTGAAGTCTCATGGTTTTTCAGTCATCCTGTCTCAACCTATTTATTTGGCACAGTTTTGTGCACACTATTCATGATACATACAGGTTTAGATCCTATTTCTTTCAGTCTCTGTGTCTCAGTGCAAATCTTGTGTGTCGTTTTGTTAGTTTCCAGGCCATTTTATGTGTAGAACACTATCAATTGGGTATTCACCTGCCCAGATATAATTTAATTCTATACAGTCTGGATGGTCTGCTTAGGTCTTTAGGTGTTAGACCACGTATTTTTTGCAGAACAGTGCCTATTAGCACTGGCCTTCTGCTCAACTTTTCTGCAAGTGTTAAACAAAATAGACTTGTAAAATGAAATCTAGCCATTGGTTTCAGAAAGGAGTTGCACCTAGTTGCCTTGGTTTTATTCTTTATTGATCCTCAAGGTATTCCCGCTCTGTAAATCAAATGCCCTTTTTTTACCAATTCTTGTCTTATAGAAAACTAATAAGAGTATTCTCAGCCTTTTTTTTTTTTTTTAGTTACACTTGGTATTTATTGTGTTTCTTGAAGAGCCTACCCAAATACTGGTTCATTCTCTTTGTAGATTGCATTATTTTAACTGTTTTATATAGTCAAGTCCTCTGATTGTCAACACCTATTCTCCAGATTGTTTTGAAAGTTTCTGGAATATTAGTAAGCATTCTTTCTTCAAGCAGAAGAGGAAGCCTTAAAGTCTGGAAAAAGGAAACCTTAATTCTATTTTTCTTGGGCAATTTTTTCTATGATTTGTAAGACTATATGAAATATTATGGGTGTGTTTAATAAAATGTATATTTAGATGAGTCCAGTAATTGACCATTGCAGGTATCAAATACTTATGATTTTTTGTAACAGACTTTACGTGGGAAAATGCTTAAAATATGGGTTTTAAGTGACTGTAGCTATACAGTACTGAAGGTTGTGTTTATATTGTCTCTTGTATTTCCTATCTTGCATTTGTTATTTTGAAAAATTCAAAATTGTTTAATGCAGCCACTCCCGAAATCTAACCTGGGTTCTAAAATTAAAGCTGCTTTTTTCTGATCACACCATACCACATAAAAAGATAAAAGAATCACAGGTTACTTACTAAATCTGCTTATCATATGTAAATGGAATATTATCTAGCTCAGTCTCCCACAGCTGTGTTGGTTCTATGCAACTACCAGAAATTAGAAGTGGTGAAAAATATATTTTTTTTATAAGACTGATGGAAGATATAATTTTTACATAGTCGCTTTGCTGACCACAGTGACACCTTTATTTTAAACAGATACAATTGTACAAATCTTGGTTAAGAAGACTTAGGAACAGCTTTCAGTACAGTGTCAAGTTCCCATTAAATAATCTGAAATTAAGTACACTTAACACTTTGAAATGGTAGCTTCCATACGTCTTTTCAAGCTAGTAGGTGACACATAACAAATCAGCCTTCCTCTCAGGTATATACTTTGGTAATTTGGCAAGTGAAAATATGTTCCAAAATTTTACTGATTACTATACCAGATCTAATAAATCCAGTAGCATACTCTGTTTTATGCAGATTCTATTCCTTCTGACTGAACTCCTATTGATTTGTAATCCACTTCTTAGGATACAAAGGGAACATATTGCATAGCCATCAGATTAATTTTCAGAATTCTATATCTGGCAGTATGTGCACATTTTAACAGAAATTAATGGAGATAAATGTTTTGTGACTCAAGTTCAAATGGTATTCAGGGAGCACTGCATTGGCTACACACGTATCAGCATACCATTTGCCTTTCTGGAAAACTCTCTTCTATGAAGATAATTGCAGAAAATAACCATTGAGCACCCTGAAAGATGTGTCTTTACAATTTTGCCCTGTTTAAAAACTAAAATGACTTTGTGAAAAACTCAGTTTCTGTGCTGAGCCTGAATGTGGTTCTCAGATTATTGTAAATTCAGTCTGTGAATGTTATCACTTTTTGTAAATGATTAGGCAAACTTAAAAAGAAGTAATAATGGTTCTGTAATTTCTTCAGGTCATGTGGTTTTAGCTGAGAAATCATTTTCCCTCCAAATCACCAGTCAAGAAAATTACTGCAGTCTTCAGCTATGGCATAAAATTATATCAAAATCGTTCTTACTTCTTTTGTCTAAAGCATGTGAACAAAACATGCAAATCTTCAGCCTTTTTTAGATATAAGTGCTTGATTTAAGAATGGAACCTTTGTAACCTGAGTGCCTGCTAGTGTTCATTGTAGCACTTGACCTGCTGAAATCAGTGAGAGTTGGAATGTACTGATGGGATCAAAATTTGCCCATTCTTATTACTCTTTACTCTTTCTTGTCAAAAACTTGATTAAAAAAACCCCAACATATCTAGTATATAAGGAAGCTTCTCAAAGTGTGTGTTTTGTCTTTGCTGAATCTACTTCCTCTCTTCCAATCCTATTGTTTTTTCATTTTAATTATAAATACAATAATAAAACAAATACTTTAATATAATATTTTGTTATGATCTGTACAACTTAGATTGTTCTACATTCACTGAAGGGAGTCTAATGTTGCAGTTCTATGTTAAATATGCTAAGTCTCTATTTTGAGGCTTTACCACCTGAAAGAACTGGGAAGTGCTCAGAAAAATGTCATCTGTAGTTTTGGTTGGGTTTTTTTGTTTGTTTGGTTTGGATTGGGTTGGGTTGTTTTTGTTTTGGTTTTTTTTTTCCGTTCAGTACTTCTGTGTCTTTAAATTTCCCGTGCTTATTTCAGAAAGAAGTTTTTCTGGGCTCTCTTGCTAGCTACTCAACTCTCCCACCTCTTCTGTGATAGTTTCACAAATCTGAAGAACTCTCTGTAAGTTCCATGCAAAGCAAGACTACATGGTGGTCAACCAAATTAACAGTCAAAATGATGGGAAGAATACATTTGGAAAGGTACATGTCAGAGTTGCTCAGGGAATGTGAAGTTTAACAGAGCAGAAGAGTATGATCAGGAGTGTACTCGCCCCATCTCCTTGAGTTGTAACTCGGATATGGTGCTTGGGAACAGAAAGGACAAAACCTGACAATAAAGAATGTAAAATTATTTTCTTCTTAGAATCATTCAGAGCTTTCAAAATGTTGCAGTAAGTGATATATCCTAAAACTGTGATAAAGTATAAGTATTGTATAAATATGGTACGGTATGGTATGGTATGGTATGGTATGGTATGGTATGGTATGGTATGGTACGGTATGGTATGGTATGGTATGGTATGGTATGGTATGGTATGGTATGGTATGGTATGGTATGGTATGGTACAGTATAAGCTAGGACTTCATTTTATATTATCAGTAGTTTTTAGGGCATTTTATTCTAAGCAGTGCCATTGTATTGAATTATGTGGTATATTTAACAATCCATGCAGAACAGACAGGTGCAGAACAGACAGGAAATTATTCTGAAATATGGAAGTTTTTGACTGTCAGAGGCCACTAGGTCAATTAACTTGTCTGGCATGAATTGTATGTCTGTTCTACCAGAGAAACGGGTGGTTTCATATAAAAAGTAGTGATAACATTCCAGAATTTTGTTAATCCATTTTGGATAAATAGCCTGGTAATCCATTCATATTTGTATGTCTGAAAAGAGGCAAGACAAATAATGATTAATTTGACTATTTCAAGAGCTCCATTGAACTTCATACATACTGCTTGTCCTTTAATTTCCTAATTGTACATTATATTTGGAACATGAATTTGACTTTTTTGATATTCCATGGAAATATAAAGGTAATAAATTGAAATTATTAACTTTTGAAAAATTCTAAATTTATAAAGGCTCTTGTGGAAACAATAGTCTTACTGGGAACTTTACAATAAAATAATTAATGCATTTATATGACTAATTAACTGCAAATAGGGTAAAAAATATTCAAGTTTAGCACTAAGCATGTCCTCTTTAGTAAACCTTCTGTTAGAGAAAGAAATCTTAAATTTATCCCAAATGCTTTTATGTAGAGCAATAGAGGTCATTTTGCTAGTTCTTACAGCCTTCAGTGTCACACAAAGACCATACACAGAGAACCTCTTCCTCAGATAGCAGTGAAGAAATTATTACCAACTACAGTTTATTTTTTCCATGTGACAGCTAAAAATTACAGCAAGTTCAGCCAGCAGATAAAACAATGTGGGTCATCCTTTCCATTCAGAACAAGACTTACATTAACCTGAGGTTAATGAGGGTATTTTGCATAAGTCTGAGTGATATGGATTTATTAAGGATGTGATTCCTTTTCATACAGCTGTCTGAAGATTGTAAGCTTCAAAAGAGATGTCATAAGTTATTTTAGAATAGCCTCCTGTGCTCTGACAACAAATTTCAAAGTGAAAATATACTTTGGTCAAGTTACCAAAATAAGAACACCTGTACCTTAATACTCACATGTTGCCCTATAAAGGTCCTGTAATAACTGTTGAACCTGTTTTAAAGTGCACTTTCTCATGCTTTATTTTAAATAACCAACATAAAACAACATCAGAAAACCAAACTTCATAGATTGCAAACTCCAAGACCTTCAGTCTGTGATGTCGTGAAGGTCAGAACAATGTGGACTTCTCTCACCAGAACACAAGAAGCAGTGGTGATTCTTTCGGGATTAAGTGAAAGGAGATAACACACACATGTTGCTAGAAGAACTGCTTGTTTGCCAAAAATGGAGTGTGGGAGGAACAGCGTTCCAAGGTTTGCTCTTGGCTTTGGGGCAGAACTGAAGACTCGTGATCACAGCAGTGGCTGCAAAGGGTGCATCACATGTAGATTTGATGCTCTTGCACAGGAACAAGGTTTAGTCAGTTGCTCTGATATGTGAGATCCATCTACAGTGGTTGTCAGGCAGAAGCTGAAACTTCTGTTCATGCTGCTTCACCCAGACATCCACATGAAGCAGCATTGCCATCTGAGCTCTCACAGTCTGATCAAGTTCCTTCTGCCCTTCCAGCCACTAGCTGTTCTGTAGGCAGTTTCGACAGCAAGGATGCAGATAACCACTGCCTAAGTCGCTGATGCTTTCCTGCATAGTTTGTTGCCAAGAAGATAGATGGAGTTTTATGGCTTGTTGTTTGATTCCTAACTCCTCATTTTCCTTAATGATTACCCCAAAATGTCAGCACAGGTGTTATCTGATCCCAGCTGCTATAGGCTGGCTCCCACCTCCTTTGTCCTTCCATCTTATATACCATAATGGGGTAGTTGGCCTCATCTTTTTTCTGCTTTTCTCAATGCAAAATCATGTTTTAATAAATTATCTGTGCTTGTCTTACTTCCAAGCATCAGGAATCACTACAAGTGCACTCATGTATTTAATGTCTTAGGGGGTTCATGGGTTTAACTGGTCAAGTTTTTCTTATGAGATAAATCTGACCATTATGGTTTGGTCTAGGGGAAGCTTTCCATTAGACAATTTTTTTTGTCTGTTCTATGTGGGTTATTCACTTTCTAAGGTCCCCATGGCATTTTCACTTGTCCAACTCTTTTCTCAGTGCAGAGGTCCACAGTATCACTTTTCTTTCTGTTTCTCCACCTACAGTGCAATATGTTCTGGACATTTATGGGTTTTTCCCCCATCTTTTTTCTGAAAGCCTCAAGATTGTTAGTGAGTATTTTTGGGGGAAGAAGGAGAGGGTAAGGCTCTTACAGTAGAAAGAGATGATTTATTTTTAACTATTTTGAACTTAACAGCTATTCCACAATTGCCTGCAATGTCAGCATATCGAGCTCAATGACCAAAGTGTTTCTTTCCAATCTATGGTTTCTTTTTCTTCTTTCTAAACCCAAAAATCCGTACTTGTACAGTCAGTGTAGCAGAACACTAACCTGTTCTGGCCAAAATGTGGAATAGCTCAGTTTTGCCTTTTAGGGTTGTCTTTTTTATTTTTTTTAATATTAATTCAGTGCCATGAAGGCCAAATAAATATGACAGGCTGCAGTAAGTCTATTTGTTTTCTCCAAACAAGGGAATTAGCTCCCAGTATAGATTTAGCACAGATGTACAAGGTGAAATAATAAGGCCAGCCTGGTTGTCAGAAGGCAAACAGGAAACTAGAAAAATCTGATTCTTGTTAGTAAGAAGGGAAGAGTGCAGGATTTCACAATGGGGTGCTCAGGCAGATTTCTAGCCTAGAGTGTGTGGCCATTCCATATATTTCCATACATCAGCTGTTTTGGTGTTGGCTTCTTTGCTGTGAATAATTCACACTGGAGGATGTTAGAAAGTAAGCCTTGCTGCAGAAAATTGCCAAGTACAGTATGCTGGTTCTCTATTGAAAAGTCAGTTTTTTATCTCTGCCATTTTTTATTTGAGCTGGTGTATTTCTGAATTCAGTTCTGAACTTCAGTTGCCAAGAACCCATAATTCTAGGCAAGTTTATGGGAAGTGCTTAACCACATGAAGAACTGAAACAAACATTTGTCTGCTAAAGAATTGGAAACTGCACTAGAGCAACTGTTGTGGAGTGGCAAGTACTCTACTGCAGTTACTTACGTATTTCAGTTCTTGATTTAGATAGTACTCCTTGAGGGTTTGTCTTCATATGCTGTTCAGTTCTATTCATTTACCTAGTAAGGCCCATTGGTTGTGAGGTGTTATTTATTAATACTCTTGTAGCAGCTAAAAATTTACTATTTGGTGCTAAAGCTGTGACCAGACAATTTTCACAGTCTGCATGGTACACAACACACACCTCCTTCAGAAGAGCTACTACCCTCTCCCCAGTTCCTTCTCTACACACAATAGTTTATTAATATACTGGTTTTGGCTGGAGTAGAGTTAATTTTCTTCACAGTGGCTAATACAGGACTGTGGTTTAGATTTGTGTGGAACACAGGGCTGATAAAATAGAGCAATCTATAGATAAAACTGAGCAAAGGGATATTCTATACTGTAGGACATCATGCTCAGGATATAAAGTACAGGGAAGAAGGAGGAAGGGATGGATGTTTGGAGTGATGGTGTTTGTGTTCCTAAGTAAACTGCTACACGTGATGGGGTCTTTCTCTCCTGGAGAGGCTGAACACCTGCCTGCCCATGGGAAGCGGTGAATTAATTCCTTGTTTTGTTTTGTTTGTATGTACAGCTTTTTCTTTCCTTATAAAACTGTCTTTATCTCTACCCATGAGTTTTCTCACTTTTACCCTTTCAATTCTCTCCCTGATCCTGCTGGTGGGGGAGTGGAGGAGCAGCTGCTGGGTGGGGTTAAATGATGACAACCAAAATAGCTATTCCTGAATAACGTTATCAGAATGAACAATTATGTACCTGAATCTGACTTACTGAAACTGGTCTGACATATGGGCTTATTTTAAGAAAAAAATCATCTACCATATTCTGATAAGAATAAAAGAACTTTAGCAGGGCAGGTATGTCAGAATTGTTCCTGCAGCCTTTTACCAGATGGTACACAAAGCAAAGGAAGGCACACTCCCTGTTTCAAACTTCTATACCCTGGGGCTGTCGGTCTTCTCCTTTGCCCATCAAGAGATTCAGCAGTGATTTACATAGGGAAAAAACCCAAAGCAAAACTAAAACAAACAAAAAACCCCAAAGCTACCAGAGTTCAGGCCTACAGAAGTCTGCTAGAAAATTATAAGTTGTGAAAAAACACTGAAGTGAAGAACATAAAGTATGATGTTTTTCTGTTAAAAAGCATTGAGTCACAATTATGATGCTATGTCAAAATTGGAAAAGAACCCCATAATTTTCATTTATTTCTGCAAATATTATGGCATGTTAGTCTTATGACAACATGAACCATTGAAATACTACTATTCTTGAGTTTTGTCCAGACCTTACCATTCTCATGTCATATGCAAACAATCACATATAATAGATTCTGTATTTCTGAGAGCAATTTTCAGATAAAGTAAAGGAAAACTCTCTGTGTTTTGCTATTTGACATAGTCACTCAGTGTTGCATCCAAAATGTTGAGTTGCTTGGTTTTGAAAAGCTTGACGTCAGGGATTGTAAAGAAGGTCTGCCTTTCATACTACTTGTTTACACTTTTTCTGAAGTTGCAGTGAATGAAGTAACATGTAAGAGTGCACTCAGCTGTGCAAAAATAAAGAAAAAAATCACAAAAGCTGTGCTTAAAGATGTCAGAGATGATTAAAGTATTCTGTCTATTAATCTTGTTATCACACAAAGAATGGATTTTAAGTTCTACAATTCTATCTGGAGAAACTTCTTAAGGTGCTTCATAGTAGATCAAAAAGTGTTTTTTGTGTTTCAAAAGGAAAAAAAAATAATTAAAAAAGGCTAAAGAGAAAACCTATGTTTGAATAGTTAATTCTCAAATAACTGACAATTCTTTCACATGGACTGTATGTGAAAGTAGGAATGAAATTAATACAAATTTATCATAGTTTAGTGCAAACTTTCTTCATACTCTGACTTGATTTATTCTTACTTGGTCTTTACAACTGAGAATTCTTTTTCTCACCTCATCTGTGGTGTGTCTTGCTTGGAGCGGAGTTTGTATTGTTGATGGACATAAATATTTGAATCTGTCTGTGAGGAGGATTTGGTGGCTGGGGGAATTGGTAATAGACTATAGCACATTTCGCCCCAAGGGTCAGTAGTTCACATCCGTATCAGGTCAATGGTGGCAGAAAGTCATTATGGATCTGGCTGGCATCTGCCTTGTGGCCATTGCCAAATCATTTAACAATCCCTCTCCAATTCCACGTGACCCGGTGTTTTCCCTACTCCCCAAAGCAGTGGCCTGCAGCACACCTCCTCAGCCAGTCTCTTGCTGCCTGCTCCCAAGGAAGGGGCAGTCCGCTTTCTCAGCAGCCCCGCGGAGGATGTGGCAGGGTTGTCTCGCCCGTGTCACTCGGCGGACGCCGGCTGCCTGTCCCGAGCCCCCGGACGGACATNGGAAGGAGAAGGGGGAGGGAAGTGTGTGGCTTCAGCTCGGGAAAGGTTCGGGAGGCGCGGGTGGCACCAGGCCGGTGGTCCTTGGGCGCCCCTTGGGCCCGGGGAGCAGCGCCCGGCAGGGCTGGCACCCCTGGGGTGCCACATTTTAACCAAGTGTGTAGAAACCGTGTAGAGCCGTTGCGTAGGGCTTTCCTCCATCCCTTCTCCTCCCCCTCTTCTTCGTTTCGAGTGGAACTGAAATCCGAATGGTGAGAGGTAGGAGAGAGCGAATCCCCGTGAATCCCATCTGAATAAATGTCTATATTAATGAATTATTAACTCGGCCGCTCGTGACCTTAAAACTGGAATGAGGAGACGCCTGGGGCAAGAAGGAAAGCTGCTGAATCCTTTATCGGACTCCTGTCAGAGGTAACCGACCATTTGTCTTCCCCAGATCAGGAGAATTAATTAATATGAAAGGCAAACTTTTTAATTGTGTGTCAAACGAAATCAGATAGGGTGTCCCCGATTCAATCCCTTCCTACAGGGGGTTTAGTTCCCTTTTATACCTCCAGTTTAAAATAAAACCTTCGAGTTTCCAAAGAGACGGCCATCCTTCTGAAGTGTTATTTACAAAACAAAACCCAACCAACAAAAAAAAAACCAACCCACAAAAAAACAACAAACAAAAAACCCCCAAACAAAAATAAACAACAATAACAAAAACCCCCATCACAACCAAAAAGCCATCCAAAACCCAGAAACCAACCAAACACCCTAAAAGGGAAAAAAAAGCAATCGCAGGGAAAATGATGAATTTGGGTAGTTAATTTATCGATCTTGGCTCCTCTTCCCGCTTGTTTTATTTTAGAGGTCATTAATCAATGAAGAAAAACACCACCGTGTTCCCCTTTTGCATTTAATATACTTACCCTCCTTATTTATTTCTTTTGAACAAATTCCTAGCAAATATTCACCAATCGATTCGTAGGCGATGGATTTTTATAAAGGTTTGATCGCTTTCTAAATGGTCAATGTGATTTGTTTCAGCACTCATTCTCTAAATAATGAAAAAGCCTGAGAGAAGAAGGAGGAGGCAGTGGTTTAAACCTTTCTTTTTCCCCCCGCATCTCTACAACCAGGAGGAAAAAACTTATTTTTAAAATGGTAATTAAAAGAAAAAACAAACAAGAAATAGTAACAAGCAGACCGTAGACAAACTCGGGGGAGACAGAAGGGACGTCCACAAACCACTCTGCCTGGGAAAGCGAGACCAGAGGTCAGGGCTGGCTAAAGACACCCCGGGGAGGCAGGCGCAGGTTCAGGGCTGGGAGCCCTGCTGGTGGAGCTGTCTGCTCTGCTCTTCCCAAGGGGGTGACGGGTCCGGGAGCCGTGGTGTTTGGACAGGCTGGTTGAGAAGCTGTGCTCAGCCCTGGTGAGGCACGCCGCTCCCGTGCCCGCCGACCGCCCCCGCCGCCGCTCCCCTGCTTTCCCACCGCGGGTCGAGCGCACCCGGCGCAGCGGGGATGCTTGTCGATAAGGAAAACAGCCCGAGGACAGGGTTACAGGGCCCGTCCTCCCCGCCACCCCCGCCCGAGTGGGTGCCCTCCCGGCCCTGCCTGCCGCCCGCTGCCCGCACGGCCCTCAGCACGCCCAGCACAGCGAGCCCTCTACTGCTTTCTTCCGTTCCTCCGGTTCGGCAGGGTCCCGAAGTGTCAAGGGAGTCTATGATTCTGCCACCTTGATCTCTCAAAGTGCTACTTTCTGTCTGTAAAAAAAAAAAAAAGAAAAAAGAAAAAAAACCAAAACCAGATCAACAGATTAAAGTCCTCCTAATATGAACCCGCAAGGAATACTTCTGTTAACAACTCGAGGCAAGTGCGGATATTGACAATGTACTTAAGCCCATTAGTTAGGAGCTTTTCCCCACTTCATCACGTTTTTCTAGCAAGAAACGAATTTTTAGAGATTTCTGCCACTAAAAGCAATTCAGTATTTTAAAAACACGTTCAGTAAGGAAAACAACCATAACGCAGATGTACACTCTTGCAAAAAAAAAAAAAAACCAAAAAAAAAGAAGAGTTGGATGTGGCAGAATAAAATTGGAGCTGGCTAGGGACGAGACACTGTATTAATGCAGTGAAAACAGAGAAAACCAAGCGCGCCCACTGTCCGTGTACCCAGCACCGCTCTGTGCGCACTCCGGCCAGTGTGCGAATAGCCTCCCAGCCCACACCTCTGTCTCTCAGTGGAGCAGTAGCGCTGCAGAACTTCAGAAAGTGGATTAATAGAGCGAGAGGGATGAAAATTATTACATATTGCACAATAGAATTGGTCAAAGACATAAAGAAGGTTTTTATAGACAACTTTATAAGCCATAAAAATGGTAGTTGAGGGTGTTCCTACTCGTGTTTGCCTTTAACTTAGGTGTTATCAATCTATACAGCAGATGACGGATGACCTTGTCAAAATGACGCCAGTCAAAACATTTTTTGCCCCAGTCTTGTTCAAATTTGTGTTAAAATGTCCTGCCTTAGACAGACAGACAAAGTCTAAACAGCAGAAGCTTTCCCAGGCTCTGCGAGAATGAAGGGTGGGAAAGAAATAAACTAGAAGCAGAGTGGAGGGAATGGCGAAAACAGTTTACACCCACAGAGGTTGTGTTCGTAGGCAGTTGAGCACTCAGTGTCAGCTTGACACCTGTCTGTAGAGGCTTTTCTGACACTAGAGATATGTTTTGGTGAGATAAACACTCTGTGTAAGTATTTTGTCCTAAATGCAAAGCATACTATGTACACGCGATATACCTAGCAAATTAAAGTTGTGGTCTGGTTTTTCGTATGGTGTAGGAAAGAAACTGAAAAAAAAAAAAACCCAATCCTGTTAAATACTCCCTGATATGTGAGTTCAACTGAGTAATGGAGTAGAAAACTTTTAAACAAATTTCTAAGAAAAGTGGGGAGGAAAAGTCGCTAGAGATGGGAAGGTTTTTTGCCACAGGTTGCATCTCCCCCTGGCATACTTCTTGCTCTGTGCTGTAACCGAGTATAAAGAGCAGGAGAGAGGCGTGCTAGTGGTGCTCGATGGAGCAAGGTCTGAGGAGGGAGAAAGTCTGGGCCGGTGGGTTCCTTCAGCTGTGTTGGGACCTCCTGGGACTGGTCTCAGGGAGCAGAGGGGAAAGGAAGGCAGAGCATCCCAGTAGACAAGAAAGTTGCTGGGACAGTATCAGGACAGGCTGGGTAGATCTTTAAAATCCACCCTAGCCACCGTGGGGCAAAAGGCAAGTGAAGCAAGACCACAGCTCGCTGGAGACTGGCCTGGTGCGAGGCGCTTGGGCCGGCGGGGCCGGGAGCTCCCTCAGCCCGGCGCTGGGGATCGCGCAGGGACCCTGATCCCGTTCGGGACGACGGTAAGCCATTACTCTGCTCCCGTCAGGATAAAAGTCCAGCTCTTCCCTGGGCGTTCTGGTCACGGAGTTAGGGAGAGACAGAGAGAGAGAGAGAGAGAGGGAAGGAGACTGGAGAGAGGGAGGGAGAGGTAGAAGGGTGAGGGGGAGGGAGGGAAGGAGGAGGGAAGGGAAGAAAGGGACACCTTTAAAAGTTGAGCAAGGAACAAAGTGGGGGAAGTTGCCAAAAAAAGGGCTCTGCATCTAGGCTCGCTGGTAACTTCCCGATCCCTCCCCTCCCTCTTACACACCACACACACTTGTATTTTGCGCTGTCGTAAAACCCACGTGTCTCGCCCGGAGCCTGCCAGAGCCGAGCCGAGCGCCCGGCCGCGACTGCGATGCGCAGCCACGGCAGAGGGAGCCCGGCGGCTCGCAGCTAGCCGGCCCGCCGGTCCCCGGCACCTGGAAGAGGATCACCCCGCTCCCCCGTGGACAAAGACCAGAGAAGTCTCTGTTCTCGGCCGTCCTCCGGCTGGAAGCCTCCCGGGGCTGCCGACAGCTCCGCACGCCGCCCGCGCAGAAGCTCTCACCCCTCTCAGGTAAGTCAGATCCGGGCCGGGACACGGCGGGGCATCTTCGCCCCGGGTCGGGCTCTGCCGGGCCGCGTCCTCCGCCTCCAGACGGCCGAAGGGAACGGACCCATGCCTGTGTGCGTGTATCTGAACTTTCCTCCTCCTTCACCTCCTCCGTGTTTGTCCGCGGAGAGCCGTTTGCTCTCGCGAAGAGGGAAGGAGATGGAAGGGGAGGACAGTGCGTGCGCCTGGGACGGGGCGAGCTGCCCGCCCTGCGTGGCGGCCGGGGGGTCTCCTGCCGCGGCCGCGGGAAGGGCTGCCCACCCCCGCCCGCGTCCTGCCCCTGCTCCGGCCGGGCTCTGCGGGACAGCCTTGTCTCCTTGGCCACCACGGTTCTCGCGTGTCCTCCCTGGGGCTCTTCGGGATATGATTTTCTCCTGGTGAGCTCGGCGAGGGCAGGGGGAGCGTCGGGCGCTCGGTCCCACCGCCGACCCGGCAGAGCCGCGGCGCGGAGCCCACGCGTGGCCCGGCGTGTCCGAGCGCGGAGATCGCCGCGCGGTCGGGGTAGCTCTGCCGGGGCGGGGCGGGGGTCTCACTTCTGTCCCCTTCCTCCCCTCTTCACAGGCAGAGCGATGCTGAAGCCCGGCGATCCCGGCGGATCTGCGTTCCTGAAGGTGGATCCCGCCTATCTGCAGCACTGGCAGCAGCTTTTCCCTCAAAGCAGCCAGCTCAAAAGCAGCGGAGCCCTCGCCCAGCTTCAGCCGCCCGAGCGAGCCGAGCCCCCGGCTGACAGCCTCCGCCAGCGCCCGACCTCCCTCTCCTCCGTCTCCTCCTCCTCTTCCTCGTCCACTCCGTCTTCCTCCTCCACTTCCTCGTGCGTTGCTGCGGCGGCCGCTTCCCTGGCCGGCCTGACCTCCTTGCCTGTGACCCAGCTTCCAGTGTTCGGCCCGCTGCAGAGCTCGGAGCTCCCGGCCGGAGGAGCGCCCGCTTCCCTGCAGGGCAAGGACTTGTGCGGGGCCGGCAGCGGCGGCGGCAAATGCGGCGACCGTGCGGCCGGTCGGTACCGCTGCACGGCCGAGGAGCTGGACTACTACCTGTACGGCCAGCAGCGCATGGAAATCATCCCCCTGAATCAGCACACCAGTGACCCCAACAACCGTACGTATCGTGCCCTTTCTCGCAGTTCTCGATCCCTCCGCCTCTCCCCGCACCGGGTCGGCCTGGGGACGCTCAAGGCTGGGAACACCAATTGGTGTCTTCTGCGCTCTCCCTCCATGAGGAGCATCCTCCGCCCTGCCCTTCCCTTCCTTGAGCTGTTTTTGAGTTGTTCCCAGTGCTTTCAGGAGATGGGGCAAGCAACCCCTCGGTAGCAGTTTTTCTTGTCCGAGACCCAGATCCTTCCCTGGAAGGCACGCTTCACCGGAAAGGCTGTGGTGGGGGTAGATTTCTTTCAGAGAGCTGCTTAGGAAAATGCATTCAGAAATGGTTCAGAGCAACTTGCTATAAAGGTGGTCCTTTCTCGCCTTGCATGTCTCACTCTGTTCCTGCCTGGATAACCCAGGCTTCGCTGAATACCCAGAAATCAATTACTCCTCCGAGCTAGGCAGGGGAAAACTTTGCAGTTTTCATCAGATGGTCTAGGGCAAAGTTTTCCTTCCTCTTATCTTGAAGTACCGTTTTCTTTTCAGATCTCGTTAACACCTATCTGGTTTTAGTTTTAACTCCTACGGAAATGCATTTCACAGGCATTTAATAAGAAAAGCTGATTTTCTATATGAAAAATTCTGCATGAGTGTCAGAATTCATTTAGGATTTGGTGGATAGAAAGCGTTTAATACTGCTGCTGTTGCCAATTGTACAGTTGGTTTTTGTTTGCCTTCTTTTTGGGGGGTGGAGGAATTGCGGGGGGAGGGGGCGGCGTGCGGAAGGGGTCGCCCCTATTATTAAACATCTGTATTGAGGAGCGGTTTGTAATTTTTGAAACTAGTTCTGTCTGTCTTTTGTTCTTGTATCTGTCGATGCTATGCCATGAAGGAAATTCACGGACTGAAAAGAACTATATGAACTCTTATTAGTTCATCAGTTTTATTACTGACATTCAGAGCACACGGATCTGCCCCAGCTATAACACCTTAACATGGCTTCGACGCGTGCACTTTTTTTTTTTGCATTGCTTCAAACATTCTCTTTTATTCTAAGTTTTCTTAAACCCCTTTATTTTTGTTGTGCTTCTCAGCCCCCACTCCCTAAATGTCTATTTAAGGGAGAACGTTGATCAGACAAACTGTACTCCAAGCTAGTGATCCACAAACACACGCCCAAGCAAAACGCAGATTCGTTTAATTTCATTTCGTATGCAGATCTTGTCTTGAAAGTTTCCATGAAGCTGATGTGTATTAATTAAACTGTGTGGATGCTAGCATAGTCTTGAGCGTTGTGCATACGTTCAAAAGAAAAGTTGAGTTGGAGTTTGGTGGACATTTTTCCCGCCTTCTTAACATTGAAAATCTTTCTGTATTGGATGTCGACCTTGTTTTAAGCGATTTCCTCATGCTTAGTTTTACCCTCTACTTTTACCCTCATGTGTTCGTGTATTTTCTATTCCTGGGTGCAAAAAACGTGATCTCATAAACTACATGCAGTAAATGTAATCCGAAATGCACTTCTAATCTCCAGCTGAGCAGTTCGGAGAATATATATTTTACT